>JAGDQO010001931.1:0-54404 GCA_018342035.1 Solanum appendiculatum | reverse complement strand
GTTTAAGATTAACAGATATTCAAAGTTACTTATTTCACCCCTCCACCAACGTTTAAAGTTAGAATACCAATCTGTAGACTGGGAGAGGTTTAGACCAGCATAAAGGCCTTGTAAAGGGCACTCATCAAAACAGCAACTAACTCCTGAATCACGACTACCCTCTATTTTGGAAATTGAAACAGAACTCTGGAGGAACTTACTACAAATGGGTAGCCAACACCATAAGGAGTCAACTAATGATATACTGGATGGACAGACATTACCATGGGAAACACCTAAACCATGCATGTACGCCAACCCTGATAGTAGCTGGAAGAGTAAATATCGCATATGCCAGTCAGACTTTAAGGCTCCAGGGCTAAAGTGAAGAATGTTTGCCAAGTTATGTGGCATTTTTGGAAGCAACAAATTAAGTTGACCAGAATTTTTTAGCATTCCCAAAGTTGGAGAAATATTTGGATGCCTTATGCAGCCAGGAAGTTGTTCTTCACCAAATGAAGGAATCCCCAATAAACTAAGAAAGTTCACACTCTCTAATCCTGATCTTTTACCTTCTATCATGAGAGTAAGAGAATTTAAAATATGATCTTCAAGTGATCCAGACAAGAACTCTGAAACAATACCTTCAACTAATGAAGATGAAGAAATCCCAATCCGAGCAACTGGAGCCAGGGCAGGCAGTGTCCTAAAGCAAGAAAATGTACCAGAAAAGTTACAGGTCACATTTTGACACCCTAAGCCATATAGGGATTTATGTCTGCCACCATTCTGCAAATCTTCACATTCAGATGATCTAGTTTCTAATGAAGAAGTTTTATCACTGGAAAGTCCAACACTGACCTCAGCTTTAACCTGATTAATCGCCACCGGGACTGCACACCCTCTGTCACTATTCGTTCTGGCTTCAAGATCTTCCAAATGATGTTGATCACTACAAAGAAGGGCAGCAAGTTGTATAAGATCATACTGGGACCAACTATGTATCAAAAATGTACAAGTTACTTTCTTAGTTTCTTCTTTGCTTCCACTTGACAAGTGAGGCTTGCTCAAAGGGTTGAGCACCTCCACCATCGACCGGTGGGTTGAGAGTTCGAGCCACGCATGGAGAGTAAGTGGGAACACTATTCATGGTCGAACACCCCCTAAGGTTCTTTTTCTTTCTTTGCTTTCACATAGACAATAACTTCCCCTTTTTTTCCTCCAAAAAGGGATGGGAAATGCAAAGGAAAAACACAAGATCGTACATGTAATTTTAACCAAGAAACTATCTTTACGAAGAGGCATATATTTCAACAGAAACTATGGAGAGTAGAGTGTACGCAGACCTTACCCCTACCCCTCAGAGGTAGAGAGGCTATTTCTCTCAGCTCAACGATAGCTACAAACATCACATAGACAATAAAGTTCCCTTTTTTTACAAAAGGGGATTGGAAATGCAAAGGAAAAACACAATATCTTACATGTAATCAGCCAAGCAACTATCTTTACAAAGGAGCATATAGGTTAGTAGAAACTAGGGAGGCCTACCTCCTACCTCAGAGATAGAGATGCTATTTCCAATAGACCCTCAGCTCAACGAAAGCTATAAACATCACATAGACAATAAACTTCCCTTTTTTCTCCAAAAGGGAATGGAAAATGCAAAGGTAAAACACAAGATCATACATGTAATTAGCCAAGCAACTATCTTTATACAGGGGCATATATGTCAAAGGTAGATAGGCTATTTCCAATAGACCCTCAGCTCAACGAAAGCTATAAACATCACATAAACAATAACTTCCTTTTGTTCTCCAAAAGGGGATTGGAAATACAAAAGGAAAAGCACAAATCTTACATGTAATTAGCCAAGCAACTATCTTTACAAAGAGGCATGTACTGCAGCAGAAACTGTGGCAACCCTTCTCCATTTGAACTTGATGCCTGCAAAATTAACAACTCATACTCATCTTTCTACACAAATAACAAAAGGGGTTGTTCTTTTTCCTTTTTTAAGTAAAGGGTACCTGAACAACACCAGTAGAACCAAAGGGAAGAGGTGAATCAGAAACACCATAACTGTAGATAAGTTGGTCGGAGAAATCTGATTGAATTCGACGTTGTAAACACTCAAAGCACATTTCTCTGCCCATTTTCTCAATTTTTTCAATGCAGATTTTGATGCTTTTTCATCAAATCACTGAAGAAAGAGACTACAATAACTTTCTTGATTTTCCGACGAATTTTTGGGCCTTCCGGTTGCCGGGCAAATTGCAAGTTAGCGTGTAAATTATGTTTTTTTTTCTAGTTTTTGGCTAAAAACATCCTTGAACTATACCAAACTTAAATTACATCCTTAAAATATTTTTTTTGGCAGTATTTAAAAGTTAACAATTTTCATCCATATTGTCAAAAAAACTAAGAGATTCTACAAAAATATATGCCGTTCACGTGATTATCAATAAAAGTTTTCCTGCATAATTTCATTATCTACTATAAAAAGCTCTTGAAAAAAATATTAAAAATATTGGATACCATTACTTGTTGAAACAAAAAATGTTAGGAAAGTCTGAGAAAACATAATCTGCTCTTTTTATTATTTATCAACGGAAAGAAGCTGGAGCTTAATTATCTTCACCTTTTTCATAGCCAAATTGTAGTTAAATCAAATAATTTTCGGGGTAATATGATATTTGATGCGATCAAAATTCTGATTATGTCTCGCATTGGAATTTCATTCTCCATTATTGAAAGTGGAAGTCTCCAACAAACACCGCTTCTAGCAAATTCAATTGAGAAGAAACATATTTCAACTGATAATTTTTTTAATATTAAAAAAAACTGTCAAATTAAAAGATTTTGCATAATGCTAGACTCAATTGTCGAAAAAATTCACAATAATATTTTTGGCGTACTCAAAATAATAAATACGAAGGGGTGACTTGATTTTTGTAGTATCTATTAGTTTTTTGGCAAATTCTAGTAGAAGGATGAAAGTTGTTAACTTTTAAATACTTAGAGTATATTTTCCGCTAAGAATGATATTTTAAGGATGTAACCTAAGTTTGGAGTATAGTTTAATGATGATATTGGCCAAAAACTCTTTTTTTTAATTGCAATTTGTGAAATTATTTAAGTTACAATATTTTTGTATTTGAAATATTGTTATTGAAAATATGTATATGTAATATAATATAAGATGAAAAAAATCTTTTGTTGTTATAATTAAATGTTATTAAGAAGATGACTATTATTATAGAAAGAAATAGCTAGATTAATATAATAAATTATTTGTTATTTATACTTTTTCGCCTTTTATATGATTCAAAAGCAATTTTTATTGGGTCATTGCCACTTACGCCTTTGTTTTATCGATGACTTAAATTTATGCCCTCGTAATAATTTTAAAAAATTATAAGTTTAAAAATATTTTTTTATATCATAATATTTGTTAAGTTATATTGTGTCTTTAGTTTTTAAAAACATATACTCTACTACACATAGTTTAGTTATTAAAGGGCATAATTAAAGATTAGTTCACTGGATAAAAAATTAAAGATTGACTCATTTATAGCACTTCGTGCAATGTTATATTATTTTAAAATTTTTATTTTAGCCAAACACCTTAACTTTATAAAATAAATACTTCCAACTCACACAAATTCATCCAAACAAGTTAGTTATCTCATTCAATCCTCCATTTGCAAAAAAATATGTTCTATCGCATTTTATCAAGCCAAAACTATTTTGATATCTATTAAATTAGAAGGATGTGTAATCACCTGATTAGTCTTTTAAATGAGTTGATTTTTAGTTTATGCCTTTCAAATGGTTGTTCTTTAACATTTGTCCTTGAAAATCGAATTTATACGATATATTAAACGAGCCATAGATTTTTCAAATGCCTAAAACATAATTTTCGAAATATTAAATTTATGGCACGCAAAAAACTCAATTGTTCAAAGGAATAAAAATTCAGAACAACTTTCACAAAGCACTCTAGTATAGTTTCTAATTACTCAATGCATCATTAATTTCGATAGTTACGTATCATATCTTTTTTTTTTTAGTTTCCTATCCGGTGTTTGAAACCCACATTGGAGCCCCGACTAAATTCGGTTCGCTCAGTGTAGCGCTCATTCGAGGGTGGAATTCCCAACATGATTTTCTCCATACTCAGGGCTCGAACCCGAGACTTCTAAGTATGGGTGAAGTAGTCTCATCGCTGCACCTATAGATACACTATATTTGTCTCTAGATAGGGCCCAATAATGCAAATGACCCAATGGATCGGTGTTGGGTCCAAGCCCAACTAAATGTTTGCAGGCTGAGTAACAAATGGAAGGCCCAATATGGAGCGTA
The DNA here is from genome assembly GCA_018342035.1 of Solanum appendiculatum. Lineage (NCBI taxonomy): Eukaryota > Viridiplantae > Streptophyta > Magnoliopsida > Solanales > Solanaceae > Solanum > Solanum appendiculatum. Next base: position 50,063 of record JAGDQO010001931.1, on the reverse strand, counting down.
TAAATTCTCCTGAAACCCTAATTCTGCATTTTATCTTCTTCTCCCTATTCTCAGTGCAGCGGAACTCTTCATTTTCAGATTCGTAAGTTCATATTCTCTCCATTTTTTACTTTTGCAGTTGACAAATATGTTCAGTGACTTTTGATTACTGATGCTACTGTTTTTGTTCATATTTTTCTGATTATGCATTGTTAATATGTGTATTTTGTTTGATAGTTTAGTTACTTGGATTGTTAATGCTGTGATAACATTCCCATATAGCTGAAAGCTGAACTCATTTCTCTGATTTCACTGTTTATCGTGATTTACACGCGATAGTATATGTTTCTCAGTTTAGTTTGAGCTAGAATTGACTGAAGTAATTATGGAGGAACTTGATTTTTCTTCATTGGAGCAGAGACGTAGTTTATTGATTGATTAAAAATTGTTTCCTTGTTTGATTTGGCCGGAATAGAGTGAAAATGTGCATAGAGGATTTATATAGTCTGTTCATTTAATCGAGTTGTAGAATTGTATAGTTACAGGGAGTTCATATGGCTTATATCATTGTATCTTGTGATTTATACATGCTAATATATGTTTTTCATTTACTTTGAGCTGGAATTGACTGAAGTAATTATAGAGGAATTCAATTTTTCCATTGGAACAGTGACCTAGTTGGTTGATGGTTGAAAAATTTGTTCTTTGTCTGATTTGGCTGTAATAGAGTGAAATGTGCGTAGAGGGTTTATATAGTCTTCCGTTTTTTTTTTTTTTAATTTAGGTGTAGAATTGTATGTTTACAGAGAGTTCATATAGTTCATCCCGTTTGTCATATATCGTTGTTTCTTGTGATTTATACATGCTAATATATGTTTCTCCTTTAATTTGAGCTAGACTTGACTGAAGTTATTATAGAGGAACTTGATTTTTCTTCATTGGAACAGAGACCTAGTTGATTTATTGAAGAAAAAATTGTTTTTTGTTTGATTTGGCCTGAATAGAGTGAAATGTGCATAGAGGGCTTATGTTGTCTATTCCATTTTTTGTTTTTTAATCAAGGTATCGAATTGTATGGTTACAGAGAGTTCATATAGCTCATCCCGTTTGTCATATATCGTTGTTTCTTGTAATTTATACATGCTAGTATATGTTTCTCCTTTAATTTGAGGTAGAATTGACCGAAGTAATGATAGAGGAACACAAATTTTCTTCATTGGAACAGAGACCTAGTTGATTGATTGAAGAAAAAAATGTTCTTTATTTGATTCTGCCGGAATAGAGTGAAATTTGCATGGAGGGTTTATATAGTCTATTTCATTTTTTGTTTTTTCAATTGAGGTGTAGAATTGTATGGTTATAGAGAGTTCATATAGCTCACCCCATTCGTCATATATCATTGTTTCGTGCGATTTATACACACTAATATATGTTTCTTGTTTAGTTTGAGCTAGAATTGACCGAAGTAATTATAGAGGAACTCGATTTTTCTTCATTGGAACAGAGATCTAATTGATTGATTGATGAAAACTTTGTCCTTTGTTTGATTTGGCCTGAATAGAGTGAAATGTGCATAGAATGTTTATATAGTCTATTCCATTTTTTGTTTTTGTTTTTAATCTAAATGTAGAATTGTATGGTTATAGAGAGTTCATATAGCTCACCTCATTTGTCATATGATTTTTACAAGTTAATATTTTGATGTGTGTCGGTACTCGTTACTTGTTTTTCTGATTTGGGTTTAGATAGAATGTACGGATAGTTACATAGAATTCATATTGTGTACCCCATTTCTCACATAGAATTGTTTTGATGTGATATTTTTTCCATGTTAATAAATGTTTCTTGTTTAATTTGGGCTTGAATAGATCGATGTAGTTATTGAGAAACTCCAAATTTTTTCATTGGAACCGAGACCTAGTTGGTTGATTGATGAAAAAATTGTTCTTTGTTTGATTTGGCACAAGTAGAGAGAGATGTGCGCATAGGATTTATATAGTACATATTTGTTTGTTTTGAATCTAGGTGTAGTGACTAATTTGATTCAAATAGAATTGATTTGTAACAGAGAATTCACATAGCTGACTCCATTTTGATATGTAATTGTTCTTCATATAATTTGGGTCCAGATAGACGAAAATGGTTGCAGAGGAACTCTAATGGTTTCATAGGAATAGAGTCCTAGTTCATTGATTAATGAAACATTTGTTCTTTGTTTGATTTGGCCAGAATAGAGCACAATATGGTACAAATGATATATTATGTTCGAGTTCAACTCTAGTTTTGTTTGGCATCAAGACTTGTTCATTGATTTATTGAAATTATGTTCATTTGAGTTGTGCAGTGGGCGCACCAAGTGGTGAAAAATGCAGATCTTTGTGAAGACCCTAACGGGCAAGACTATTACCTTAGAGGTAGAGTCATCGGACACCATTGACAATGTTAAGGCTAAGATTCAGGACAAGGAAGGCATTCCACCAGACCAGCAGAGGTTGATTTTCGCAGGTAAGCAGCTCGAGGATGGCCGAACACTAGCTGACTACAACATCCAGAAGGAGTCCACCCTCCACCTTGTCCTTCGTCTCCGTGGTGGTGCCAAGAAGCGTAAGAAGAAGACTTACACTAAGCCTAAGAAGATCAAGCACAAGAAGAAGAAAGTTAAGCTCTCTGTCCTCCAGTTTTACAAGGTTGATGATACTGGCAAGGTTCAGAGACTCCGTAAGGAGTGCCCAAACGCCGAGTGTGGTGCCGGGACCTTCATGGCTAACCATTTTGATAGGCACTATTGTGGTAAATGTGGGCTTACCTATGTTTACCAGAAAGCTGGTGGTGATTAGATGATTATTACTTTGCCTATTACTTTATGGTATCTTTGTTGCTTTTTCGCCAACAGTCTAGTTTTTTCCCGATATTCGTCCTTCATACTTTCCTAATGGGTCTAGTTTGTGACAAGATATAATGAATTTGAATTATGGGATCGTGTTTGTAGCTTAAGAAGTTATTGATTTTGTCAGTTAATATATCCTTTTCCTTTTGTTTGAACTGTTTTAGAGCCCGTTTGGATGGTATTTTAAGTTGGTTAAACTAATTTTTAAATCAGTTTTTGACTTATTAGAATGTTTGACAATTAAAGAATAATTTAAAATAAGTCAAAAGTAACTTAAAATAAGTTAAAAGTTAAAAGTAAGGTGTCTTATACTTATTTTTTTTAATTTATAAATCATTTTACTTTGATTAAGTATATTATTTTTATTCTTAATTCTTTTATAATGCTAACAATTTTAAGGGTATTTAAGACATTTTGATAAAAAAAGTGACTTTCATCACTTTTTTCACTTTTTTGCCAAACACATCAAAAACACATAATTACTTATTTTTAAAATATCTTTAAAGTAACTTTTTAAAAGTTACTTATTTTAAGTCAATCCAAACGGATTCTTAGTCTACCCATTTGTTCAAGTAGAGGCAGAGCTACACCCACCTACCCAATAACTCGTTGAGGGGCAAGGCTCGTACCCAATAGCAATGTTGCAGTTGAGGTTTTTCGTGTTGTTCTAATGCCTAGTGATATGTCAATTGACCTACATAACGATGTTGCAGTAGTTGAGATTTTTCGTGCTGTTCTAATGCCTAGTGACATGTCAAACGACCTACATCCAACAACATAGATTAATGTCAAATTGATGTTAGCAAATGCCACCTAAGCGACATCGGCTGCTGCCATTACTCATCCACCTGGTCGATGCAAGCTGAGGTGTTTGGGTGAAAGTTTACACCAATTTTAAGGATTTACCGATGAATTTTTTCATTTATCTAGATATCATATTGATTCCAACATTAAAACTTTTCAATAGAACAATTTGGTAATTGGTAAAATTTTATTTTTGGTTTGTGCTTGTATAGAATAAGGGAGTATGCACTATGAAAATGACATTTGAGGTGGATGTAAATAAAAGAAAGGTGAAATATTAGGTATATAAAATACATGCTATACTTTCATTTTCATGTCGGTAGGTTGAGAAATTAATAGATATTTTCATCTATGTTTTTTTTAAGATACATATTTCAATTGTTTTTACGTGAATTGTCATTTATTTTTACATACTACATTTTGGGATATTGTCTAAAGCAAAAGATTTGATTTTTATAACTATTATTATGAAGTATTTGTAGGGATGACAACAGGATGGAGGGTTGTGAATTAGTTCCTGCAATTAAATAGATCACTTTGTTGGTAGATCACTAATTTACTAAATCTAAATAGATGAAGATGAACCAATTACAATAGTTTTTGATAAATGAAAATTTAAATTGAGAAAACTTCGCTCATGGATAAAAAGGCAAACTTGAGGTAAAGTTGAGAGAAATAGAAAACCTCAATACCACATATGAAGTCCTATTTCATTCAAATTCATCACAAATCAAAAGCTAAGAATCCTTTCACTTCATATGAGATTTAATGATAAATTGTTCATCAGTTAACTATTAGAACCTGTCTATTTACATTCATCATACATAAAGCTAATTAAATTAGTAAACTACCATTATCTTGAGCACAACTTGAAATAATTCTTAGCTAATCATTATCTTGAAAATGATTCAAACAAACAGGACATTCACGTGAACTTGTGGGTTTTTATGATTCAAACACATAGGACATTTACATGAACTTGTGGGTTTTTATGGTTCTTCTTGTACTCAAGTCTGAATATATAGGTGATTGAATTACAAATTTTACGCCTAAAAATTTAACTTTATTTTGTCAAATGGGTCTCGATTACAAGAAACAATTGTTAAGCAAAGATAGAATAAGATAGACATTTCGAAGAGAGATCCGATATTGAAAGAGTGAAGGAGAAAGATGGTTAACCACCAGTAAAGACGATGAACAAAAACACCAGAGCAATTAAAACTATTTTTTCCTTGGAACCATTTTTTAAATTTCTTTATAATAGTTTTTCTTTTATCTCATTATAAATTACTTTTTTATATCTTCTTAATTATTTAAATTTTTATATATTTATTAATTTTTTTAATAATCACATAGCAGTCTGTTTGTTATATTTTATTCGAGACTTTAGTTTAGTAAATTTTATAAGTTTCAACTCGGAATTTGAACATAAAAAAACTCTTATTTTGCTTAAAAAAATAATTTCGGAGGTGAACTCTAAAAAAAATGTCTGGCCATTAAGTTTTGAAATTCTTAAAATGGTATATAAAAGTAATTTACAATGACCATATTGATATAACGATGAATATGTAATTATTAAAAAATTAAAAAATATTTAAATAATAAAGAAGGTATAGAGAAATAATTTACAATGACCATGTTAATATAAAAATGACTATAGTTATTATGGGTTAAAAACTATTATAAAGAGATGAAAAAAATGGTTTTAGAGAAAAAAACATTTCTCCAATATTTTGAAATTTTAATTCTTTCGTAAACAAACTTTTAAAACAATATATAAAAGTTGATTACTAATTTTATTAAAAAGAAAATTCTATTTTTTATAACGTTAATTTTTGTGATGTTTATATTATCATGAAAACTAAAGTTAATTAAAAATTTTATGATTTTAAAATTATCTTAGTACTAATAAATTAAAAATGATAAAAAAGGTAAAAAGTTGGAAAACAAAATATATATATAATATAAATATGATTTTTGTGCTCATCCGAATTCCCATATGACCGTTACACATACAAGTATGTTGTCTTCTTCAGGCACACACTTTTCATTTGATTTTTGTTATTTCAATGGCGAAGACTGGTGTTGTTGAAGGAGATCCAGTTACGGTTGAGTTGCAGAGATTGGAGAAGGCGATTTTGTATGAAGAGGAGATTAATGTTGATGCCATTGAAGGAATTAAAGCTTAAACAACGAATATCGATGTCCACTTATGAGAAGAGATCGATCCTGTTATGCTTTCCTCCGGTCAGGTTAGTACATTCATCACCATAATTCTGATGATTTTAAGAATTTTTCTTCTTTTTTTTGTTTGTTGTGTTTGATTGATTTGGAGGTTTGTGGAATTGTGGGGGTTCGGTAGATTGAACTTGGAAGGGGTGGTTCCTTAATTTTTCGTTCAATTTTGCCTTCATTGTAACCAAGTGTGGGGGTTTGTAGATGAGTTACTGTTAATTATATGATTTCTGGTTCATTATTGCTCTTGTGAATGTCGATTAATAGGTATAACATCATGTATTAATCTTTCTTTTTGATTTATTGTTACAATGTTCCCTTAATTCAGTGTCATTAGAGTTGAGTTCTCAGGTAAAAGTGTTTATGTAATTTTCTAGATTCACCTATTGGTCTCTGTGTTTTAGTTAGTTTTCCCCTAGAGCTAGTTGATTTGTAGGTTATGAGTTAGTTTTGAGACAGGTTTGGCTGATATCTTGTTGATATTTTTGCAGAAATGGTCCTTCTGTTTTTACAGATTTTCCAGAATCTACGTCTACTAGGTTTTATTCAGATGTACAGGCAAATAACAACTTTCATGGGTCTGGTCTACCTGGTATTAAGAGGAGAGGCCAAGGTCATGGGAGTCGCTCTTGGATAAAGATTGATGAGTATGGCAATTCCAAGATCTTGGAATTGGATAAGGCTACCGTAATGAGACATTGTTCTTTACCAGCCAGGGATCTCCCTCTTTTAAACCCTAAGTTTATCTATCCCCTTCCACAATATTAGGGCGAGAGCAAGCTATTGTGGTAAACCTTGAACAGATCAGATGTGTCATCACAGCTGATGAGGTTATACTGATGAATTCTTTGGATGCTTGTGTACTGCAATACGAAACGCCTTCAGATAAATAAAGATCAGCCGGGTAAATCCATTTCTATTTATCTTTCTGCACTAAATCTTGGTTTTTTTCTCAAAGCAATGAAAACCAATGAATGCTAGTTTCTGTTGAAGAGTTGAAAGCTAGTAGATGCTCCTGTTCTGTGCAATCTAGCTTATTGCTAGGTTATCTCCTTTTGTCTCTACATAGTTTTAAATTATCTTAAATTGTCTTGCACCAATGGATCATAATGTAGACAAAAAATTAACTATCTGCCCCTCCATGCCAGTTTAACTGTTAACTGTGACTTTTTTAGTCCTGCTAGACCAAGTTCAATCTTGAGATAACCATTAATGTATTGAAAGTAAAACTTTAAAGTTTCATATGCTATCTGGAAAATACAATGCACTTATGATTCTGCATTTCAGGGTTAAAAGGAGAAGTGAAAGACGACTTCTTATAGAAAACCTGTCGCACTCTTGGTAAGGCAAAAGAGACTAACAAATTTCACAGAGGCTATACTTTCCAGAGTTGGATTGGCATAATTTTATAAGCAAAGTGCTTAATGCAGGAACCCCATCAAGTACACTCGCAACGTCAATATCAGCAGCAAACCAAGGCTCAATTGTGTTCAGCTACTCAGTCTCAGCTTTCTCATTTATTGGTCTTAGGTTCAACAGGTTCTCAACAAACATTTTCTGATATAGTTGGTAATCATATTAATACATCTAACAACAGTTCCACCATGCAGAGTCTCTTGAGTTCATTTTCCTGTAATGGAGCATCCACTTTGCTGAATATGCCTGAAACCAACTCTCTAGTGTCTCAAAGCGGATTGCTCTAGAATCTCAGATCCTTTGACAAGCTCCATACATACTGACACAGGCTGAAGATTTGATGGTGCCTAATACTAAGGTCTCAGATTTTTCCACATTGTTTTCACCAAATCCTGGCAGACAAGTTTTGGATTATCAAGCTGTAGCAGTTAGCCAAAACAATGCGCTATTTGGAGTTAATGGTATGTCAAACCTGAAGGGTAACAGTCCGGAGAACGGATCTTTACCTATGCCTTATGCTACCTCTACCTAAACCAATATTTGCTGTGAGAAATATGGGATCTTTTATTTACTGATGATTTAATGGCACGTCTTTATATATTAAAAAAAATGTCTAAAAGTTGGGAATATTTGCCAATAATGTCTGATCTCGAACCCGTGAGCGTAGCCAAATAAAAGCTTTTATGATATGAAATTCTTTTCCCCCATTTGTGTTGCTCTTCATTTTTTAATTTCCTTGGTTTTTAGATTATTACGGCTTCTGCTGTATGATTTGCTATGCTTAGATTTTTTTTATATTTTTTAATTTTGTTGTTCTCTTCTCTTGTATTTCTCCATATCTTGTGCTTTTGTGTTCGATATATGGGGATAATTAAACTAAAAAATTTCCTCATCTTACAAACATATCTTTTACACCTTATTTTTAATTCACTGCAATTCTTTTTGCCAGTATATCATTGATGTACTTTAGGCAATCGGAAACTTAATTTGGCTGCAAAATAATTTATATTCAGCATTGGGGGGCCTCGCCCCTGGGCATGACGCCTTGAGGACAGGCCAAGTGGGGGCGGGGGCAGGGGGACTCGCCTCGAGGTCAGAACAGGGGGGCCTCGCCTCAGGGGAGGAATCCTCGAGACCGGGCCAGAGGCGGGGGGCCCTCACCTCATGGAAGGACGCCTCGAGGCCGAGCCGGGGGGAGGGGGGCGAGAACGGGAGGGCCTCGCCTCAAGGCAGGACACCTCGAGGCCGGGCTGGGAGGAGGGCTCGCCTCGGGGCAGGACGCCTTGAGGTCGGGCTGGGAGGGGGGGCCTCGCCTCGGAGCAGGACACCTCGAGACCGGGCTGAGAGGGGGGGCCTCGCCTCGAGGCAGGAAGCCTCGACGTCAGGCCAGGGTAGTGGCAGGGGGGCCTCGCCTCGAGGCATGTCGCCTCGAGGTCTAGCTGGGAGGGGGGTTCGCCTCGAGGAAGGACGCCTCGAGGCCGGGCTGGGAGGGAGGCCTCGCCTCGGCGCAAAACGCCTCGAGATAGGGCTGGGGGGGACTCACCTCGGGGCGGGACGCCTCGAGGCTGGGCCGGGGGTGGTGGTGGGGGGGCCTCGCCTGAGGAAAGAGGCCTCAAGGTCTAGCTGGGAAAGGGGCTTGCCTCGGGGCAGGATGCCTTGAGGCAGGGCAGGGGGGCTCGCCTCGAGGCAGGACGCCATGAGGGCGGACTGGGGGTGGTGGCGGGGGGGACTCGCTACGGGGCAGAATGCCTCAAGGCCAGGCTGGGAGGGGGGTGGGGGGCAAGGGGCCTCGCCTCAGGGCAGGATGCCTCGAGGCCGGGCTGGGAAGCCTGGCCAGGGAGGCGGGGGGGCCTCGCCTCGAGGAAGGATGCCTCGAGGCCGAGCCGGAGGGGGGGGCTCGCCTCAGGGCAGGACGCCTCGAGGCTGGGCCAGGGCAGCACGCCTCGAGGTCGGGCCAGAGGGGCCTCACCTCGGGGCAGGACGCCTCGAGGCCGGGCCGGGGTAGGGGGCCTTGCCTCGGGGCAGAACGCATCAAGGCCGGGCCGCGGTGGGGGGCCTCACCTCGGGGCAGGACGCCTCGAGGTTGGATCGGGGTGGGGGGGCCTCTCGGGGCAGGACGCCTCGAGGACAGGCTAGGGGGGCCTCGCCTCGGGGCAAGCGGCCTCCAAGCCGAGCCGGGGGGCCTCACTTTGGAGCAGGACGCCTCGAGGCTAGGTCGAGGGGGGACCTCGCCTAGGTAGGCAGGAAGGCTCGAGGCCGGGCTGGGGGGCTTCACCTCGGGGCAGGGCGCCTCGAGGTTGGGTCGGGGTGGGGGGGTCTCTCGGGGCAGGACACCTCGAGGCCAGGCTAGGGGGCCTCGCCTCGGGGCAAGAGGCCTCGAAGCCGAGCCGGGGGGGCCTCACCTCGGAGCAGGACGCCTCGAGGCTGGGTCGAGGGGGGACCTCGCCTAGGTAGGTAGGACGGCTCGAGGCCGGGCTGGGGGGCTTCTCCCCGGGGTAGGACGCCTCGAGGCTGGCCGGGGGGCCTCGCCACGGGGCAGGACGCCTTGAGGCCTGGGCGAGGGGGCCTCGCCAATGGGCAGGATGCCTCGAGATCGGGGCAGGACGCTTCGAAGTCGGGCCGGGGGACCTAGCCGCGGGGCAGGACGCCTCGAGACAAGATCGGGGGAGCCTCACCTAGGGGCAGGACTCCTCGAGGCAAGGCCGGGGGTCCTCACCTCGGGGAAGGACGTCTCGAGGCAAGGCCGGGGGGCCACGCCTCGAGGCATCCTGCCTCGAGACCGGAGGGGGTGAGGGGCCTCACCTCAGGGCAGGACACCTCGAGGCCAGGCCATGGGGCCTCGCCTCGGCGCAGGACGCCTCATGGCCGGGCTGAGGAGGAGCCTCGCCTGGGTAGGACGCCACGAGGCTGGGCCGAGATGGGTCCTCGCGTCGGGGCAGGACGCCTCGAGGCCGGGCCGGGGGAGTGCCTCGCCTCGGAGTAGGACGCCTCGAGGCCGGGCCGGGGGGTGGGCGGGGGTGGGGGGCCTCTACACGGGGCAGGAAGCCTCGAGGCTGGGCCGGAGGGGTGGGCGGAGGTGTGGGGCCTCGCCTCAGGGCAAGACTAGGTGATCGGGGGCGGGGGCGGAGGCGGAGGCGGGGGCGAGGGCGGGAAGACCTCGCCTATTGGTCGGGGAGTGAGGACACCTCGAGTCCTGGGGGGGCCAGGGCCCTCGCCTCGGGGAAGGATGCCTCGAGGTCACGCCGGGGCCCTCGCCTAAGGGCCTACGCCTCGCCTCGGGGCAGGACGCTTTGAGTCCGGGGGAGGGCCGGGGGGGCGCCTTGGGGCGGAGGGCGGGGGCGGGGAGACCTCGCCTATTTGTCGGGGAGTGAGGACACCTCGAGTCCCGGGGGGGGCCCTCGCCTCGGGGAAGGATGCCTCGAGGTCGCGCCGGGGCCCTCGCCTAAGGGCCTACGCCTTGAGGTCGGGGACGCCTCGCCTCGGGAGAGGACGCCTTGAGGCCGGGGGAGGGCCTCGCCTCGGGGCAGGGCCGGGGTGGCACCTTGGGGCCGAGGGCGAGGGCGGGGGCGGGGGCGGGGAGACCTCGCCTATTTGTCGGGGAGTGAGGGAGCGGAGGCCTAGCCTCTCGGGGCAGGACGCCTCGAGGGCGGGGGAGGGAGGGCCTCGCCTCGAGGCAAGAAGCCTCGATGTCGGGGCGGGGTGGCCTCGCCTCGGGGTAGGACGCCTCGAGACTAGGCTGGGGCGGCCTTGCCTCGGGGAAGGACTACTTGAGTCTGGGCTAGGGCGGTCTCGCCTCGGGGCAGGATGCCTCTAGGCCCCTGGCATCGTGGCAGGATGCCTCGAGGCTGGGTCGGGGGGGGCCTGGCATCGTGGCAGGACGCCTTGAGGCCGGGCCGGGGGGGGGGGGCTTTCGCCTCGGGGAGTAATGCCTCGAGGCCGGGGGGCGGGGTGGGTTGGGGGCTCGCCTCGACATCGGTGGAGCAGGGCGGGGGGCCGCCTCGGGCAGAAGCCTCGAGGTTGGGCCGGGGGTGGGCGGGCCTTTGGGGCAGGACGCCTCGAGGCCGGGTCGGGGTTGGGAGACCTCGCCTCGGACGCCTCTAGGTCGGGCCGGGGGGGACCTCCCCTTGCTACAGGACACCTCGAGGCCGAGGCCTGGCCGGGGGGGAGCTCGCCTCTGGGCAGACGCCTTGAGCCGGGCCGGGCGGCTGGGCCTCGCGGCCGGGCTAGGGGGCGGGGGGGGCCTTGGGATGCCTTGAGGCTGTTTCGGGGGGTGGGTGGCCTCGCCCTAAGGCAGGTCGCCCCGAGGCCAGGCCGGGCTGGAGGGTACCTCACCTCGGGGCTGACGCCTTGAGCCGGGCCGGGGCCGGCCTTACATAGTTCATCATGCTCAGAATTCATGGATCATAGAGTGATGGGTTCATAAAAGTTTAACTTAACAATTCAATGCAAGCTCATGCTTAGAAAATCATCAATAATTCATGCACTTCATAGAGATTTCATGAAATTACTCAATTCATAGCTTAACCCACCAATTAAAGCATAGGTTAGGAAATTGGGGAGAAATAGCATGGCGGGTTCATGGGGATTCATTCAATCTTTACATCAAATCACGCTAATTCACGCTAATTCGTGCACTAAATTAATTTATCACGCTAGATTGTGCACTAGAAATCGTAAAATCAACAATTGAAATCATAATTGAAGAGCCCATAAGAATTGATCAAAAACCCTAATTCAATTGGAGAAATTGAACCTTGAAAACCTTGAAGAAAGTTGAGGACCCATTGGAGGAAAAGGCTCCAAATGGTGAACACTATCATACCTCAACAAAGCCCACAAGAAATTGATGAAAATTGATGGTCTTCAATGGAGGATCCTACTTTCTTCTTCCTTGAGAGTTGAGAGGATTTTCTTAGAGAGAAATATTTGAGAGAGATGAAATTTGGGAATGAGTTAGAATGAGTGAAATTAGGCTTAGAAAGTATTTATAGGCTCTGGGTTAAGGGTATAACCGACTTAGGTTAATAGTTAAACAATTAGGGAAAAGACTAAGAAGCCCTTAATTAAAAATTGTCGGGGGCAATCGACAGTCAGGACCTACGGTCCGTAGGTCAATTGACGGACCGTCCTCTCCCTCCGTCGTTTGATTTAGAGACTTTGTTTTGGGCTGAAAATTTGGCTAAGTATTGAAAGCATCTACGGAACCAATCTACGGACCATCAATTGAACAACGACACGTCCTGTTGCTCCGTAGGTCGAGGTTCAGAGACCTGGAATTCCTGAAGGTCCATAGTGCCAACGACGGTGCCCACCTACGGCCCGTCATTCCACCTACGGTTTGTTAGGTGGCCTCCGTAGTCACTGGCACCAGGTTGAAAAACTGCATTTTCATTTCTTTGAAAGCTTTGGGGTATTACAAGTTATTGGTATGATATTGTTATAGTTTCATGAAGCTTATATTTCAGCACAGGATTTTAGAGGCTTTACGTTATTATGAAACCTATTTTTGAATATCCACGAGCTAGACAAGTTCTAGGAGACTTTCTCATGATTTATGTTATAAACATGATTTTGAAAGATATATTTTAGAAAGTTTGAGTTCTGTCTCATCCTTTATGTAACACCCTGAAAATTTCTAAGTTAAGACTCAAACCATTCTTGAAATTCGTATAAGGTTATACCGTGTGATTCTTAATTGTTCTTGGATTCTAAGGTCAATTCTTTAGTATGGAAGTAGATTTGGATATGAACTAAGGTAACAAAAATCTCCTAACACAAAGTTGTGTTGAAAGTTTCCATACCAATTAAGTTTTGATATAAGATTCTACTCGGTTCAACTACAAATGACCATATCTCTTAGAATATAAAGAGCTACATGGCCCAAATCTACCTATGTTAAAGGTATTTGAATTTTCTTTCCAACACCATCAATTTGGCGTCAATCCAAGTTCTGAGTGAAAAGTTATGACCATTTTAGTAACCTGATACAGTGCATCAACGAATCTGCCGACAGGAAAACATTAAAAAGGGTCATTTTTGTCTTTTTACCTCTAAGAAAACCCTAAACGAATTTATTGACTAAGAAAAGTCCTAAAACAATCATATTTTCATCTCATAATTCCCTATTAATATCTTCTCTCTCAAACCCTAAATCAAAACCCTAAAGCAAAATCAAAGCATAGGACTTCCATTCAAGATTCATTCAATCTTTTTCAAGATTCTTCTTCAAGGTAAGTTTTTCTTCAAGAATTCCATTCTTTCCAACTCAAATTTCTTCATACAATTATGAATCATTAATGAAAATCATAATTCTTGGCCATAGAGTTTTCAAGAAACTAATTCAAGAATCTCAAGAAAGGTTTTCTTGAGTGTTCTTCTTCAAGCTAGGGTTTCAAGTTTTCCAATCAAGTTCTTCTTCAAGATTCTTCAAGAACTTTGTTCTTCCAGGTATGTAAGGCTATCATAGTGTTGGACTAGTTCGTTCTCACGCCCTACATCTACTTTCAAATCAGTAAAAGAGTAATCTAGGTTCTATTCTTAGATTCGAGTATTCTTGAGATGAGTTGATTCTGAGTTCTTGAGTTGCTAATTCTTTTTGAAATTCTATTCCTAATTATTGAATTGCTATATGTTATGCATTGAGATTCTTGAGTTGATTCGTTCATGTCTATATTTCAGCATGAACCCTATTGATTGAGTATTCTTGAGATGAGTAGTATCGTTGAGTTCTTGAGTTCTGAGTATTGAGTTTTTCTATATAGTTATTGAGATCCTTGAGTTGAGTTGTTCATGTCAATATTTCAGCATGAATCCTATTTTGAGTTATAAATTTTGAGAATCTTTTAAAGCCAATATTTTTATTTTAAATTGAGTTTTTGAGAAAGTAATGATGAGTTTGAGAATCTTTTTAGAACAAATGCTTTGTCTTTAAAATTGATTCTGAGAAAGAGTAAAGGATGAGTTTTGAGAAAAGCATAGGGAACTAAGTAATTCCCTAAGATAATAGTTTTAATTTGAGAAAAGAGAAACTTTTCTTTCTAATTGAGTTTATGAGTACAGAGATACTTCAGAGCAGCTACCTCTTTTAAGAGGATCTTTTGAGTAATTACCTCAAATTGAGAAAAGAGATTGTTATTAAACATTGAGCATGAGCAATAATTTTGAGAGTAGTATTGAGCACCGATATGGGGGAGAATTCAGACAACTCACAGCTCCCATAAACCATGTCTTGCCAACATGGGTTCAGGATCATACTTTTTAGATGAATCCTTATAGCATAGTGGATCTACTTAGTTGAGAGGTTCTATACCCCGGCACGGTATAGGACAGTTCTGGCAGCGTGGACGAGACGCTGTATTATCATGTAGCTCATAGTGATGGTTGTCGGTTAAAGAATCTCCCAAATAAGAGTAAAAAGTATTTTATTGTATTTTTATATACATCCTTGAGTTAACATCTTTTATTTATAAAGCTTTAAATGTTTTCATCTCTTGTTATTGCTTTGTATTGAGTTGAGTTGAGGTAAATATTCTTTCAGCCCTATCAGTTCAGTTATTTATCCATTCAGCTATATTACATACTCGTACATTCAATGTACTGATGTCATTCGACCTGCATCTTTTTATGATGCAGATACAGGTGTTCAGGATCATCAACAGGGGCTTCGTTGAGATCACTTAGCACTCCTAGTTAGCTTTGGTGAGCCTCCTTGCATTCCGGAGGACCCCGCTTTTCTTTCTATTATTAGTTGGTTGAGGTGTCGTGGGTCTTGTCCGGACACCTATCTTAATGTTAGAGGCTTCATAGATAACTAGAGTTGAGGAGTCCTTCAGTATTTACTTTTCTTGAGATATTTTAAAAAAAAAAACTATAATACTTATGTTATTGGGTATTTTACAGAGTTGAGTTTTTACTTTGAGTTTAATTGTTCAAAAATTTTGTTTTAAGCTTTTTATCGCTTGAGTAAGTCTTCCGCTAAGTATTCAGCCAAGCCAACGGTTCGCTTGGGGACCAGCAATGGTTCTCGAGTGCTGGCCACGTCCAGGGTGTAGACTCGGGGGCGTGACACTTTATTCAGACAGATAGATAGTTTTTCAACTTATGAGCATATCATATAAGTATATTGTTTTGGAAGGATTATTTAGCACCAAATGGATGCGGGTTTAGAAAATTCAAGCCCCATGTTACGTGCCACCATAGAATTTGAGTATGCTGCTTTGACGGTCAACTCCTTTTGCCCTTTGAGACAAACATGTTCTATACTCTGGCAAG
Source organism: Solanum appendiculatum (assembly GCA_018342035.1). Classification (NCBI taxonomy): domain Eukaryota; kingdom Viridiplantae; phylum Streptophyta; class Magnoliopsida; order Solanales; family Solanaceae; genus Solanum; species Solanum appendiculatum. The sequence goes on along the minus strand of JAGDQO010001931.1, from coordinate 34,471 downwards.
GTATAGGGTAGCCCACCCAATTGCGATCGTAAGTTGGACATCATCAGCTCACATGTTGTTTGTCGGTTGTAAGAAACTCCCCAAAAAAAGCTACTATTAATTTTATGCATTTGTATCATCATTAAGATCTTATAAGATATAACATTCATACACTAGTTTCGAGATACCTTTCATTTATACTATGTTAATTTATGATTATGTCTGATTTCATCTTACATATTCAGTACATTATATTCCACGTACTACCACATATTTTTTTCTGCGCTGCATCCTTTTATGATGTAGATTCAGGCATTCGCTCTCAGACTCATGGCTAGGAAGGTTGCAGCATTTCAATCAGCAGTTGATGAGTCCTCTTCATTTGGGGACTTTATGGAGTATCTATTAGTTAGACATTTTAATAGAGATAGTATTTATTTTAAGATAGCTGGGGGCCATGTTCCGACAAACTCTTTTCTGCATTCCAGTTAGTAGAGGCTTATATTCAAACATAAATTGTTCAATCTCATGAATCTTTCGATTATTCTGCTCAGACTTATCTTAAGTATATGTTTTAGTTAGATGAGTTTCATTTTCCGCTCGCATTTCATAAAATGTCAGATCAATTCATTAGCAGAATGCCAGTACCAAGGGTTTGCTGAGGGTCATTCGTGATCTTAAGTGCCGGTCACACCTAGGGTGTAGACTCGGATCGTGACAGTTAGTACATGAATTAGTTGGTGATATGATTTTGGGCACTTTTTTTTGAAAACTTTTTATGAGCCTCTGTAATGACCTGTCGAACAATACCTATAGCTTTACCATGATCCACACCCCCTTTATAGCATTTAGGGGCCACTCAACTTGAATTAGGTGATTTTTTTAGTTTTTCCTATGTGTTAGCACATGAATTTTTTGGTGATATGGATTTCGAGCATATTTTTTTCAAAAACTTTACAGGACTCTCTGTTATAACCTGGGAAACAATACCTATAGTCTTACCATGATCTACGTCACTTTTTTAGCATTTAGAGGTCACTCAACAGAAGTTAGACAATTTTCTCAATTTTTCATGTGTTAGTACATGAATATATATATATATATATATATATATATATATATTCGTTTTAAAAGTCATATTTATTAATTTATATATATTCATATTAAATTAAAAAGAATATAAAATTAATTCATTAAGCTTCAGAAACAATTGCAACATCACAACTTTGGAAAAAAGAAATCACATAAAACGAAACATAATTTCACACCATCTCCAATGAAAACAAAAGTCATATAAATTAAGACAAAAAAATAGTAAAAAAACTCTGATTATTACCATATAAGGTAAACAAATTAATTTAGTGTCCACCACCAATGCCAAGGCCTTTACCACCAAGCAAACTGCCACCGAGTCCCATGCCACCATTTATATCATGGCCAAGACTTCCACCAATACCAATTCCGAAGCCACCTAAGCCATCACCACCACCACCACCTTCGCCACCTGCCTCGAGCATGCGCCGCCCTAACACGTCAGCAGAAACCATAATGCCACTAAAAAGAACAATTAAGAGAACTATTCCAATAATACGAGCTGATGAATTACCCATTATATTAAATGTAACTTTAAATTAATTGTAGGGGCCAAAAATATTTATGAAGAATAGAAGTATAAAAAATTACCAAATAGTGAAATATATGAGAATGTACTTCAATGGGCAAGTATATATAGTGTTAAATTGGTCTATTTTTTTTATTCAATAGTCGATTATAAAATATTGAGAATGTGTTAGGAGATGTGAAATATATAATTGTGAATGATCAGATGACTTCCATAAATCTATTAGTTTAATGATTAGAAAAATGATAAGATCATTAGGAATTAAGCAATGCACGATTTTAAATCTTTTAAAAAATATTTTTTACTCATAGTGGCTTTCCATGAACTATATTTATAGAGCTGGTTGTGTATCCCCCCCCCGCCCCCCCAACCCCCCCAAGAAGAAGAAGAAGAAGGATTTACGCGTTTGAATAAGTTGAGACCTATAAAGCAGATATGGGACACCAGAGATGAGAAATAAAGAAAAAGCATGATAGAACAATATGATGTAAATCTTAGAAGAGAAGTTGATGATTAACAACGTATATGTCAATTGACGATTGTCTTGATATGGTTTGAGCAAAAATTATTAGTATTTTAGCTACCCTAAGAAAATACTAGATTAGGTTGGGCACTAATAGATTCATAAAAATAGGTTTAGTACACGAGGCCAGCTCAACCAGCCTACTGATTGCGTGTGTTGTGCTATGATTTTTTTCAACCTATTTAAAAAAATTGAGGTGTTTTAGCAAATAAATGGAAGACGGTAAAAGAATTAAATAGTACTTCTTTCTTTTCCAATCACTTCAAAAAGATATATGCTCTAAAAGGTTTTTGAGATTCTTATGAATCGTTCTTTTTAGTGGTGTGAGGAGGGGGGGATGGGGGGGGGGGGGAGAGAAGGGAATTGTGAGGGAATGGAGCGAGATTAAGTCAAGCCATTAGTAGAGTAAGCCTTTTCACACGGTGTCAAGTTGGATATGAATAAATGAAAGCAACCTTAGCTAGAGAAAGCAACCTTAGCTAGAGAAATCAATTTGCGCCTTTAAGTTGAGGCAGTTGGCGATGCAGAACAAACTAATCCGCGACCATCAAGCTTTTAATTAGCAAGCTCATGCGGAAAAATATGATAAAAGACGAGTAAACATGCTTAGTTTCACTCTTAAAAGAATCTTTATTGTAATATCACTATGTGTTCCTTTATGGTCATTCAACCTTCAACATCACCTCCCAAACTCAATTTCAAAGTTTCCTCAAAACAAACCTTTCATTCAGTTAATTTTATGTAGTACATTATGTCGATTGTTCACTAGATAGAAAAGTCAGGAAAGAAACTCAAACTAATTAGAAAATGAAGAAAACGACTAATAGAAGTGCCTCAAGAAAATTTTACTTGTAGAATCCACAATAAATCTAATTGTTCCAAATATTATCCCATCACAATTCTTCCAGTGGGCAGCCAGAACAATTTGACAACAGATTTAGAATTGAACAAATATTAACATCTTTTGCAAAATCTGAGATACCAATGACTTGAATTGCACTTGAGCATATATATCTTATATCATTTTCCGATATATCCTATGCATATATCATTTAAAAGATGTAAGCCTTTACAATATTAAAGTCAGTGTCATGCCCCGAGCGTACACCCTGGACGTGGCCGGCACTTGAGAACCATTGCTGGTCCCCAAGTGAACCCTCATACTGACTGACTACAAGCGGAAGACTAACTCAAGCATACACAAGCATCAAACTGAAAGAAATACTAAATCAATAGTGTATTAACTCTCAAAACTCTCTAAATATACTGAGTATTAAACATGTTTTAAAGAAAACCTTTGAAACTAAAAGACTCTCCAAAACTGTCTATCTATGAAGCCTCTACTGTATAAAGATGAGTGTCGGGATAAGACCCACGACACCTCAAGAGAACTATTACTAGCAACTTATAAAACTAGAGTCCTCCGGAACCAAGGAGGCCATACTCAAAAGCTAACAAGCGGATGAAGTGATCTCAACGGAACTCCTGTTGAGGATCCTAAGTACCTGTATCTGCATCATTTTGGTGATATGGCTTTCGGACAAATTTTTTTCAAAACCTTTTGGAGACCCTCCATAAGTACCCGAGGGAGTAGCAGGTGAAGCATCTGGAATTTTCACAGCGTTTTTGGCATTTACAAGACATTTAATAGGACCCTCATTTTTCGTGTGTGTTAGCCCATGAATATTTTGGCGATATGGCTTCCGGTCAATTTTTTTCTGAAACCTTTTGGGGACCCTCCGTAAGTACTCGGGGGAGCAGCAGGAGAAGTCTCAGAAATTTTCACGGCATTTTTGGGCATTTACTAGGCATTTAATAGGAATTAAACGATTTTCTCATTTTTCTTGTGAGTTAGCCCATGAATATTTAGGTGATATGGCTTACGGTCAATTTTTTTCGAAACCTTTTGGGGACCCTCCGTAAGTACCCAGGGGAGCAGCATGTGAAGCCTCGTGAATTTTCACAGTATTTTTGGGCATTTACGAGGCATTTAATAGGAATTAGACGATTTTTCTCATTTTTCATGTGTGTTAGCCTATGAATATTTAGGTGGTATGGCTTCCGGTCAATTTTTTTCTGAAACCTTTTGGAGACCCTCCGAAAGTACCTGGGGGAGCAGAAGGTGAAGCCTCGGGAATTTTCACGGCGTTTTGGCATTTACGAGACATTTAATAGGAATTAGGCGATTTTTCTTATTTTTCGTGTGTAACGTCCATGAATATTTTGGTGATATAGCTTCCGGTCAATTTTTATCCAAAACCTTTTGGGAACCCTCCGTAAGTATCCGGGGGAGCAGAAGGTGAAAACTCGGGAATTTTCATGGAGATTTTGGATATTTACGAGACATTTAATATGAATTAGATGATTTTTCTCATTTTTTGTGTGTGTTAGCCCATGAATATTTTGGTGATATGGCTTCTGGTAAATTTTTTTCTGAAACTTTTGGGGACCCTCCGTAAGTATCCGGGGGAGTAGCAGGTGAAGCCTCAGGAATTTTCACGGCGTTTTTGGGCTTTTACGAATCATTTAATAAGAATTAGGCGATTTTTCTCAATTTTCGTGTTTGTTAGCCATGAGTATTTTGGTCATATGGATTCCGGTCAATTCTTTTTCAATACCTTTTGGGACCCTCCTTAGGTACCCGGGGGAGCAGTCGGTGAAGCTTCGGAAATTTTCACGATGTTTTTGGACATTTACGAGGCATTTAATAGGAATTAGGAATTTTTTTTTCATTTTTTGTGTGTTTTAGCCCATTAATATTTTGATGATGTGGTTTCCGGTAGATGTTTTTCTGAAATCTTTTGGGGACTCTCCGTAAGTACCCGGGGGAGCAGCAGGTGAAGCCTCGGGAATTTTCACTACGTTTTTGGGCATTTACGAGGCCTTTAGTAGGAATTAGGCGATTTTTATAATTTTTCGTGTGTAACGCTCATTAATATTTTGGTGATATGGCTTCCGATCAATTTTTTTCCAAAATCTTTTGGGGACTCTCCGTAAGTACACGGGGAGCAACAGGTAAAGCTTCGAAAATTTTCACGGCATTTTGGGCATTTATGAGGACTCTAATAGAAATTAGGCGATTTGTTTTAGTCCATGAATATTTTGGTGATATGGCTTCCAGTATTTTTTTCTGAAACCTTTTGGGGACCCTCCATAAGTACCCGAGAGAGCAGTAGGTGAAGTCTCGGTAATTTTCACGGCGTTTTTGGGCATTTACGAGGCATTTAATAGGAATTAGGCGATTTTTCTCATTTTTCGTGTGTGTTAGCCCATGAATATTTTGGTGACATGGCTTCCAGTCAATTTTTTTCTGAAATCTTTTGGGGACCCTCCGTAAGTACCCGGGGGAGCAGAAGGTGAAGCCTCATGAATTTTCACGGTGTTTTGGGCATTTACGAGGCATTTAATAGGAATTAGGCGATTTTTCTCATATTCGTGTGTGTTAGACCATGAATATTTTGGAGATATAGCTTCCGGTCAATTATTTTTTGAAACCTTTTGGGGACCCTTCATTAGTACCGGGGGGAGCAGCAGGTGAAGCCTCAAAAATTTTCAAAGCGTTTTGGGGCATTTATGAGGCATTTAATCGGAATTAGGCGATTTTTCTCATTTTTCGTGTGTGCTAGCCAATGAATATTTTGGTGATATGGCTTCCGGTCTATTTTTTTTCTGAAACCTTTTAGGGACCCTCTTTAAGTACACGGGGGAGTAATAAGTGAAGGCTCGGGAATTTTCACGGCGTTTTTGGGCATTTACGAGGAATTTAATAGGAATTAGGTGATTTTTCTCATTTTTCGTGTGTGTAAACCTATGAATATTTTGGTGATATGACTTCTGGTAAATATTTCTTCGAAACCTTTTGGGGACCCTACGTAAGTACCTAGGGGAGCAACAGGTGAAACCTCAGAAATTTTCACTGTATTTTTGGGCATTTACGAGGTATTTAATAGGAATTATGTGATTTTTCTCATTTTTTGTGTGTGTTAGCCAATAAATATTTTGGTGATATGACTTTCGGTCAATTTAGTTCTGAAACCTTTTGGGGACACTCCACAACTACTCGGGGGACAAGTAGGTGAAGCCTCGAGAATTTTCACGGCATTTTTGGGCATTTACGAGACATTTAATAGGAATTAGGCGATTTTTCTTATTTTTTCGTGTGTGTTAGTCCATGAATATTTTGGTGATTTGTCTTCCGGATAATTTTTTCTGAAATCTTTTGGGACCCTCCGTAAGTACTTGGGGGAGAAGCAGGTGAAGCCTCGGGAGTTTTCACGGCGTTTTTCGGCATTTACGATTCATTTTAATAGGATTTAGACGATTTTTCTTGTTTTTCGTGTATGTTAGCCCATAAATATTTTGTTGATATGACTTATGGTCAATTTTTTTTGAAACCTTTTGGGGACCCTCCGTAAGTACCCGGGGGAGCAGCAGGTGAAGCTTCGGGTATTTTTACGGCTTGTTTGGGCATTTATGAGGCATTTTTAAGAATTATGCGATTTTTCTCATTTTTCGTGTGAACGCCCATGAATATTTTGGTGATATGACTTCTGGTCAATTTTTTTCTGAAAGCTTTTGGGGACACTCCGTAATTACCCGAGGGAGCAGCAGGTGAAGTCTCGAGAATTTTCACGGCATTTACGAGGCATTTAATAGGAATTAGGCGATTTTTCTCATTTTTTTTGTGTGTTAGCCGATGAATATTTTGGTGATATGGTTTTCGATCAATTTTTTTTCCAAAACCTTGTGGAGACCCTCCGTAAGTACACGGGGGAGCAACAGGTGAAGCCTCAAAAATTTTCACGGCGTTTTTGTGCATTTACGAGGCATTTAATAGAAATTAGGCGATTTTCTCATTTTTCGTGTGTGTTAGCCCATGAATTTTTGGTGATATGGCATTCGATAAATTTTTCTTCCGAAACCTTTTAGGGACCCTCCGTAAGTACCTGCGGGAGCAGCAGGTTAAGCCTCGGGGATTTTCACGACGTTTTTGGGTATTTACGAGGCATTTAATAGGAATTAGGCAATTTTTCTCATTTTTCGTGTGTGTTAGCCAATGAATATTTTGGTGATATGGCTTCCAGCCAATTTTTTTCTGAAATCTTTTATTAACACTCCGTAAGTACTCGGTGGAGCATCAAGTGGAGCCTCGGGAATTTTGACGACGTTTTTGGGCATTTACGAGGCATTTAGTAAGAATTAGGCGATTTTTTCTAATTTTTCGTGTGTAAAGCCCATGAATATTTTGGTGATATCGCTTCCGGTCAATATTTTTTCGAAACCTTTTGGAGACCCTCTGTAAGTGCCCGGGGGAGCAGCAGTTTAAGCCTCGAAAATTTTCACGGAGTTTTTGGGCATTTACGAGGATTTAACAAGAATTAGGCGATTTTTTTCTCATTTTTCGTCTGTGTTAGCCCATGAATATTTTGGTAATATGGCTTCCGTCATTTTTTTTCCGAAACCTTTTGGGGACCCTCCGTAAGTACCCGGGGGTGCAGTAGGTGAAGTCTTGGTAATTTTTACGGCGTTTTTGGGCATTTACGAGTCATTTAATTTGAATTAGGCGATTTTTCTCATTTTTCGTGTGTGTTAGCCCATGAATATTTTTGTGATATGGCTTTAGGTCAATTGTTTTCCAAAACCTTTTAGGAACCTTCCGTAAGTCCCCGGGGGAGTAACATGTGAAGCCTCGAGAATTTTTACGGCGTTTTTGGGCATTTACGAGTTATTTAATAGGAATTAGGCGATTTTTTTTCATTTTTCGTGTGTTAACGCCATGAATATTTTGGGGATATGGCTTCCGGAATTTTTTTTTCTGAAACCTTGTGGGCACCTCCGTAAGTATTCGGGGGAGCAGAAGGTGAACACTTGAAAATTTTCACGGTGTTTTTTGCATTTACGAGGTATTTTAGTAGAAATTGAGCGATTTTTCTCATTTTTCGTGTGTATTAGACCATGAATATTTTGGTGATATGATTTTCAGTCAATTTTTTTCCTAAACCTTTTAGGGACCCTCTGTAAGTATCCGGTGGAAGCAGCAGGTGAAGTCTCGAAAATTTTCACGGCATTTTTGAGAATTTATGAGGCATTTAATCGGAATTATGTGATTTTTCTCATTTTTCATGTGTGTTAGGCGATGAATATTTTTGTAATATGGCTTTGGTGATAGGAGGTCCGCATGGATTTTTGGCCGAAATTTGTTGTGGGGATCTATTAAGACCTTATTAATGGCGTGAGTTTGTCCCGAGGGGCAAACGTCTGCATTTTGAGGTACAAAATAGGCCCAAAACGAGAATATGACCATATTTGCCGTTTTCCATGTACTATAGTCAATGGATTTTCGGTGATAGGAGGTCTGAACGGAGTTTTTGCCAAATGTTTTTGTGGAGGTCCGTTGGGACTTTATTAATGGCGTGAGTTGGTCACGAGGGGAAAACGTCTGCATTTTGAGGTTCAAAATAGGCCCAGAGAGAGAATATGGCCATATTTGTCATTTTTCGTGTACTTATAGTCCACGGATTTTTGGTGATAGGAGGTCCGGATGGATTTTTGGTCGAAATTTTTTGTGGAGGTCCGTTCAGACCTTATTAATGGCGTAAGTTTGTCCCAAGAGGCAAACGTCTGCATTTTGAGGTTCAAAATAGGCCCAGAGCGGAAATATAGCCATATTTACCGTTTTTCGTGTACTATAGTCCACAGATTTTTTTTATAGGAGGTCCGGACAGATTTTTTGCTGAAATTTTTTGTGGCGGTTCACTAAAACCTTATTAATGGCGTGAGTTGGTCCTGAGGGGAAAATGTCTGCATTTTAAGGTTCAAAATAGGCCCAGAGCGGGAATATGGCCATATTTTCCATTTTCTGTGTACTATTGTCCACATATTTTTTGTGATAGGAGGTCCGGACAGATTTTTTGACGAACTTTGTTGTGTGGGTCCGTTAAGACCTTATTAATGGCGTGAGTTGGTCCTGAGGAGCAAACGTCTGCGTTTGGTGGTTCAAAATAGGCATTGAGCGAGAATATGACCATATTTACCATTTTTCATGTACTATAGTTTACAGATTCTTGGTGATAGGAGAACTGGAGGGATTTTAGGCCGAAATTTTATATGGGTCTCTTTTAAGACCTTATCAATGGCATGAGTTTGTCCCGAGGGGCTAACGTTTGCATTATAAGGTTAAAAATAGGCCCAGAGCGGGAATATGGCCATATTTCTCATTTTCCGTGTACTATAGTCCACAGATTTTGTGTGATAGGAGGTCCGGACGGATTTTTGGCCGAACCTTTTTGTGGGGGTTCGTTAAGAACTTATTAATGGCGTGAGTTGATCCTGAGGGGCATACGTCTACATTTTGAGTTTCAAAATAGGCCTATAGCAGGAATACAGTCATATTTACCATTTTCCGTGTACTATAGTCCACGGATTTTTGGTGATAAGAGGTCCGGACGGATTTTTGGCCGAAACTTTTTGTGGGGGTCCCATTAAGACCTTATTAATGACGTGAGTTGATCCCGAGAGGCAAACGTCTGCATTTTAAGGTTCAAAATAGGCCCAGAGTGGGATTATGACCATATTTGCACATTTTTCCATTTACTATAGTCCACGAATTTTTGGTGATAGGAGGTCCTGACGAATATTTGGCTGATGTTTTTTGTGGGGATCCGTTAAGACCTTATTAATGGCGTGAGTTTGTCCCGAGAGGAAAACATCTGCATTTTGAAGTTCAAAATAGGCCCAGAGCGGGAATATGTCCTTATTTGTCATTTTTCGTGTAATATAGTCCCCAGATTTTTTGTGTTAGGAGGTTCGGACGGATTATTGGCTGAATACTTTTGTGGGGGTTCTTTAAGACCTTATTAATAGTGTGAGTTGATCCTGAGGGGCAAACGTCTACATTTTGAGGTTTAAAATAGGCCCAGAGCTGGAATATGGCCATATTTGCCGTTTTCCTTGTACTATAGTCCACATATTTTCGGTGATAGGAGGTCTGGATGGATTATTTGCCGAACATTTTTGTGGAGGTCCGTTAAGACCTTATTAATGGCGTGAGTTGATCCCGAGTGGTAAACTTCTGCATTTTGAGGTTCAAAATAGGCCCAGTGCAGGAATATGGCCATATTTGCCATTTTTCGTGTACTATAGTCCATGATTTTTTGGTGATATGAGGTCTGGATGGATTTTTTGCTAAAATTTTTTGTGGGGGTCCATTAATATCTTATTAATGGCGTGAGTTGGTCCCGAGGGACAAACGTCTGCATTTGGAAGTTCAAAATAGGCCTAGAGCGGGAATATGACTATATTTGCCGTTTTCCATGTACTATATAGTCTACAGATTTTTTGGGATAGGAGGTCTGGACGGATTTTTGGCTGAATTTTTTTATGGGGGTCCGTTAAGACCTTATTAATGGCGTGAGTTGGTCCCGAGAAGCAAACGTTTGCATTTTGAGGTTCAAAATAGGCCCAGAGCAGAAATATGGCCTTATTTGTCGTTTTTTGTGTACTATAGTCCTCAGATTTTTGATGATAGAAGGTCCGGATGGATTTTTGGCCAAAAGTTTATGTGGGGGTCCGTTAAGACCTTATTAATGGCGTGGGTTGGTCCCGAGACACAAACGTCTGCATTTTGAGTTTCAAAATAGGCCCATAGCGGGAATATGGCCATATTTCCCCTTTTTCGTGTATTATATTCCACGAATTTTTGGTGATAGGAGGTCCGGACGAATTTTTTGCCGAAATTTTTTGAGGGAGTCTGCTAAGACCTTATTAATGGTGTGAGTTGGTCCCAAAGGGCAAACGTCTGCATTTTGAGGTTAAAAGTAGGCCCATAGCGGGAATATGGCCATTTTTACTATTTTCCGTGTACTATATTCCACAGATTTTTTGTGACAGGAGATCCAAATGGATTTTTGGGCGAAAGTTTTTGTGGGTGTCCGTTAAGACCTTATTAATGGCGTGAGTCGGTTTCGAGGGGCAAACGTCTGCATTTTGAGGTTCAAAATAGGCCTAGAGCGGGAATATGGCCATATTTATCGTTTTTCGTGTACTATAGTCCACGGATTTTTTGTGATAGGAGGTCTGGACTGACTTTTGGCTGAAATTTTTTGTGGGGGTCCGTTAAGACCTTATTAATGGCATGAGTTGGTCCCGAGGGGCAAACGTCTTCATTTTGATGTACAAAATTGGCCCAGAACGGGAATATGGCCATATTTGTCGTTTTTCATGTACTATAGTCCATTGATTTTTTGTGATAGGAGGTCCGGACGAGGTTTTGGCCGAATGTTTTTGTGGCGGTCCGTTAAGACTTTATTAATGGCGTGAGTTGGTCACGAGTGGCAAACGTCTGCATTTTGAGGTTCAAAATAGGCCAGAACAGGAATATGACCTTATTTGTCGTTTTCCGTGTATTTATAGTCCACAGATTTTTTGTGATAGGAGGTCCGGACTGATTTTTGGCCAAAACTTTTTGTCGGGGTCCGTTATGACATTACTAATGGCGTGAGTTGGTCCCGAGGGGCAACGTCTGCATTTTGAGGTTAAAATAGGCCCAGAGCGGGAATATGGCAATATTTTCCATTTTTTGTGTACTATATAGTCCACGGACTTTTGGTGATATGACGTCCGAACGCATTTTTGGCTGAAATTTTTTGTGGGGGTAAGTTTAGACCTTATTAATGGTGTGAGTTGGTCCAGAGGGGCAAACGTCTACGTTTTGAGGTTCAAAATAGGCCTAGAGCGGGAATATGGTCATATTTGCCGTTTTCCGTGTACTATAGTCCACGGATTTTTTGTGATAGAAGGTATGGACGGAGTTTTGGCCATAATTTTTTGTGAGGGTCTGTTAAGACCTTATTAGTGGCGTGAGTTGGTCCCGAGGGGCTAATGTCTGCATTTTGAGATACAAAATAGGTCTAGAATGGAAATATGGCCATATTTGCCGTTTTCCATGTACTATAGTCCATGGATTTTTGGTAATAGGAGGTCCGGACGAAGTTTTGGCTGAATGTTTTATGGGGGTCCGTTAAGACCTTACTAGTGGTGTGAGTTGGTCTCGAGGGGCAAATGTTTGCATTTTGAGGTTCAAAATAGGACTAGAGCGGGAATATGGTCATATTTGCTGCTTTTCGTGTACTATAGTCCACGGTTTTTTGGTGATAGGAGGTCCGGATGGATTTTTGGATGAAATTATTTGTGGTGATCCGTTAAGACCTTATTAATGGCGTGAGTCGGTCTCGAGGGGGAAATGTCTGCATTTTGAAGTTCAAAATAGGCCCAGAACGGGAATATGACCATATTTACCGTTTTCTACGTACTATAGTCCATGAATTTTTGGTGATAGGAGGTTCGCATGGAGTTTTGGCCGAAATTTGTTGTGGGGGTCCATTAAGACCTTATTAATGGCATGAGTTCGTCCCGAGGGGCAAACGTCTGCATTTTGAGGTACAAAATAGGCCCAGAACGGGATTATGATCATATTTGCCGTTTTCCATGTACTATAGTCAATGGATTTTTGGTGATAGGAGGTCTGAACGGAGTTTTTGTCAAATGTTTTTTTGGAGGTCCGTTGGCACTTTATTAATGGCGTGAGTTGGTCACGAGGTGCAAACGTCTGCATTTTGAGGTTCAAAATAGGCCCAGAGAGAGAACATGGCCATATTTGTCATTTTTCGTGTACTTATAGTCCACGGATTTTTGGTGATAGGAGATCCAGATGGATTTTTGGCCTTAACGGGCAAACGTCTGCATTTTGAGGTTCAAAATAGGCCCAGAGCGGGAATATAGCCATATTTATCGTTTTCCGTGTACTTATAGTCCACAAATTTTTTTTGATAGGAGGTCCGGACAGATTTTTGGCCGAAATTTTTTGTGGCGGTCCGTTAATACCTTATTAATGGCGTGAGTTTGTCCTGAGGGCAAATGTCTGCATTTTGAGGTTCAAAATAGGCCAGAGCGGGAATATGGCCATATTTGTCGTTTTCCGTGTACTATTGTCCACAGATTTTTTGTGATAGGAAGTCCGGACGGATTTTTGGACGAACTTTGTTGTGGGGGTCTGTTAAGACCTTATTAATGGCGTGAGTTGGTCCTGAGGGGCAAACGTCTGCATTTTGAGGTTCAAAATAGGCCATGAGCGAGAATATGACCATATTTACCATTTTCCATGTACTATAGTTTACGGATTTTTGGTGATAGGAGATCTAGAGGGATTTTTTTTTCAAAATTTTATGTGGGTTTCTGTTAAGACCTTTTCAATGGCATGAGTTGGTCCCGAGGGGCTAACGTCTGCATTTGTAGGTTAAAATAGGCCCAGAGCGGGAATATGGCCATATTTGTCATTTTCCGTGTACTATAGTCCACAGATTTTGTGTGATAGGAGGTCCGGACGGATTTTTGGCCGAACCTTTTTGTGGGGGTCCGTTAAGAACTTATTAATGGCGTGAGTTGATCCCGAGGGGCATACGTCTACATTTTGAGTTTCAAAATAGGCCTATAGAAGGAATATAGTCATATTTGCCGTTTTTCATGTTCTATAGTCCACGAATTTTTGTGATAGGAGGTTCGGATGGATTTTTGGCCGAAACTTTTTGTGGGGGTCCCGTTAAGACCTTATTAATGACGTGAGTTGGTCCCGAAAGGCAAACGTTTACATTTTGAGGTTCAAAATAGGCCCAGAGCGGGATTATGGCCATATTTGCATATTTTTCCATTTACTATAGTCCACGAATTTTTGGTGATAGGAGGTCCTGACGGATATTTGGCTGACATTTTTTGTGGGGGTCCGTTAAGACCTTATTAATGGCGTGAGTTTGTCCCGAGGGGAAAACATCAGCATTTTGAAGTTCAAAATAGGCCCAGAGCGGGAATATGGCCTTTAAAAATAGGCCTAAAGCGGGAATATAGCCATATTTTTCGTTTTATATATACTATAGTCCACAGATTTTTGGTGAACGGTGTCTGGACGTATATATGGCCGAACCTTATTGTGGGGGTCCATTAAGACCTTATTAATGGCGTAAGTTGGTCCCGAGGGGCAAAGGTCTGCATTTTGAGGTTCAAAATAGGCTCAGAGCGGGAATATGGCCATATTTGCCGTTTGACGTGTACTATAGTCCACGGATTTTTGGTGAACCTAGGTCCGGACGGATTTTTGGCTGAAAACTTTTATGGGGGTCCGTTAAGATCTTATTAATGGCGTGAGTTGGTCCCGAGGGGCAAACATCTGCATTTTGAGGTTTAAACTAAGCCCAGAGCGCGAATATGGCAATATTTGTTGTTCTACGTGTACTATAGTCCTAAGATTTTTTGTAAATCGAGGTCCGGAAGGATTTTTGGCCCAAATTTTTTGTGGAGGTCCGTTAAGACCTTATTAATGGCGTGAGTTGGTTCCGAGGGGCAAACGTCTGCATTTTGAGGTTCAAAATAGGCCTAGAGCGGGAATATAGCCATATTTACCATTTTACGTGTACTATAGTCTACAGATTTTTGGTAAACAGGGTCCAAATAGATTTTTGGCAGAAATTTTTTGTGAGCGTCTGTTAAGACCTTATTAATGGCGTGAGTTGGTCGCGAGGGGAAAATGTCTTCGTTTTGAGGTTCAAAATAGGCCCAGAGTGGGAATATAGCCATATTTGTCGTTTTACGTGTACTATAGTCCACAGATTTTTGGTGAACTGAGGTTCGAATGGATTTTTGGCAGTAATATTTTGTGGGGGTCCGTTAAAACCTTATTAATGGCGTGAGTTGGCCCCGAGGGGCAAACATCTTCATTTTGCAGTTCAAAATAGGCCAAGAGCGGGAATATGGACATATTTACCGTTTTAAGTGTACTATAGTCCACGAATTTTCGATGAACTGGTGTCCGGACGGAATATTGGTCGAAAGTTTTTGTGGGAGTCCGTTATGACCTTATTAATGGCGTGAGTGGTCCCGAGGGGCAAACCTCTGTATTTTAAGGTTCAAAAGAGGCCCAGTGCGGGAATATATGGCAATATTTGCCGTTTTACGTGTACTATAGTCCAAGGATATTTGGTGAGTCCTGACCGATTTTTGGCCTAAATTTTTTTAGGGTTCCGATAAGACCTTATTAATGGCGTGAGTTTGACCGAGGGGCAAACGTCTTCATTTTGAGGTTCAAAATAGGCCCAGAGCGGGAATATGGCCATATTTGTCATTTTACGTGTACTATAGAACACAGATTTTTGGTGAACCGAGGTCTGGATGGATTTTTTGCCAAAGGTTTTTTTGGGGGTCCGTTATGACCTTATTTATGGTGTGAATTGGTCCCGATGGGCAGACGTCTGCATTTTTAGATTCAAAATAAGCCTAGAGCGGGAATATGGTCATATTTCCCATTTTACATGTACTATAGTCCACAGATTTTTGGTGAACCGGGGTCCGAACGGATTTTTGGCCATACATTTTTGTGGGGGTCTGTTAAGACATTATTAATTGCGTGAGTTAATCTCGAGGGGCAAACGTCTACATTTTGAGGTTCAAAATACGCCAAGAGTGAGAATGTGGCCATATTTACCGTTTTACGTGTACTATAGTCCACGAATTTTTGGTGAACCGTGGTTCGAACATATATTTGGCCGAAAGATTTTGTGGGGGTCCATTAAGACCATATTAATGGCGTGAGTTGGTCCCGATGGGCAAACATCAGCAATTTGAGGTTTAATATAGGCCCAGAGCGGAAATATGACCATATTTGTCGTTTTACGTGTACCATAGTCCCCGGATTTTTGGTGAACCGGGGTTCGAATGGAATTTTGGCCGAAATTTTTTGTGAGGGTCCGTTAAAACCTTATTAAATGCGTGAGTTGGTACCAAGGTGCAAACGTCGGTATTTTGAGATTCAAAATAGGCCCAGAGCGGGAATATGGCCATATTTACCGTTTTACGTGTACTATGGTCCACTGATTTTTGGTGAACCGGGTGCTGGAGGGGTATTTGGTCGAAATCTTTTGTAGGGGTCCGTTAAGACCTTATTAATGGCGTGAGTTAATCTCGAGGGGCAAACATATGCTTTTTTAGGTTCAAAATAGGCCCAGAGTAGGAATATGGTCATATTTGCCGTTTTAGTGGTACTATAGTCCATAGATTTTTGGTAAACCAGGGTCCGGATGGATTTTTGGCCGAAATTTTTTGTGGGGTCCGTTAAGACCTTATTAATGATGTGAGTTGGTACCGTGGGGTAAATGTGAGCATTTTGATGTTCAAAATAGGCCCAGAGCGAAAATATGGCCATATATTTCGTTTTACATGTACTAGTTCACGAATTTTTGGTGAACTGGGGTCCGGACGTCTATTTTGTTGAAATATTTTGTGGGGGTCCGTAAAGACCTTATTAATTGCGTCACTTTGTCCAAAGGGGCAAACGTCTGCATTTTGAGGTTCAAAATAGGCCCAGAGCGGGAATATGGCCATATATGTCATTTTACGTGTACTATAGTCCACAGATTTTTAGTGAACCAGGGTGTAGACGGATTTTTGGCTTAAAGTTTTTGTGGGGGTCCGTAAAGACCTTATTAATGGCTTGAGTTGATCTCAAGGGGCAAACGTTTGAATTTTGATGTTCAAAATAGGCCCAGAGCGCGAATATGGCCATATTTATCATTTTACGTGTACTATAGTCCACGAATTTTTGGTGAACCAAGGTCCTGATGGATATTTGGCCGAAATTTATTATGGGGGTCCGTAAAGACCTTATTAATGGCAAACGTCTGCATTTGAGGTTCAAAATAGGCCTAGAGCGGTACTATGGTCATATTTGCCGTTTTATGTGTACTATAATCCACGAATTTTTGGTGAACCGAGGTCCGACGGAGTTTTTGTCGAAATTTTTTTGGAGGTCCGTTAAGACCTTATTAATGGCGTGAGTTGGTCCCAAGGGGAAAACGTCTGCATTTTGAGGTTCATAATAGGCCCAGAGCAAGAATATGGCCATATTTGTCGTTTTTACATGTACTATAATCTATGGATTTTTGGTGAACCGGGGTCCAGATGGTTTTTTAGCCGAAATCTTTTGTGGGGGTCTGTTAAAATCTTATTAAATGCAAGAGCTAGTACCAAGGTGAAATCGTCGGCATTTTGAGATTCAAAATAGGCCCAGAGCGGGAATATGACCATATTTGTGGGGGTCCGTTAAGACCTTATTAATGACGTGAGTTAATCTCGAGGGGCAAACGTATGCTTTTTTAGGTTCAAAATAGCCCCAGAATAGGAATATGGCCATATTTGCCGTTTTAGTGGTACTATAGTCCACATATTTTTGGTAAACCAGGGTCCGGATGGATTTTTGGCCGAAAATTTTTTTGGAGTCCGTTAAGACCTTATTAATGATGTGAGTTGGTACCGAGGGGAAAACGTCTGCATTTTGAGGTTCAAAATAGGCCCAGAGCGAGAATATAGTCATATTTATCGTTTTACGTGTACTATAGTCCACAGATTTTTGGTGAACTGAGTTCCGGACAGATATTTTGCTTAAATATTTTGTGGGAGTCTGTTAAGACCTTATTAATTCAGTGAGTTTGTCCAGAATGGCAAACGTCTGCATTTTGATGTTCAAAATATGCCCAGAGCGGGAATAGGGCCATATTTGCCGTTTTGCGTGTACTATAGTCCACGGATTTTTGGTGAACCGGAGTAAAGACGGATTTTTGGCCTAAAAATTATTTAGGGTCCGTTTAAACCTTATTAATGGTGTTAGTTTGCCCCAGGGGGCAAACGTTTGCATTTTGAGATTCAAAATAGGCCCAGAGCCAGAATATGGCAATATTTATCGTTTTACGTGTACTATAGTCCTCGGATTTTTAGTGAACTAGGGTCCGGACGGTTATTTAGCCGAATTGTTTTATGGAGGTCCGTTAAGACCTTATTAAGGGCGTGAGTCGATCCCGAGGGGCAAACGTCTGCAATTTGAGGTTCAAAATAGGCCCAGAGCAGGAATATGGCCATATTCATCATTTTACGTGTACTATAGTTCACGGATTTTTTGTAAACCAGGGTCCAGACGGATATTTGGTCGAAATTTTTTGTGGGGGTCCGTTAAGACCTTAGTAATGGTCTGAGTTGGTCGCGAGGGGAAAACGTTTGCATTTTGAGGTTCAAAATATGCCTAGAGCGGGAATATGGTCACATTTTCCATTTTACGTGTACTATAGTCCACGGATTTTTGATGAACCGAGGTCCGGATGGATTTTTTGCCGAAATTTTTTGTGAGTGTCCGTTAACACCTTTTTAATGGCGTGAGTTGGTCCCGAGGGGCAAACATCTGCATTTTGAGGTTTAAAATAGGCCCGGAGAGGGAATATGGCTATATTTGCCATTTTACATACACTGTTGTCCACGGATTTTTCGTGAACCGGGGTCCGGACGGATATTTGGCCAAAATATTTTTTGGGGGTTAATAACTTATTAATTGCGTAAATTGGTCCCGAGGGGCAAATGTCTGAATTTTGAGGTTCAAAATAGGCCAGAGCGGGATTATGGCCATATTTGTCATTTTACGTGTACTATAGTCCACAGATTTTTTGTGAACCGGGGTACGGCCAAATATTTTGTGGGCGTCCGTTAAGAGCTTATTAATGGATTGAGTTGGTCCCGAGGGCAAACGTCTACATTTTGAGGTTTAAAATAGGCCTAGAGCGGGAATATGGCCATAATTGTCGCTTTACGTGTACTATAGTCCTCGGATTTTTTGTGAACTGAGTTTCGAATGGATTTTTGTTTTAAAAGTTTTTGTAGGGGACCATTATGATCTTATTAATGGCGTGAGTTGGTCCCAAGGGGAAAACGTGAGCATTTTGAGGTTTAAAATAGGTCCAGAGCGGAAATATGGCAATATATTTCGTTTTACATGTACTAGTTCACGGATTTTTGGTGAACCGGGGTCCGGACATCTATTTTGCTGAAATATTTTGTGGGGGTCCGTTAAGACCTTATTAATTGCGTCAGTTTGTCCAGAGGGGCAAACGTCTGCATTTTGAGGTTCAAAATAGGCCCAGAGCAGGAATATGGCCATATTTGCCATTTTATGTGTACTATAAGTCCACGAATTTTGGTGAACCGGGGTTCGGATAAATTTTTGGCCGTATTTTTTGTGGGGGTCCTTTAAGACATTATTAATGACGTGAGTTGGTCCGAGTGGAAAACGTCTGCATTTTGAGGTTCAAAGAGGTTCAAAATGGGCCTAAAGCGGGAATATGGCCATATTTGTCATTTTTGGCGTACTATAGTCCACGTATTTTTGGTGTACCGGGGTCCGAACGGATATTTAGCCCAAAACTTTTGTGGGGGTCCGTTAAAACCATACCAATGGCGTGATATTGTCCCGAGGGGCAAAGGTGAGCATTTTGAGGTTCAAATAAGGCCCAGAACAGGAATATGACCATATTTATCGTTTTACGTGTACTATAGTCCACGGATTTTTTGTGAATCGGGGTCCGGACAGATTTTTGACTGATTTTTTTTGTGGGGGTCCTTTAAGATCGTATTAATGGCGTAAGTTGGTCCGGAGAGGCAAACGTCTGCATTTTAAGGTTTAAAATAGGCCTAGAGCGGGAATATGGCCATATTTGTCGTTTTACGTGTACTATAATCCATGGATTTTTGGTGAATCGGGGTTCGGATGAATTTTTGGCCAAACCTTTTTGTGGAGGTCCGTTAAGACCATATTCATGGCGTGAGTTGGTCCCGAGGGGCAAACGGTTTCATTTTGAGGTTCAAAATAAGCCCAGCGCAGGAATATGACTATATTTGCCGCTTTACGTGTATTGTAATCCACGGAATTTTGTTGAACCGAGGACCGGACGAAATTTTTGCTTAAGTTTTTCGTGGGGGTCCGTTAAGGCCTTATTAATGGTGTGAGTTGGTCCCGAGGGGAAAATGTCTGTATTTTGTGTTTCAAAATAGGCCTAGAGCGGGAATATGGTCATATTTGTCATTTTATGTGTACTATAGTCTAAGGATTTTTGGTGAACTGGGGTCCGGTCATATTTTTGGCTCAAAGTTTTTTTGGGGGCCCGTTAAGACCATATTAATGGAGTGAGTAGGTCTCGAGAGGCAAACGTCTGCATTTTTAGGTTCAAAATAGTCCCAGAGCGGGAATATGGCCATATTTATCATTTTACGTGTACTATAGTCCACAGAGTTTTGGTGATTCGGGGTCCGGATGGATTTTTTGACAAAACTTTTTGTGGGGATCCGTTAAGACCTTATTAATGATGTGAGTTGGTTCCGAGGGGCAAAGATCGGCATTTTGAGGTTCAAAATAGGCCTAGAGCGGGAATATGGTCATATTTGCCGTTTTACGTGTACTATTGTCCACGAATTTTTAGTGAACTGGGGACTTGATGGATTTTTGGCTGAAAGTTTTTGTGGGGGTCCATTAAGACCTTAATAATAGCGTGAGTTGGTCTCGAGAGGCAAGCGTTTGCATTTTGATGTTCAAAATAATCCTAGAGCGGGAATATAGCCATATTTGTCGTTTTACGTGTAGTATAGTCCACATATTTTTGGAGAAATGAGGTACGGACGGTTTTTTGGCTTAAATATTTTGTGGGGGTCCGTTAAGACCTTATTAATGGTGTGAGTTGGTCCCGAGGGGCAAACGTCTGCAATTTGAGGTTCAAAATAGGCCTAGAGCATGAATATGACCATATTTGCCATTTTACGTGTACTATTAGTCCAAGGATTTTTTTTAAATCGGGGCCCGATCGGAATTTTAGCTTAAATATTTTGTTGGGGCCCGTTAAGACCTTATTAATGGCGTGGGTTGGTCTCGAGGGGAGAACTTTTGCATTTTGAGGTTCAAAATAGGCCTAGAGCGGGAATATGATCATATTTATTGTTTTACGTGTCCTATAGTCCATAGATTTTTGGTGAACCGGGGTCCAGATGGATTTTTTGCAAAAGCTTTTTGTGGGGGTCCTTTAGACCTTATTAATGGTGTGAGTTGGTCCCGAGGGGCAAATGTTTACATTTAGAGTTTCAAAATACGCCCAGGGAATATGGTCATATTTGTCGTTTTACGTGTACTATAGTCCACGGATTTTTAGTGAACCGGGGTCTCGACGAATTTTTGGCTGAAAGTTTTTATGGGGGTCTGTTAAGACCTTATTAATGGCATGAGTTGGTCCTGTGGGGCAAACATCTGCATTTTGAGGTTCAAAATAGACCTAGAGCAGGAATGTGGCCATATTTGCCGTTTTACGTGTACTATATAGTCCACGAATTTTTTGTGGGCTCCGTTAAGACCTTATTAATGGCGTGAGTTGGTCCTGAGGGGCAAACGTCTACATTTTGAGGTTCAAAATAGGCCCAGAGTGGGAATATGGCCACATTTGCCGTTTTACGTGTACTATAGTCCATGGATTTTTGGTGAATCGGGGTCCGGAGGGATTTTTGTTAGAAATTTTTTGTGGGGGTTCGTTAAGACCTTATTAATGGCGTGAGTTGGTCCCGAGGGGCAAACATTTGTCTTTGGAGGTTAAAAATAGTCCCAGAGCGGGAATATGGCCATATTTACTGTTTTACGTGTACTATAGTCCAAGGATTTTTTGGTGAACCGAGGTCCGAATGGGTTTTTTGCCGAAATATTTTGTGGGGGTCTGTTAAGACCTTATTAATGGAGTGAGTTGGTCCCGAGGGGCAAACGTCTGCATTTTGAGGTTCAAAATAGACCCCGAGCGGGAATATGGCCATTTTTTCTGTTTTACGTGAACTATTGTCCAGAAATTTTTGGGGAACCAAGGTCCGGATGGATTTTTGGCCAACATATTTTGTGGGGGTCCATTGAGACCTTATTAATGGCGTGAGTTGGTCCGGAGGGGCAAACGTCTGCATTTTGAGGTTCAAAATAAGTCTAGAGCGGAAATATGACTATATTTGCCATTTTACGTGTACAATAGTCCATGGATTTTTGGTGAACTGAGGTCTGAACGAATTTTTGGCTGAAATTTTTTGTAGGGGTCACATAAGACCTTATTAATGGCGTGAGTTGGTCTCAAGGGGCAAACGTCTGCATTTTGAGGTTAAAAATAGTCTCAGAGATGGAAATATTGCCATATTTATCGTTTTACGTGTATTATAGTCCACAGATTTTTGGTGAACAGAAATCCATACGGATTTTTTGCCGAACTATTTCGTGGGGGTCTGTTAAAACCTTATTAATGGCGTGAGTTGGTCCCGAGGTGCAAAAGTCAGCATTTTGTGGTTCAAAATAGGTCCAGAGAGGGAATATGTTCATATTTGCCATTTTAGGAGTACTATACTACACAAATTTTTGGTGAATCGGGGTCCGGACAGATTTTTGGCAGAAATTTTTTTTGGGGTATGTTAAGACCTTATTAATTGCATGAGTTGGTCCCGAGGGTCAAACGTCTGCATTTTGATGTTCAAAATAGGCCTAAAGCGGGAATATGGCCATATTTCCCATTTTACGTGTACTATAGTCCAAGGATTTTTGGTGAACCGGGGTGCGGACGGATTTTTGGCTGAAATTTTTTGTGGGGGTCCGTTAAGACTTTATTAATGACGTGAGCTGGTCCCGAGGAGCAAACATCTGCATTTTGAGGTTTAAAATAGGCACAGAGTGGGAATATGGCCATATTTATCGCTCTACGTGTACTATAGTCCACGGATTTTTGGTGAACCGAAGTCCGGACGAATTTTTGGATGAAATTTTTTGTGAGGGTCCGTTAAGACCTTATTAATGGTGTGAGTTGGTCCCGATGGACAAACGTCTGCATTTTGAGGTTCAAAATAAGCCCAGACCGGGAACATGGCCATATTTGCCGTTTTACGTGTACTATAGTCCACGGATTTTTGGTGAACCAAGGTCTAGACTGATTTTTGGCTGAAAGATTTTGTGGCGGTTCGTAAAGACCTTATTAATGGCTTTAGTTTGTCTCGAGGGCAAACGTTTGCATTTTAATGTTCAAAATAGGCCCAGAGCGTGAATATGGCCATATTTATCATTTTACGTGTACTATAGTCCACGAATTTTTGGTGAACCAAGGTCCTGACGGATATTCGGCCAAAATTTATTGTGGGGGTCCGTTAAGACCTTATTAATTGCGTGAGTTGGTCCAGAGGGGCGAACGTCTGCATTTTGAGGTTTAAAATAGGCCCTGAGCGGGAATATGGCCATATTTGCCGTTTAACGTGTACTATAAGTCCACAGATTTTTAATGAATCGGGGTCCAGATGGATTTTTGGCCAAAATTTTTATGGGGTCCATTAAGACCTTATAAATGGCGTGAGTTGGTCACGAGGGGCAAACGTCTGCATTTTGAGGTTCAAAATAGGCTCTGAGCGGGAACATTGCCATATTTGCCGTTTAACGTGCACTATAGTCCACAGATTTTTGGTGAACCGGGGTACAGATAGATTTTTGGCCCAAATTTTTGTGGGGGTCCTTTCATACCTTATAAATGGTGTGAGTTGGTTCCGAGGGGCAAATGTCTGCATTTTGAGGTCCAAAATAAGCCCAGAGCGGGAATATGACCATATTTACCGTTTTACGTGTACTATAGTCCACGAATTTTTGGTGAACCGGGGTCCGGACGGTTTTTTGGCTGAAATTTTTTGTGGGGGTCCGTTAAGACCTTATTAATGACATGAGCTGGTCCCGAGGGGCAAATGTTTGCATTTTGATGTTCAGAATAGGCACAGAGCGTGAATATGGCCATATTTATCATTTTACGTGTACTATAGTCCACGGATTTTTAGTGAACCAAGGTCCTGACGGATATTCGGTCGAAATTTATTGTGGGGGTCTGTTAAGACCTTATTAATGGCATGAGTTGGTCCAGAGGGGCGAACGTCTGCATTTTGAGGTTCAAAATAGGCCCTGAGCGGGAATATGGCCATATTTGCCGTTTTACGTGTACAATATTCCATGGATTTTTTGTGAACCCGGGTCCGGATGGATTTTGGGTCAAAATATTTTGTGGGGGTCCGTTAAAACATTATTAATATAGTGAGTTTTTCCCAAGGGGAAAACCTCTGTATTTTGAGGTTCAAAATAGGCCTAGAGCGCCAATTTGGCCATATTTGTCGTTTTACGTGTACTATAGTACACGGATTTTCGTGAATAAGTGTCTAGACAGATTGTTGGCTAAAATGTTTTATGGGGGTCTATTAAGACCTTATAAATGGCGTGATTTGGTTCCGAGGGCAAACGTCTGCATTTTGAGGTTCAAAATAGGCCTAGAGCAGGAATATGACCATATTTGTCATTTTACGTGCACTGTATTGCACGGATTTTTGGGGAATCAGGACCCGAATGAATTTTTGGCCAAAAGATTTTGTGAGGGTCCGTTAAGACCTTATTAATGGCGTGAGTTTGTACCGAGGGTAAACATCTGCATTTTGAGGTTTAAAATAGGAGAGCAGGAATATGGCCATATTTGCCATTTTACTTGTACATAGTCCACGAATTTTTGGCGAACCAGGGTCCGAGCGTATTTTTGGCAAAAAATTTTTGTGGGGGTTCTTTAATACCTTATAAATGGCGTGAGTTGGTCCCGAGGGGCATATGTTTGCATTTTGTGGTTCAAAATAGGCTCAGAGCGAAAATATGGCCATATTTGTCATTTTACGAGTACTATAGTCTACGGATTTTTGGTGAACAGGGGTTCGGACGGAGTTTTTGCCAAAATGTTTTGTGGGGTTTTCGTTAAGACTTTATTAATGGCGTGAGTTGGTCCCGAGGGCAAACGTCTGCATTTGAGGTTCAAAATAAGCCCAGAGCGGGACTATGGTCATATTTGCCGTTTTATGTGTACTATAATCCACGGATTTTTGGTGAACCGGGGTCCGGACGGTGTTTTTGCCGACATTTTTTTTGAGGTCCGTTAAGACTTTATTAATGGCGTGAGCTGGTCCCAAGGGGCAAACGTCTGCATTTCCAGGTTCAAAATAGGCCCAGAGCGGGAATATGGTAATATTTGACATTTTAAGTGTACTATAGTCCACGGATTTTTGGTGCACCGGGGTCTGGACGGATTTTTTGCCGATGTTTTTGTGGGGGTCCGTTAAGACCTTATTAATGGCGTGAGTTGGTCCCCAGGGGAAAACGTCTGCAATTTGAGGTTCAAAATAGGCCCAGAGCGGGAATATGGCCATATTTGTCGTTTTACGTGTACTATAGTCTACGAATTTTTGGTGAACTGGGGTCCGGATGGTTTTTTCACCGAAATCTTTTGTGGGGGTCCGTTAAAACATTATTAAATGCGTGAGTTGGTACCGAGGTGCAAATGTCTGCATTTTGAGATTCAAAATAGGCCCAGAGCAGGAATATGGCCATATTTGTCATTTTAGTGTTACTATAGTTCACAGATTTTTTGTAAACCAAGGTCTGGATGGAGTTTTGGCCGAAATTTTTTGTGGGGTCCGTTAAAACCTTATTAATGATGTGAGTTGGTACCGCGGGGAAAATATCTGCATTTTGAGGTTCAAAATAGGCCCAGAGCGGGAATATAGCCATATTTTCCATTTTACGTGTATTATAGTCCACGGATTTTTGGTGAACTGAGTTCCGGACAAATATTTTGTGGGCGTCTGTTAAGACCTTATTAATTCAGTGAGTTTGTCCAGAGGGGCAAACGTCTGCATTTTGAAGTTCAAAATATGCCCAGAGCGGGAATAGGGCCATATTTTCCGTTTTACGTGTACTATAGTCACGGATTTTTGGTGAACCGGAGTCCAGAAGGATTTTTCGCCTAAAAATTATGTGGGCTCCGTTTAAACCTTATTAATGGCTGCATTTTGAGGTTCAAAATAGGCCCAAAGCGAGACTATGGCAATATTTATCGTTTTACGTGTACTATAGTCCTTGGATTTTTAATAACCCGGGGTTCGGACGATTATTTAGCCGAATTTTTTTGTGGGGGTCCTTTAAGACCTTATTAAGGGCGTGAGTCGGTCCCGAGGGGCAAACGTCTGCATTTTTAGGCACAAAATAGGCCCAGAGCAAGAATATGGCCATATTCGTCGTTTTACGTGTACTATACTGCACGGATTTTTTGTAAATCAGGGTCTAGACAGATTTTTTGTCGAAATTTTTTGTGGGGTCCGTTAAGACCTTATTAATGATGTGAGTTGGTACCGCGGGGAAAATATCTGCATTTTGAGGTTCAAAATAGGCCTAGAGCGGGAATATAGCCATATTTGCCGTTTTACGTGTATTATAGTCCACGGATTTTTGATGAACCGAGGTCCGGATGGAGTTTTTGCAAAAATTTTTTATGAAGGTCCGTTAACTCCTTTTTAATGGCGTGAGTTGGTCCTGAGGGTGCAAACATCTATATTTTGAGGTTTAAAATAGGCCTGGAGCGGAAATATGGCCATATTTGTCATTTTACGTGTACTGTAGTCCACGAATTTTTCGTGAACCGGGATCCTGACGGATTTTTGGCCAAAATATTTTTTGGGTGTTAAGAACTTATTAATTGCGTGAATTGATCCCGAGGGGCAAATGTCTGAATTTTGAGGTTCAAAATAGGCCAGAGCGGGATTATGGCCATATTTGCCATTTTACGTGTACTATATTACACATATTTTTGGTGAATCGGGGTCCAGCCAAATTTTTTGTAGGCGTCCGTTAAGACCTTATTAATGGCGTGAGTTGGTCCCGGGGGAAAACGTGTGCATTTTTAGGTTCAAAATAGGCCTAGAGCAGAAATATGGCCATATATTTCGTTTTACATGTACTAGTTCACGAATTTTTGGTGAATCGGAGTCCGGACGTCTATTTTGCAAAAATATTTTATGGGGGTCCGTAAAGACCTTATTAATTGCGTCAGTTTGTCCAGAGGGGCAAACGTCTGCATTTTGAGGTTCAAAATATGCCAGAGCGAGAATATGGCCATATACGTCATTTAACGTGTACTATAGTCCACGAATTTTTAGTGATCGGGGTCTAGATGGATTTTTGGCTGAAAGTTTTTGTGGGGGTCCGTAAAGACCTTATTAATGGCTTGAGTTGGTCTCAAGGGGCAAACGTTTGCATTTTGATGTTCAAAATAGGCCCAGAGCGCGAATATGGCCATATTTATCATTTTACGTGTATAGTCCACAGATTTTTGGTGAACAAAGGTCCTGACGGATATTTGGCCGAAATTTATTGTGGGGGTCCGTAAAGACCTTATTAATGGCTTGAGTTGGTCTCGTGGGGCAAACGTTTGCATTTTGATATTCAAAATAGGCCAAAACCGTGAATATGGCCATATTTATCATTTTATGTGTACTGTAGTCCACGGATTTTTGGTGAACCAAGGTCCTGACGGATATTCAGCCGAAATTTATTGTGGAGGTCCGTTAAGACCTTATTAATGACGTCAGTTGGTCCAGTAGGGCGAACGTCTGCATTTTGAGGTTCAAAATAGGCCCTGAGCGGGAATATGGCCATATTTGTTGTTTAACGTGTACTATAGTCCATAGATTTTTGGTGAATCGGGGTCCAGATGGAGTTTTGGCCAAAAGTTTTGTGGGGGTCCGTTAAGACCTTATTAATGGCGTGAGTTGGTCCAGAGGGGCAAACGTCTGCATTTTGAGGTTCAAAATAGGCCATGAGTGGGAATATGGCCATATTTGCCGTTTTACGTGCACTATAGTCCACAGATTTTTGGTGAACCGAGGTCCAGATGGATTTTTTGGCCCAAATTTTTTTAGGGGTCCGTTAAGACCTTATTAATGGTGTGAGTTGGTCCCGAGGGGTAAACGTCTGCATTTTGAGTTTCAAAATAAGCCCAGAGCAGGAATATGATCATATTTGTCGTTTTACGTGTACTATAGTCCACGGATTTTTGGTGAACCGAGGTATAGACGGATTTTGGTTGAAATTTATTGTGGGGGCCCGTAAAGACCATATAAATGGCTTGAGTTGGTCTCGAGGGCAAACGTTTGCATTTTGATGTTCAAAATAGGTCCAGAGCGCGAATATGACCATATTTGCCGTTTAACGTGTACTATAGTCCATAGATTTTTTGTGAATCGGGGTCCAGATGGATATTTGGCCAAAATTTTTTTGGAGGTCCGTTAAAACCTTATTAATGGTGTGAGTTGGTCCAGAGGGGCAAACGTCTGCATTTTGAGGTTCAAAATAGGCCCTGAGCGGGATTATGGCCATATTTGCTGTTTAACGTGCACTATAGTCCACAGATTTTTGGTGAACCGGGGTCCAGATGGATTTTTTGACCAAATTTTTGTGGGGATCCGTTAAGACCTTATTAATGGTGTGAGTTTGTCCCGAGGGGCAAACGTTTGCATTTTGAGTTTCAAAAGAAGCCCAGAGCGGGAATATGACCATATTTGTCGTTTTACGTGTACTATAGTCCATGGATTTTTGGTGAACCAAGGTGTAGACGGATTTTGGCTGAAATTTATAGTGGGGGTTCGTAAAGACCTTATGAATGGCTTGAGATTGTCTCGAGGAGCAAACGTTTGCATTTTGATGTTCAAAATAAGCCCAAAGCGCGAATATGGCCATATTTATCATTTTACGTGTACTATAGTCCACGGATTTTTGGTGAACCAGGGTCCTGACGAATATTTGGCCAAAATTTATTGTGGGAGTCCGTAAAGACCTTATTAATGGCTTGAGTTGGTCTCGAGGGGCAAACGTTAGCATTTTGATGTTCAAAATAGGCCCAGAGCGCGAATATGGCCATATTTATCATTTTACGTGTACTATAGTCCACGGATTTTTGGCGAACGAAGGTCCTGACGGATATTTGGCCGAAATTTATTGTGAGGGCCCGTAAAGATCTTATTAATGGCTTGAGTTTGTCTCGTGGGTCAAACGTTTGCATTTTGATGTTCAAAATAGGCCCTGAGCGGGAATATGGCCATATTTGTCGTTTAACGTGCACTATAATCCACAGATTTTTGTTGAACCGGGTCTTAGACGGATTTCTGCTTGAAAATTTTTGTGGGGGACTGTTAAGGCCGTATTAATGGCATGAGTTGGTCTCGAGGGGCTAGCGTTTACATTTTGATGTTAAAAATAGGCCCAGAGCGCGAATATGGCCATTTTTATCGTTTTGCGTGTACTATAGTCCACGAATTTTTGGTGAACCAAGGTCCGTATGGATTTTTGACCGAAATTTATTGTGGGGGTCCTTTAAGACCTTATTAATGGAGTGAGTTGGTCCAGAGGGGCAAACGTCAGCATTTTGAGGTTCAAAATAGGCCCAGAGTCGAAATATGACCATATTTGCCGTTTTACGTGTACTATAGTCCCCGGATTTTCGATGAACTGGGGTCCGGATGGATTTTTGGCCTAAATATTTTGTGGGGGTCCGTTAAGACCTTATTAATGGCTTGAGTTGGTCCCGAGGGGCAAACAACTGCATTTTGAGATTCAAAATAGGCCTAGAGCGGGAATATGGCCATATTTGCCGTTTTACGTGTACATTGTCCACCGATTTTTGGTGAACCGGGGTACGGAATGACTTTTGGTCAATGGCGTGAGCTGGTCCAGAGAGTCAAACGTCTGCATTTTGACGTTCAAAATTGGCACAGAGCGAGAATATGACCATATATGCCATTTTACATGTATTAGTCCACGAATTTTTGGTGAACCGGGGTCCGGACAGATTTTTATTCGAAATTTTTTGTGGGGGTCCCTTATGACCTTATTAATGGCATGGGTTTGTCTCGAGGGGCAAACGTCTGTATTTTGAGGTTCAAAATAGTCACAGAGCGGAAATATGGCCATATTTGCCGTTTTACGTGTACTATAGTCCACAGATTTTTGGGGAACCGAGGTCCGTATGGATTTTTTGCCGAACTATTTTTTGGGGGTCTGTTAAGACCTTATTAATGGCGTGAGTTGGTCTCGAGGGGCAAACGTCTGTATTTTGAGGTTCAAAATAGACCCAGAGCGGGAATATGGCCATATTTGCCGTTTTACGTGTACTATAGTCCACAGATTTTTGGTAAACCGAGGTTCGGACGGATTTTTTGCCGAAATATTTTATGGGGGTCTGTTAAGATCTTATTAATGGCGTGAGTTGGTCCCGACGGGCAAACGTCTGCATTTTGAGGTTCAAAATAGGCCCAAAGCGGGAATATGGCCATATTTGTCATTTTACGTGTACTATAATCCACGGAATTTTGGTGAACCAAGGTCCGAACGAATTTTTTGCCGAAAATTTTTGTAGGGGTCTGTTAAGACTTTATTAATGATGTGAGTTGGTCCCAAGGGGAAAACGTCTGCATTTTGAGGTTCAAAATAGGCCCAGAGTCGAAATATGGCTATATTTGCCGTTTTACGTGTACTATAGTCCATGGATTTTTGGTGAACCGGAGTCCAGACAGATTTTTGGCAGAAATATTTTTTGGGGGTCCGTTAAGACGTTATTAATGGCGTGAGGTTGTCCCGAGGGGCAAACGTCTGCATTTTGAGGTTCAAAATAGGCCTATAGTGGGAATATGACCATATTTGGCATTTTACGTGTACTATAGTCCACAGATTTTTGGTGAATCGCTGTCCGGACGCTTTTTTGGCCGAAATTTTTTGTGGGGGTCCGTTAAGACCTTATTAATGACGTGAGTTGTTCCCGAGGGGCAAACGTTTGTATTTTGAGGTTCAAAATAGGCACAGAGCGGGAATATGGCCATATTTATCGTTTTACGCGTACTATAGTCTACGTATTTTTGGTGAACCAAAGTCCGGACGAATTTTTGGCTGAAAATTTTTGTGGGGGTCCGTTAAGACCTTATTAATGGCGTGAACTGGTCCCGATGGGTAAACGTCTGCATTTTGAGGTTTAAAGGAGGCCCAGACCGGGAATATGGCCATATTTGCCGTTTTACGTTTTCTATAGTCCACGGATTTTTGGTGAACCGAGGTCCGGACAGATATTTGGCCGAAATATTTTGTGGGGGTTTGTTAAGACCTTATTAGCGACGTGAGTTGGTCCCGAGGGGCAAACGTCTGCATTTTGAGGTTCAAAATAGGCCCAGAGCGGGAATATGGTCATATTTGTCATTTTACGTGTATTGTAGTCCACGAATTTTTGCTGAACCGAGTTCTGGATGGATTATTTTCCGAAATATTTTGTGGGGGTCCGTTAAGACCTTATTAATGGCGTGAGTTGGTCCTGAGGGGAAAACGTCTGCATTTTGAGGTTCAAAATAGGCCAGAGCGGGAATTTGGCCATATTAGCCGTTTTACGTGTACTATTGAACGGATCTTTACCTGTGCCTTATGCTACCTCTACCTTCACCAATATTTGCTGTGAGGAAAATGGGATCGGTTATTTACTGATGATTTAATGGCACATCTTTATATATTAAAAAAAATGTCTAAAAGTTGGGAATATTTGCCAATAATGTCTAATCTCCAACCTGTGAGCGTAGCCAAATCAAAGCTTTTATGATATGAAATTCTTTTCCCCCATTTGTGTCGCTCTTCATTTTTAATCTCCTTAGTTTTTAGATTATTACATCTTTTGTTGTATGGTTTGCTATGCTTAGATTTTGTTTATATATTTTAGTTTTGTTGTTCTCTTCTTTTGTATTTCTCCATATCTTGTGCTTTTGTGTTCGATATATGGGGATAATTATGTTGACACCCAATTTTGACCCTCCGCGATATGGATTAGTTTATGATCTTCTTAATTTCAAATGATTTAGAATAATTAGTTTTATAAAAATTCAAAATATATTTTTCAAGTTTTAAAAGTGATTTTAGTCATTTTTTTTATATAATCTTTTAAATGATAAACATGTTTTTATATAAAATTAGTACTTTTATAAATATTTGAAAATCATCTCAAAAGATTTTGTTTTTAGTTAAATATTTTATTTAAGTTTAGTTTAGTTTAATTATAGTGAGTTAATTATTTTTGAATTAATTAGTTTATAATTAAGTTAATTATTTTATTTTGTTAAGATTAATTAATATTATAATTATTTTATTTTGTTAAGATTAATTAATTAATATTAATTCATCTTATTTGAATTTTAGCCTAATTATCTAATTAAACTCAATTTGGTTAACTTCTCAACTTCGAATGGCTACAATTGAAATCCATATGGCCATTCCTCCTATTACAAGTCTAACCACTTGTATTTCACATTTAACCCCTTTTTAACCTAGTACTTGTACAATCAGCATCCCAACTCCAAATTTCAGTCCAATTCCTAGCAACCGTTAGGAGTAGGTACAAAATCGAGACAAGTTTTGGAATTTCAAATTCCAATTTTCCCCCCTTTTCAATCCCATTCGATTTCCTATATATATAAACCCCTCTCCCTTCCTTGTTTCAAATAGCCGTTGGACCCTCTAAAAACTCAAAAAGTGTTTCATCCGAAAACAATTTTTTCATCATCTAAATGGGGTTTTTGTATTGAAATTGTGAGCAAAAATCAGCAATCGCAGAAGTTTGGACCCGAGTTTCTTTCTATTTCCTTTTGTTGCGTTGGAATCCGGTGAAGTTCCGGTCGGTAGTGGTGAAGTCCTCCAGCTTGTCGTCCTAGTATCCCTGCGGTAATGTCACTTCTTTTTGTATTCCATTTCAATATATATTCAAGATTTGGTCTTGATTATGCTATCAATTGTGTTCAGTATCCCAATTTCTCTTTTTTTTTTAGAGTTTTTTTCGTATTAGGCTTGTTTAGCATAAGTGCTTAAATGTTCTCTGTTCTCAAAGAGATTAAATCTTAGTATAGTTTCCCTTTGAACTCTTCTGCAATTTGAATGGTACATGCTTGATTCACTCTGAGATTAGAATTCCACTCCGGCCTAAAATACATGTACATCTGCTCGGTTGATTCAGTCTCCTTTGTTTAGTTCGAGTGATTCACTATGTAGTGATTTGTGACGTCTAGTTTGATCATAAATCTATGGGTTCATATTCATGCTTAGTTTAGATTTCCCTGTCTATTATAGTATAAGAAATGTTTTTGATTATAGCTACTTACAGCTTACTAATATGTTTGTTGCTCATAGTTGCCATAACTTATACATAATAGTAGTATTTCTTTATCTGTTAATAATCTACGTATAGTACTCTGCTTGCTCCTTTCTTTGTTAATAAGTCACCATGGGCAAGTGTCCGTTTCTAAATTAACATTATTTGTTAGATTCTTGTTTAAATGTTTGTACTTAAGTCAAGATTTCAAACCATATTTAGTTTTGTTTGATGAATGTTTTCTCAAAAAATGGAATCATGAATACACTTGCCGATATAATGCACTGTTCTCTACGAATTGAATATCCTTTTTATGCAATTTTGAGATGATATTAATTCTTTACTCCTTTCTTTGTATGCATGATACTTGAGTCCATTCATGGACTCTCCTCTTTGCATCCTACTCGAGTCGGCCTTCATCATTGTCTGTGTTTTGGGAGCTGAAATACAGGTCTTGGAGGCATCAGATACGAGCTGATATACATCTGGTATACACAGATTGTATACACTGATATACAGGTCAAAATACAGGAATACGAGGTCTAAAATTGAAGTACAGGTTGCAGGGGTTGAAGTGGGCTGTGTACATTTGGTATACAGTCTGATATACACGAAAAAAGGCCAAAAATACGACCCATATACAGTAATATACGCTAAGTGTATACAAGGTTGCAGGGGCGAAAATGGGCCCAAGCCCAATTTGTTTGCACAGCAAGTCCAAGAAAGCTAAGGGGCTGAAAACCATTATTTGCAGCTGGCCCATTTTTTGACTTAGGACAGGTTGGCCCCAAAACCCCAAAATTTGACTTTGTCTTCTTCTTTTATTATTAATTGTTTATAGTATTAACTCTCTAACCCTTGTTTTCATATGGTTTTATTTAATTAAATTCAAAAAAGATAGTCTTTTCTTTATTTTTTATGTTTGATTGAAATATTTGAGTTTTACTTATTAGTTTAATTAGTTGTTTGTCAATATAAAAAGTCATTTTCTTAGAAAATGTTAAGTTATGTCCTTTTAAGTAATATTTGAATAAATACTATTTATTTAAAACTTAAATATTTTCAAACTAAGTCGAACCTTTAGTCAAGTCATAGGTCAATTGCAAGTTAACGGGCCGCAATGTGGGTGGGTAGGGGGCCTCGCCTCGGGGCAGGACGCCTCAAGGTCGGGCCTAGGGGTGGGTGGGTGGGGGGCCACGCCTCCGAGCAGGACTCCTCGAGGTCAGGCCTGGAGGGGGGTGGGAGGGCCATCGCCTCTGGACAAGACGCCTCGAGGCCAGGCCGGGGGGCGGGTGGGATGGAGGCCTCGCCTCGGGGCAGGATGCCTCGAGGTCGGGCCTAGGGGTGGCTAGGTGGACGGCCTCGCCTCGGGGCAGGCCTCAAGGTCGGGCCTGGGGGTTGGGTGGGTGGGGGGCCTCGCCTCGG
>JAGDQO010001930.1:0-198818 GCA_018342035.1 Solanum appendiculatum | reverse complement strand
TAGTTTTACCAAAAAATAATTATGAGCCCAACAGGGCTTAAACACATAACCTTAAGGAATTTTTGCAATCTTTTAACCACTAGACTAAACCTATCACTTGTATCAAGAGGTGTCAATAATTTTATCTATATTTATTAAACCACTAAACCTATCACTTGTAACAAGAGGTGTCAATACTTTTATCTATATTTATTAAACCAAAATTTGACCTATATATACAATGTAATTTTTCAGTGGATTCGCCCCTAACTTAATGTGCTCCTTTTCAGTTTGAAAATAGCCTCAATTAAGGGAAAACTATCTTATTAGATATGTATTCATACCATATATACTAATTCTACTCATACTTTTAAATAATTATGTATCTTATCATTAATTAAGAGTTTTTTTAATCATATATTGATAAAGATACATTTAAATACATGTATTTTTACTATCAAGTATATTAAAATAGGGAGAGAGACGAGCGAGATGAGAAAGGAGGCGAAGGAGGAAGATAGAAGTGACTAAGTTTAATTTCATACCTTCGTGTCTAAAGTTCAAATTTTAGACTTTTAAAAATGGGAAAACTACACCGTGAAGATGCTCAAAATATTAGCCCCACTTCACACAAGTTGTCCAATTTAATCAATGTGGAGAATTCAAAATCAAATGTTTGTCTCAAACCCTTAGGGGTCGTTTGGTTACTAGTTAGAGTTATGCAGGTATCAGTTATGTGTGTATTAGTTATGCAGGTATTGGTTATGTGTATATTAGTTATGCAGGTATTAGTTATGCAGGTATTAGTTATGCAAGTATTAGTTATGTAGGTATTATTTACTAGGATTTAGTTATGTAGAAATTACAATACCTAAATTATTACTTATTGAATATTTAATTTATTGTAAATTAATATACCTTTTTTTAATAAAATCTGAAATTATAAAATTCAATAAATATAATAGTATACTTGATAAACAAGTAGTATTCAAAATAAAATGCAACAGCTCTTGTGGAGGGACTGTAAACTATGATGCACAAAAAGAAAAAAAAATGATGCACAAATATTAAAATGCAACGGTTATGCCGAGATGGGGGGATAAAAATAACGAAACCACAAAAAAATAAGGTACAGAAATAACTTAGTCATTTAAAAAATAATAATAATAATTAAAAAATAGCTTAGTCAACCCCCTTAATTTTGTAAATTAGTATTATTTAATTACAAACAAATAAGTAAACATATTAAGGGTAAATATGTAATTTTATTATTTTAATCCATGTATAACTAATACCCTTATAACTTATTCCACCTTCTACCCCGCATAAAATTATACATAGATTTCTTCATAACTTATGTGAGTATTAGCTATGTAGAATTACAAAAACCCAACCAAACATCATATAAAATCATACATGAATAACTTTTATACAACATTTGGAGACATATCAACCAAACACGGTATAAAATTTATACATGAATAATTTTCATTCTATTTACAAACCAAACATGGTATAAAATTAATACATGAATAACCAAGTTATTCATGTATTAACTTGTCCCCTTATCCAGTAACCAAACGGCCCCTTAGGGGTCATTTCATACAAGGCATAAGGGACAATAATTTTATATATTGTACAATTTTATACACTATATTTATAAGTTGTATTTTTTCTTTTAAGTGTCAAATTGCTATTTATGTAATTGTCCCTTTAAAATTTAACTTTAATGCGAAGATCTGAAGTTAGGTAGGGTTTAGTTCCTAACTTTAGTGCGAAGATGATAATTTTCAACATCAGTCTCATAAGTCACAAGTTTAAATTCAATTCTAAAGAGGTTAAATATTAAAAGAAGAATTATATAAAATGTCTATTGAATCAAAATTCTTTATCTAAATCGACTAAATTATCATGTACGCATAGAACCATTCATAACTCATGTTTACCTATTTTTCAGCTTTCAATGCTTGCAATCCTTATCTTGTTCTTGTTAGTTTTGTAGCTTGAGTCCGCAATAATTGGTGCATATTCAACATAGTATAGAAAGAAAAAAAAAGAGGCAGTCGTGGAGATGCTTTCTTTATGTGTAATAATTTTGAGGTGAAAATTATAAGAATATACTATTTAAGATCTTAACTAACAATATATGTATGTACTCCTTTTTATTTACAAAACTAGATTTTTAATTACGAACATAACATAATATTTAATTTTTGAATTTTATTTATATATATTTTAGTATCCGTATTTATTTCCTTTTTTGGAGGAGTTGTGTGCTAATTTTATGGGATGGATAATTATTGTTTCTTTTCAAAGGTAAAAAAAAGTTCTCTCTCTTCCAACTAACATATTTATTCCGTATCTTATCTTTTTTAACATTATTTTTATTTATGTAATTTTCTCTCTCTTGCAATTATTTTTGGTAGTTTCTAGGTGTTAACTTACCATTTTAAATAAGTTCTCATTATAAAACCACAATGTTGTAATGTTGGTATATACCAACAATTAATACAATATATACATTTAATTATAATGAATATATACGAGAAACCATTATAGCATAATATATACATTTAATTATAATGAATAAAAACGAGAAATCATTATAACATTTAATTTTCACCAAAAAAGATCATTTACACCATAAAAGAAAACAATCTTTTTAAAATATTTGGAATATATATGTAATACATAACCATTTTTATAATATGTAGGTTTTACAGAATCATATTTAGATTTGGTATATAATTAAATATAGTTTCAATTTAAATATAATATACTTTAATATTATTAAATAATTTTATACCATTAAATACCTCCTAGTAACATCAAAGGACTATATCATATTTTTAACCAACTTGCAATCATTTAAAATACAAACATATATACTAACTATGAAACAATAACCATTTTTCTCTCTTTCTCTCTTCAATTCCGCCCTTTTTTATTTCCCTTATTTTTTGGAAAAAAATTTCTCCCTCTCTTCAATTCCATCCTTCTCTCTCTCTCTCTCTCTTATTTTCTAGGAAAAGATTTCACTATTCCTCTCTCTTTTTCTTCAATTTCAGTTCAATTTTTTTTGGACAAATCTCTTTTTACTTCTCTCTTCAATTTTATATATTTTAGTTAAAAAAAAAAAAGAATTAATATTAGTGTCTATTTAACCATAATGAATAACTTACACCAAAATATAATCAAATTTCATATATATAATAAACCATTACACTTAAAACATTGGTTTATAGTTTTAAGGGATCCCTAGTTTTAATTTAAAAGTTGAGTATATTAAGTGGTGTACATTGTACGTTAAGTTTGGTGCACAATTATTTTTAACCACAATGAATAACTTACACTAAAAAATAATTAAATTTCACACCAATTAAAAATCACGTGATGTAAAATTGATTTTTTGTTATATGTTTTAATTGTATACTATCTTACACCATAATGCCATCAACTATATACCAATTATTATCATCAAATTAATGAATAACTAGGTCAACGTATATGAAATGATTAAGATCATTAGTGTTGACAAAAATTTTATTCATAAAAAAAATTAAATTACAAAGTATTGTATCTATGGTGTTGTTTTACAAAGCAATACCACATATCAAACAATTATATCAAAATATATATACAAATCATAATTTTATACCACAAAAAATATTCAGTTGAAATCGTTTTTTCCGTAATTTTAATTTCGCCATCGTAATTAGTGTTTGCATCATAAATAACTCCTTCGATTTTGAAATCCACATACCTTCCTGTGATATATTTAAACGAAAAGTTAGAAACATACTAAACACAAATTTTAACAGTCAAATCCGAAATTAATAGTTAAGCTTTTTTATATCGCCAAAAAAATTCATATACAAAATGGTGCATATTATGGTTAAACTATGGTATCAAGTTCAACATGATTAATAATATATGGTCTACACCAAGATATACACTATAACTTTATCAAAAAAAATACCAAATATGTTGTATTATCAATTTAATTAGATGACGGTATACATTATGATTAAACTTTGGTGTACAATATACTATGATACAAAATACATAATTTAAACCAACATATATGTCAAAATTTAATCAAGAATTTATTAATTATTTTGTATAATCGAATTAATTAAAACTTGTGTACATTATTATTTAGCATTGATTTTCATATCAATATTATCCATAAATGGTGGTAAATATATACAATTCCATTTTATTTTAACAATTTCAACCAAAAAAAATGAATCTACAATTCAAATCCGTACGAGGAAGATCAAATAATTTGCAATTAACTACCGTAGAAACACTAATATCATATCAATTATCAATACTTCCGATCAAATCCTCGCAAAAAGAAGTTCAAAATAGACAATTATTGAAAACAATTCGTGAGAAAAATGATCAAAAATTACATAAACAAGAGAGAGAGTGAGAGTACCAACAAAACCCAACAAAAAACCTTAAAATAATCAAAATTGGACCATATAATCTAACATAAAAAACTCGAAAATAATTTTAATAACTTATACATACTTGTTACATCACATCTTCCGTGAATTAAAATTGACACATTATTCATATATGTTATTGAATAAACTTTCAGAATAGAGGAGGTAGAGAGTTTTATTTTGGTTACAATACCTTCTTTTAATGAGATATTTGTGGAAGGTAAATAACAGAAGGGTAGAAAATTAAGGAATTGAAATATCTTCCAAGCATGAATCGTGGATTATCAATTTTCTTTATTTTTTGTTGCATTTTAAAAAAAATATTATTTTATGTTTTTTTGGTAAAAAGTCTATTGTCATGTTGGTGAAAACTAAAACTATTGTTATATAGTGGTTATGTAGGTGCTTATTTTGTATACTTATATTTTTTGCCCATAATTGAGTGGGATCATAGTCATTAGATAAAAGAACTCATATTCATTTATGTTGTGTTGCATGCTCCATAAGAAAAAGTACTCATTTCTCTAATTAAAATTTCATTAGAAGCAGTAATTGGAAGAATCATTAAACATCACAAATGATTATTCTTCATTACCAATTCTCAAATTTTAAAATTTAACTGGTCGCATGAACCGTTTTGAGTGAATAATGTATCAAAAAAATTAAAACATCGAGAGGATCTCAGATCTAAAATTTAAGATTGTTTGGAGGAGATCTAAGCTAGTCAGAATTGAAAAAATAAAAAGTTTAACTCATGAGGAAGATGAACTGTTGCAATGTATAAATATTTTATAACAATGTATAT
Source organism: Solanum appendiculatum (assembly GCA_018342035.1). Taxonomy (NCBI): domain Eukaryota; kingdom Viridiplantae; phylum Streptophyta; class Magnoliopsida; order Solanales; family Solanaceae; genus Solanum; species Solanum appendiculatum. Next base: position 193,580 of record JAGDQO010001930.1, on the reverse strand, counting down.
AGATATATATACATATTTGATACATACACATACATCATATATACACAGTTACTCATTATTTCTTGTATCGTATTATTTAAATTTATCGTTAGGTAATGACAAAAAATCATTTTCTGTAACGACCAATTTGATCACATAGTTACCTTAATATTTTCTTCTCAATTTGTCTTTATTCATTACTTAATAATCTTATTTATCTTTTGCCGGTCTGCCTTTTCCATAATAGCTCTACTTGTTTCTTATTTTTCTTGTAAATTTATCATTCAAATTGTTAATGTATGAAATTATGTAATGACAAAGAAACATATACAATCTATCCAAACGTTATATTCATTAGAACAATAAAATATAATTTAACAATACATTATAATATGATACATTATAAAACAATACGTATCAACCATTCAAACAGAATGTGGCATCACATCTCATTTATGAATTGGTGGTGACACTTTCAAAATTTTAGCTGGCGTGCAAGTGCCGTAACATCTATGCTTCGTAAGATAGATCGGCCTCTAATTATAACAAAGTTATTATTTGTCTGGACAACATAAACGATCGTAAGATTAATATTTAGTACTTTATATTAAATGATTTCACCAGAAATCACTATTTTCAAAACAATGTTAAGAATTTCTAAAAAGATAACAGATCATTTTGTAAATTGCATTAAAATATAATAATATTGGTATATATAATATATTATATAATTAATACATAAAAATTATGATATTAGCAATGTAATGAATAGTATTTGGTATATAAAAATTATTTCATCACATCTCATTTAGCTTGGTGTATTATTAATATTTTGCGCTAGTAGTATACTTTTTCAATCTATATATACTTTATTTGGTATATATTATATTATGTGTAGTTAATACATAAACAAATTATGATATTAGCAATGTAAGAGATTTTAATGCATATACTAATATAGTTAAAGATAAAATTGTTACTTGAAATCTTTTTTATATCCTTTCCACGTATTTATAGAAAGTATTTAAATAAAAAAAAATAAAAATTATGTAATGCATATTATTTTTAATACATCAAATTAAATATCGCATAAAAATAATCTCAGTATAAATAATACCATCATCACTAATATTTACATTATCAATATTGATATTATTAATAATATTTTTATACGTCCTACTAAAGGATAGTTAAAACTATAAAATGCATTATTAATATATATTTCCTTGGGACTATATCATTATTGTAAGTAGAAAAGGTCCTTTTACACCTTTTAGGTCGTGTAATTTTGGTGGGTAAAATGATTAAATTTTAGCCGACCTACCATTCCTACACTAAACAACATGCACTTAAAAGTTAAATTGATTTTTCGTATTGTCACACTCACTCAACTAATAATGATTTCGTTGGCTTGTTTTACATATTAAATTAAATTTTATTTTTATTTATCCATTTTAATATATCAAAAAAGAATTAATAAAAGTAATCTGGTTTGTCCTTGATATTAGTTACTAATTTCTCAAATAACTTTTGAAATGCTAATATCATGATTATTATAGTAAAATATGCATTTTATTTGTTACTTTTTTTAAAGGAAGTGGAAAGTGCATTATGGACAAATTAAAAAAAATAAAATAAAGTATTAGTTATTATTTTAAAAAAATCATTAGAAATAATAATTATAAATTAAGTGACCATCCAAGAAATCAACCTTTTATAATCTTATTTTTTGATTAATTATGCACAATTACATTGTTTTTCCTAATTTATGTGATACAAATGGAACTTGAGAAGTTTTTCAAATTTTATATAACATTTAAAAATATTTTAAGTTATTAGTTATTATGATTTCTAAATTTTTTTTTACGTATTTTTGAAATAATATATAGTATTTCGTTGTCTCAATTCATGCGGCATAGATAGAATTTCGAAAATTAATCATTTTTATGTCTTTTAAATATTTCAAGTTGTTAATTATTTTAATTTATAGCACTTTTTACGTCATTTTCAAATAATATATATTATTTCCTCTAACCCATTTTATGTGTCACCAAAAGAATTTTGAGAGTCAATTGAATTTTTTATATGACTTTTAAATATTTTAACTTGATAATTATTGTGATTTAAAGTATTACTATCGCAATTTGCAAATATTACTAATATATAGAAGTGTTTAGGAAGCAGCTATTCTTCAACTTGCTTGCTTCCTAGGGCAATTTAGTAATTTCCTTGTCTGGATACATGAGCCTGCTCCAACAATTATATGTCTTAATGAATGTGACACAAATGAAATTTGAAGAGTCAGCCAAGTATTCTATATATTTTTTTAAGAAAAATTAAGTTGTTAATTATTGTGATTTATTGTACTTTTTACATCATTTTAAAATAATATACATTTTTTCCTCTATCCTAATTGCTATGGCACAAATAGAATTTAGAGAGTTAATCTTTTTTAATATGATTTTTTATTATTTTAATTCGTTAATTATTATAATTTATAGTACTTTTTACATAACTTTTAAATAGTATATATTATTTCTTCTGTCTCAATTTACGTGACATTAATAGAATTTTGAGTATTGATCAAAAAATTTATATTATTTTTAAATATTAGTAATGAACAGTATTTAAAGCATATTATCATTTAAATTTTAGTCTTAGTAATGAAATGTGAAATATCTTAAATTTTATTAGAAATAATTTTTTTCGTCAAACAAAATAACAAAGAAAGCCCAAAATAAGTACAATATTACTAAAACATTATATCTTGTGGGACTTGTGGGTCCAAGTAAATCCTGACATCAGCATTATGCCTTTTTAGACATTGAAAAAAGGGCTCAAATTTCAGTATATTTACCGATATGTATCACTGAATTTATTGTAAAAAGGTAAAAAAAAGAGGGCAAATTAGCCTTTTAAGAAGTACTGCAATCCAATGCACTACCAACAAAAACACAAAGTGAAAATTAGAGGGAAAAAGTCATAAAGCGCACAATTTTCAAAGCAAAGTACAAAGTAGAATTAGACAGAAAATTATCAAATTGCCCTTGTCTAGAAAGCAAGCATGTTGACGAGCTTCCTAGACACTTCTATATATTAGTAATTAGTAAAATTAATTAAAAATAGTTATTTAGGTACTAGATAAAGTTTTGGTCTCTTCCCATTTCAAATTTAAATGACCCACTCTACGATGCAGTTTTTGTTATTACGCATGTTTAAAACAGTAAAAAATATATATATAAGTAAACTGTAAAACATAAAATTAGAAATATTTTAAGATAAAAAAAAATATTTGAAATCACAAAATTTACTTTATGTTTTAGTAATTTAATTCCCTCATTATATTTGAGGTTATAAATTACTTCCTCTCATAATAACATAAATATATCTATTATATTTATTGGTGATGATGATGCGAAGGGAAATCCTCCTCTAATCTCTTTAATATTTGGGAGTGTTTATTATTAAGGGAAAAGGGCCTGATATACCCCTCAACTTTGCCATTTAGAGCTGATATACCTCTCGTTATGAAAGTGGCTCATATATACCCTTACCGTTATACAAATGACTCACATATACCCCTACCATTACAAAAGGAGCTCACATATACCCTTCATCTAACAGAGGTGAAAAAGTTAGTTTTAAATTTATATTTTTGATTTTTAATTTTTTTTAAAATCATGTAGGGGTATATATGACCATTCTATCAAAGTTCAAGGTATATTTTAATCTTTTTCATACATAAATTATTTTTTGACTTCTTTGATTATCATCATTTGAGTTTCTTATTCTTATTTTTTTCTTTAATTCTTTAGTGTAAAGAAAAAAATTTAAAACTAACTATTTTGTGGCTATATTATAATTTAAAACTATTTTTGGGCTATATTTTAATTTAGTTTTTGTATTAGTAAAAAAAAAACGTGTGAGGAGGATCAAATATACCCCATATAGATTATATTTTTTTAAAAGAATAATTAAAAAATTAAAGTAAAAATATATTTTTTCACTTCCATTAGAGGAATAGGGTATATGTAAGACATTTCTATAACAGTAAGGATATATATGAGTCACTTTCATGACGAGGGGTATATCATCTCTAAATGACAAATTTGAGCGGTATATTAAATGCACAAAACATCTCCTCTTCACTACCAATGAGGGAGAAATATACTTTATCTTTCCTACTTTTTATTTTTCTTCGTTTTTCAATTCACATTATATCCTTTTCGAAAAAATATGTCCTTTTAAAACATTTTTACGAAAAAATTTCAATCAATCATTTATAAAAAGAGTTAATATCTCAAAAGATCACTCAACTTTGAGATTTATTTAGTAAAGTCATTAAACTTTGTTTTGTATCAACAAAATCATTCAACTTAGACCTTTATATCAATTATAAAATCACTCACCTAAATTTATCATTAAAAAAAATTAACATAACAAAATAAATTATTTTTATGTCATGTTCATGATTAAAATAATAAATAAATAGATCAAAATTATTATTTCATTATAAAATAAAATAATAAAGATAAATGAAAATTTTGAAATATTAAAATACAATTTTAACGTTCATATACTTGTTTCGAATTTAACTTTAATTACATATTTTTTTTAAAAATTCTCCCCAACTGCCTACTTAATAAAAATATTTCTCTATAGGAATAAAAAATACTTGAACAAAATAAATGATTAACTGTATCACAGTTACTTTAGAATTTTCTCTCATTTAGTCCATCAAATGTCTCAAACTTTTCTACGTATACTAATGAGAATCTGAATACAAGAAAAAATAAATTAAAATTGTTGTTCTCATCTTATAATGAGTAATTGGTTTGGGATTCTCTCTCACTCTCGATTTTAGAATCGACAATGATGATGAAGAAAAAATTAAAAAATACGAAAGAAAATATTGTCATTTATCTTTTATTATTTTAATCTATAATGAAATAGTAATTTTAAGGTGTTAATTTATTGTTTTAATTATGATCATGATATAATAATTTATTTTGTCATGTTAATTTTATATTTTTAATAATAAATTTAGTTGAGTGATTTTATTGATGTAAAAATCTAAGTTGAGTGATTTTATTGATACAAAACAAAGTTCAGTGACTTTGTTAGATAAATTCACAAAGTTGAATGACCTTTTTAGATATTAACTCTTTATAAAAGCCAAAATCAAGCAAGCAACAATAGCAATAATACGAAAAAAGACCCTCATCCGAACTATTTAATTGTTATATTTCTTATTAAACGTACAAGACATCTTATCTTCACCATCAATAAAAAAGAAATAAAGTTTTCCTTCACTCCTTCTTAATTTTTTCTATTTCTCAATTCATATTACATCTTCTAAACCTTGCCCTTAAAAACAAACAAATTTTGTGATTTCCTCAAATGTATTCAATAAAAATATGTTAAAATGTGCACTTAATGATCCAATTTCTCTCAAATTGGGGAGAAATATTGTGGACAAAGCCACGTGCAATAAATTATTTGTGTCACCTCTGTCACACGTTGAGGATTTTAGTCACATCAAAAAATAATTGGGAATATTATTAATTTTTCTAATAAAGTAAAAATACTATTACTTTTCCTTAATAAAGTAAGAAACGGAAACAAAAGAAAAATAAATTATTTGTGTAATTTTAGTCAAATATTTTTAAAAATATTTAATTAATAACCTTTAGTTTTTATAAGTAAACAACTTTTGTGGTTTTTAAATTATGAATTTACTTTGAGCCATAAGTTAATTTGATGTGAAATAATATTATAAAATAACCAACTGTAAATTAAATAAAAGAAATAGTCATGAGCACCTTAAGCTCTTATCGCAAAAATTGATAGCAAAAGTTGATTATGAAATATTATATTTAAGTATCGTTGATCTATTCTCTTTGTCTTAGCCTTGAAAAATAAAGTTATTCGTTATTTATATTGATGAAGAAAATATATTTGTTTATAAAATTAATCGAAAATACATATAAATTAGTTTGAACATCATAGTTATAAAAACAACAGTCATATAAAAATCACATATAGTATTCGATATTATCGATCTTTTATGTTTTAACATAACATGTATCAGAAAAATCTGATGATAAAGTATCTGTAACAGATCACAAGGCCAATATAATGAGCAAACCATAGAAGTATAGTACTCCATTCGTTTCGTATTACTTGGCTTTCGTACATATACATTTTTAAAGAAAATTTTATTTAGATGTATATTTTATTAAACTAACTTTATAAATGATATTTTAAAATTTTAAATTCGACTACTATTACTATTTTATGTAGTTATTTAATATTAAAAATAATATTGAAAAAACTCTTTTAAATAGCTAAAATAGACAAATAAAATTAAATAAAGGACTAAAACATTAAAGTGATAGGTTTGAATATTAATTTTAGAAATTTAAACTTTTACTATGTAGCATTAGAGTCCAATAACATTAATTTTGAAAATTGGTACACCAAACTTTAATTTTCAAATTATTCTTCCCTAAATTATTCAAGAAAATAAAAGTGGTCCTAGCAGTTTTCTGAAATATTTTACGAGGAAAAATATTTTTTCAATGAAAATAATTTCTTGTACTAAGATATATTTTCAGAAAATAAATAAATTCTTATTTTTTTATATGTGAAAAAATATGGGGTCAAGGGTAGACGAAGCGTGGGGGGTAGAGATCAGATGTATTAGAAGATGGAGAAGAGATCATTAACGTGGAATCAGGATTTACATTTATGAAACTTGTTTATTTTGCTTTCATAAGTAAAAAATATTTTTATTTTTCAAAAAATTTGATCAATAAAACGTAAAATTCAAAAGATATTTTTTTTCGATACCAAATATACCACGTGTATAATGTACCACCCTGTATTTAGTTCTGCATTTAATTCCACCACCCAAATTGTACTCTTAAAATAACCACATGTTATGCGTAGAACTGCATCATATTATTCAATATATATCATAATTCATACCTTAAACTGGACCCCAAGTACGGGTTCTAATTTTATCAATTTCGACAAAATAATTGATCCATTACATGTGAACATTGGAATATAATGTATGTATTTCTGCAAGATGTTTACATATCCATCCATATCTTTTTCTCATGAAAAATTATCTAAATACTGTATTCTGTATTCTGATTAGCAAATCAGAAATAATAAAAGATGAAAAGAAAAAGAAAAGAACTATCCGAGTCCACAGAACCCACTGTGTGTCCTTAAAAAATTTAATCCCCTCAAGTACCCGAGGTTGTAGATTAATTCCTCCCAAGATAAAACGGATTTAACCATTAAAGAAGTAGCGGTACCTCAAACTTAGATAATTTCAACGAACTCAAAAAGATAGCAACGAATCACACATAGACTCTATTTTGTTTTGTAAGAAAAAATATGCAAAAGAAGGAAAAATTCGATTCTTAAAATTCTCCTTATTTATAGCCAACAAAGGGTAGTATGAAAATGTGTTAATTGTGCCTTATCGGAAAGGTCACAACTCTTTGGAAAAGGGACAACCTTTCATGAAAGGTCACAATCCTTTGGAAAAGGCACAACCTTTCAAATGGTCACAACCCTTTAGAAAAGACACAACCTTTTGTAAAGGTCACAACCCTTCAGGAGAATCACATCTCTTCATTTTCTATTCACACCTTCAAACCCCAACAAATGCATATTTTATTTTACCATAATCTTTAAAATTTTCTATCATTCAAAAAAATTTTAAAAATTCTCTCTCGGATACATCACTCCCCTCTCGCTAATACATTCCTATCCCCCTCTCGGATATATCCCTCTCCTCTCAGATACATCCCTCCCCTATGTATCCGGATGTCCTATCCTCTCTATGATACATCCTTATTCCCTCTGATACATCCTTCCTCTCTCGAATACATCCTTCCCCTATGTATCCGGAAGTCCAGTGATGTATCCGAAATCCATAAATTTTAAGAAGTTTTCATACTTTGAAAAAAAGTAGAGAAATAATGTAATTAACTCTTAACACTGAGATTTATGTAAATTATATTTTTTCATACATTATACAAAATACATGAGCCCACATTGGTTTAATACATGTTTGTCTTAATTTATGTGATACAAATGAAGTTTGAAGAGTTATTTACATTTTTATATGATTTTGGAATATTTTAAGTCGTTAATTATTGTGATTTATAGTGTTTTTATGTAATTTTTAAATAATATATATTACACGCACTGTCATAACTTATATGACACAGATAAAATTTCAAGACTTAATCAATTTTTTATATGTTTTTCAAATATTTCAAGTCGTTAATTATTATGATCTAGAGTACCTTTTACGTCATTTTCAAATAATATATATTACTTGCTCTTTCTCATTTATGTTGCACCGAAAGAGTTTTGAGAGTTAATTAATTTTTTTAATATGTCATTGAAATATTTTAAATTGTTAATTTTTATAATTTATAAAAATTTAACGTAATTTTTAAATATATAAAAGATTATTAAATAAAGTAAATAAGTTAAAACGGAGAAAGTATAGAAATTACATAAATACTCTCGGCTAGAAGTTGGTACACCGACAAAGAATAGGTGCCTCCTTTTATACTCTACAGTCTCTATTGCTATTACTAGTATCTAGATTATAAGAGGAGTAAAATGACAGTTTAACCCCTTTATACTATGCTTTTTCCAGTTAGGAATTTTTATATTGTCAAATCGCACCATTGATGAATTTTGAAAAACTCGAAATATTTGTTTGTTAATTGTTTGTAACTTCTATTAATTGATGATAGTTGACAAACTTGATTTATTATCGTGTTTACTACTCAATCATGGTTAAAATATGGAGTTTTTAAGATTTGAGTGGTGAAAATTATTGTACAAAAGTAACTATCATTCTATTGAACAAATTTAAAGAAATGAATTTGAATTTCGAATATTATTTTTGTGAGATATTTGAAGTAAGTGTTGTTTAGACTTGATAGAAATAGTTGAAGGAGATCGTCTATAAAATTTTAAAGTTATTTAGCGGAGATTTGAATCGATTTTGAACAAGAATTTCAATTGGAAAACGAAGAAGAAGTTTAATTGTTACCATAGCTGGCGATGTTTATAAACTTTCATATATTGGAATACATTTTATACAAGGTTAATACATATTTATACTCTTATATACTAGGTAGATACATTATTTATATATGTATTTATATAGATACTGTACAATCATGTATAAAAATACATAAATAATGTTGGAAAAAACGTTGACAATGCAGATGTAAACCTAAACTATGGCTATTTGTTGTTATATTATAATTTAACCTTGTATACAAAATTATCATTTATTTTTAGGTACTAATCATTAATCACCATGTTGTTAAATAGAGTTACATATAATTACCTTTTAAGTAATCCGATTATGTAAATAATTTTATATTATTAATTTATAGACCTTAAACTCTCATAAGCATTAGTTGATAATCATGTAAATTTTTATGAAGTATCCTTTTGTTGTCAAAATCAAATTAACCTTGAATAGAAATTTCCCGTTTTATTTGGAGGATAATAAATAATTCTAAAGCTTACTTATGTATAATGTAATGTAAATATGTACTTTGTAAAGCAAAAGTTCTAAATATGTGCTTCGCACGAAGTGTATCAGTCCAAATGTGTACAGAGTAAAGTTACATTTATTGACACTTGTATACTTTCCGTATAAATGATATAAATTTAAAATACGCGATGTGGGAGATTTATATAGTTTTGAACTCTTCTATCTCAATATCTAGTATATGAATATGATGAATAACTCGAAACCATGTGGCATACGTTATTAGTTAAATGTTTTGGAGAAAATGGATACAGATTAAATGAAGACATCAAAATAAAGTATTTGTAAACTGCAACCGTTTTATGTGAGAGAAAAGAAAATAAAAACAAAACAAAAGCACCAAACCTCTAGTCTTCTTTCTACACAAAATGGTAGGTTTGCACTTCATGACTTCAATGAGCTGATCTTTAGACTTTAATATTTTCCTTTCAAATAGACTGTTTTTTAATTTTAAAATTATACGTTTATTCAAATTCTTTCGGTAAAAAACCACATTGCATAAATAAGGTATTTTTAAAATTTTTTAATGTGTGTATATATGTTGAATCTCCTAAACACAAGATTAGGTTGACTCGAGGGCTTAGGAGTTCAAAAAAATCATTTTGAGTACATTTCATCAAGTTCTAACCTTTGGACTTAGATACGATATTTTTATTTTTCGAACCACCTTATAAAAATTCTGAATCCGTCGTTTATATGTTCTTTAGAAACTAAAGTTATGCCTGAATATAACTTAAAAGGATATTATAATATAAACTTATATCCCAACATAAAGTTATTTTTCATGAGATGCAAAAATTAGAGATTGAACACAAAATAGGAGCAAAATCCTTTCCATCATCTCCTGTGGCCCCAATTTCCTTTAATTATGTCTCTGTAGTAAAGATGGGTAGGTATGTCCTGTAGTTTGATAGGGTAGGTTGTTGAGAATTGAATTAGATCAATTGGTTTTGGCACAACTTGTGCTGTCTTCTTCTAATTCTGTGGCCCCATGCTGTAGAGTGGTCTCTTTTCCACCATTTCCCAAATAATCGGGCAGGGTGTATAAGAATAAGAGAAAAAAAAAATTGATATATTTTTTAATTTTATTATTTAGAATTGACATACATTCGTCATAAAAGTAGAACATATATACCCTTTTTGTTAAATAAAAGGTTCACATATATCTTTTCCTCTAACGGAAATGAAAAAAAATTAATTTTAATTTTTTTTCTCTTTTTCATTGACAATTACTTTTTTTTTCCCCTCATATTTTTACACTAAAGAATGAAAGAAAAAATAAATAAGAATAAGAAACTCAAATAGTGATATTAAAGAAGTCAAAATAATTCATGAGTGAAAAGGATCACATATACCTCTGTACATGAATTTTTAAAAAATTCAAAATAAAAAAATAAATCTAAAATTATTTTGTCACTTTGTTTGATGAAAAAAGTATATGTAAGTCATTTTTGTAACAATAGAGTTATATGTGAACCACTTTTGTAATTGTAGGTGTATATGTGAGCCACTTTTAAAACTAATGGTATATCAACTCTAAATAGCAAAGTTGAGGAGTGTATCAGACCCTTTTTCCTAAGAATAATGTTGAATATGGAGTATTGGTAATACCTATTTTAGTTATGTTGGAATTATTACTTATGCATATTTGTTTTGGTGTATTAAAATAATAACATGTATTGTATAATTTCAAAAAAGAAAAGCTTGTCTACAATTATCCTCCATTAATATGGTGGAAAAGGACGTGTAATAAGTTTTGAGCTATAATTGTGTCTTTTTAACCATGTTAATATATGAATTATAACTCATTGCATTATTAGTACCATGAATATATTTCCATTTATCATAGTTATATACATACATTTATATTAAATATACATAAAATGAAAATTAGTATATCAAATAAAGTACTATTAACACACAAAATTAATACATACATTATTTTTTCTTATGAACTCTACTAAACGACCCTTAAAAAGTCTATCAATCCTTTTATAGATAATAGTAAAAGCTTTGTACGTAGATGTAAGCGTTTATACTTAATATAGTGACAAGTAAAAATCAACACAAAAAGAATAAACCACATGATTGCAAAATAGATGTATATAGGGAGTCTATATTTTATATTGTATTGTGTTGTGTTATTTTGATAAACGTAACTATTGATTTTTATTGTTATATAATGTTATACATTAACAATTTAAAAAATAAATCTATAAAAATTTAAAGTAGTTTCGAATGGTAAAAAATAAAATAAAATAATTAAATAATAAATAAATTAATTAACCAAAAAAATAACAACACGATCACACTAAATTGATCTTTCCATAAAATGAGTCTTTTTATTATTATATAACAATAAATTTTAACGATATGATATAATAAACTAATGATAGGTAACAACCAACAACCATTCAAAGCACTTGTAAGTTCTAACGAATTATTAATTTGTTGAATCTTTACTTAATTATCAAACTGATTTAAAATATAAATAATTACTAATATAATGGCATGAAAAGATATCTATATTCTATGTTGTTTAGATTCTTCAAAGATGTCAATGAAGCGTGTTAGATTCATCAAAAATAATATATTTTTGATGAATCCAACACGAATACGACGGCATAATCATACAAAAGTTATGATCAAATACAAGCAAGTTTGACTTTTAAGTGTATATAAAACAAAAAAAAAGAGTTCATGTACGTTCAAATACAATTACATTGTCCAAACTACACCTTCAAATTCTTCTATTTTGTTTTCAAACTTCAACAACTATTCTCCAAAAAGCTAGTAATAGGAAGTAGCTCATCTCCAGTAGCTTGTTTGAATCTTTTTTTTAAAAGTATTTATTTCTTAAAAGTAAGGTATTTGAAAGAAAAATAAGTGATCTGATCAGGAGTGGCAAAAACTATTTTTTTTTAAAAAGTTGAAAAAACATAGACTTTCCAAAAACACTTGTGAAAAAAACACATTTAAAAAGTTTGATCAAATACTAATTGTTGCTCAAAATTATTTTTTAAATTTATTAGCCAAATTGTAGGTCAGGTATAATAAAATCAACATGCATGGTACTGGACAATAATATTATCCTTTTGTTATTCCTTCCATGCACTTTTATGTTTGGCTTTTCTAGCTTTTATTTCTATTCCAAAATTGATTGAAATTTTTTATTTATTTTCTTAAACTCTTGTCAATTCAAACTAGATAATTCTTTTTGAAATGGATGGAATATATATCTATATTTCCCACATAAATTAGGAGATAGAGTAATTTACTCTAAGATAAGATATATAGAGTATACAATCACCAACGTGTTTCACGTTTGTGCTAACATTACCTTTACCATTTGTGCATAAATAGAGGTTGCAACCCTTCAAAAAAAAATCACTCATCACAACACAATGTCTTGTTCTTCTACTACTCTTCCATTATGCACCAACAAATCCCTCTCTTCTACCTTCACCAACTCCTCATCTTTCTTAACAAAACCCTCTCAACTTTTCCTCCATGGAAGGCGTAGTCAAAGTTTCAAGGTTTCATGCAACGCCAACAACGTTGGCGAGCATGAAAAAAACCTTGACGCTGTTGATAGGCGAAATGTTCTTTTAGGCTTAGGAGGTCTTTATGGTGCTGCTAATCTTGCACCATTAGCCTCTGCTTCTCCTATACCACCTCCTGATCTCAAATCTTGTGGTGTAGCCCATGTAAAAGAAGGTGTGGAAGTGTCATACAGTTGTTGTCCTCCTGTACCCGATGATATCGATAGTGTTCCGTACTACAAGTTCCCTCCTATGACTAAACTCCGCATCCGCCCCCCTGCTCATGCGGCGGATGAGGAATATATAGCCAAGTATCAGTTGGCGACTAGTCGAATGAGGGAACTTGATAAAGACCCTTTTGACCCTCTTGGGTTTAAGCAACAAGCTAACATTCATTGTGCTTATTGTAACGGTGCTTATAAAGTTGGTGGTAAAGAGTTACAAGTTCATTTCTCATGGCTTTTCTTTCCGTTTCATAGATGGTACTTGTACTTCTATGAAAGAATCTTGGGATCACTTATTAATGATCCAACTTTTGCTTTACCATACTGGAATTGGGACCATCCAAAAGGTATGCGTATACCTTCCATGTTCGATCGTGAGGGGTCTTCTCTTTACGATGAAAAACGTAACCAAAGCCATCGCAATGGAACTATTATCGATCTTGGTTATTCCCGTACGGAAGTCCAAATACCTCAGCTCCAGATAATGACTAATAATTTAACCCTAATGTACCGTCAAATGGTCACTAATGCTCCGTGCCCCCTGCAATTCTTCGGTGCTGCTTACCCTCTGGGGACTAATCCAGAACCGGGAATGGGTACTATTGAGAACATTCCTCATAATCCCATCCATATGTGGACCGGTGATCCTAGACAAACAAATGGTGAAAACATGGGTAATTTCTATTCAGCCGGTTTGGACCCGATTTTCTACTGTCACCACGCTAATGTGGACCGGATGTGGAATGAATGGAAATTAATTGGCGGGAAAAGAAGGGATCTATCAGATAAAGATTGGTTGAACTCTGAATTCTTTTTCTACGATGAATATCGCAACCCTTACCGTGTGAAAGTCCGTGACTGTTTGGACAGTAAGAAGATGGGATTCGATTACGCACCAATGCCCACTCCATGGCGTAATTTTAAACCAAACAGAAAGACTACAACTGGAAAAGCGAATACAGCCTCAATTCCACCAGCCACCAAGGTGTTCCCACTCGCCAAGCTGGACCGTGCCATTTCGTTTTCTATCACTAGGCGAGCTTCGTCAAGGACTACACAGGAGAAAAATGAGCAAGAGGAGTTACTGACATTCAAGATCATAAAATATGATGATACTCAGTATGTAAGGTTTGATGTGTTCCTGAACGTGGATAAGACTGTGAATGCGGATGAGCTTGATAAGGCGGAGTTTTCGGGGAGTTATACTAGCTTGCCGCATGTTCATGGAGATAATACTACTCATATGACGAGTGTTTGCTTCTCGCTGGCGATAACTGAACTGTTGGAGGATATTGGATTGGAAGATGAAGATACTATTGCGGTAACTTTGGTTCCAAAAGTTGGTGGTGAAGGTGTATCCATTGAAGGTGTGGAGATTCAGCATGTGGCTTGTTGAGTTTGGAGTTGGTGGCTATGGTGCCAAATTTTATGTTTAAGTAGTATGTGTGTATTTGGTTATGTTTATGTTAAAATGTATCAGCTAGATTGCTGATTACTAGCTTGCTGGTTAAAGCTGTATAAGAAATAAATAAATGGTTGTCTTCTATTCAATTTTATGTCAATTCTCATTTCAATTAACAGTTAAATTTTTTAAAAAATGGAATACTATTATATATTGTCTCACTAATTAATAATTTCGTATCAAATTTCGAGTTAGTTACATCATTTCTTCAGATTTCAAGTCAGATATATGTATCAAATACAGATGCATTCTGAAATACAAAAGAGTGAGTTGCTTAATTTCTATTAAAGAAGAAATTCAAAATTGATATACAAACTTCAATATCTATTCTCCAAAAAGTTAGCGTTTGATTGTAAATTTTTAAATATTTTTGACAAGTTATTTTTGGATGAAGTATGTATAACAGTTCTGAATTTCTTCTTTAATAGAAAGCAACCTCTCTCTTGTACTAGCCTACCTTTTTTTTCTTTTCTAAAAGTACTTTTTTTAATTTAAAAAAGGAGAGGTATCTGGTTTAATTCTTTTGAGAAAATAAGTGTTTTGGAAGAGCAGTAGCAACTATTTCTGCTCCTAGATTGGCACAAACCTCAGTTAGTGGCTCTTGTAGAAACAAAAATGCAAGACCATCAAAGCCTACTAAACAACTACATGTTTATTAGGATGATACAATGAAGTGAACTAAGTCTAGTGAGAGAATGCTCCAAACTTCTCACTAAAAGCAATTCAATTTTTCAGACCAAATGCTATGTTCCACCATCAAGAAGAGCTTAATCCACCTACCTCACCTGATAATGGGAACTCTGCGGAGAACATTCAAAATTGTTCGGAGGGACAAAAATCATCCTTTATAAACGTCTTGATTGCCCCATATCCCATTTAAGATGGTAACTCCCACCAAAAACAAGATTTCATGACAAATATGCATCTGGATGAACAAGAAAATAACCCGGCCACTAATCAGAACGGAACTCCAAGAGATGAAATCGGACTGTGTTAAAGATGTGGGTAACCATATTCTCCTCTCAGAAGATGAAAAATGGAGAATCTATCGACCTTGGGCCTACTCCATTATCATTAAATTGTTGAGTAAAAAAATTAATCACCAATATCTCAAGAAGAAGCTGGATTTGTTATGGAGAACCTCAGAAGAAATCACCCTTATCGATTTAGGACATGACTACTACATAGTCAAGTTTTATAAAGAGGAAAATATGCAAAGAACACTACAACATTGTCTGTAGTTCATCAATGGATATTTTCTATCAGTCAAAAGGTGGCATCCAAACTTTGTAGCATCTAAAGCCAAGGAAAGTTTCTCAGCATTTGAATTAGATTACCAGAGCTACCAACTGAATTCTACGACCATTTTATTCTCGCTAGAGTGGGAAAGAGGCTGGGCAAACTCGTAAAGACTGCTGTATGCACCTTTGCTACACTACGAGGTCGCTACTTACACATATGCGTTAAAGTACCTCCTGGATGTCCTGGTCAAAAGATCCATTTTACATAGGTCATCACAAGCAGCCTATCAGCTATGAAGGATACAATATTTTTTGTAAAAAATGCCAAGTTCTAGGGCACAATACGTTAAATTGTTCGATCCAACCAATGACAAACAAAGAAATTCAAGCTAGTGAGACAGAACAGATCCATACTCAGAAAGAGACTGATTTCCAAACTGAAATTACAACCTGGATAATGAGGTGGAGCAATGGCAAGTCGTGACTTTCCCAGAAAGAAAAAAATAACTCAACAGAAGCGTTGCAAAGAACACCGAGGAAACGAACCATGTATTAGCGTTAAATTATTTGAAGCTAGCACAAGTAAGTATCTCGAATCCAAGATTTTTTAAGTACATGAAAAATATTATACAGTCAAATACCTTGCTTAAACAGACCATTAGGGATAAGATTACAATAACTGTTAGTGCCACTCAGGCTCGATCACAGACCCTTAATCCAACATCACCAGGGTCTACTAACAACAGCAATAGTGACGTCATTATTAGTGCAACAAATAAAATAGAAAAGACGAAATTGTCTGATGGACCCATATACTTGTTCGAGTTTGTATTATGGACCTTTCTACTTAATCATTTAACAACTGAACCCTTAAATTCAATAAAACACAATATATCAAACCCTCTGACAATTGATCAGGCTTATGTGAAATTAAAATGGTTGAGTTGGCGAGAGAGTGTGACTACACGCATTTGAAGGCAAGTGAACATCATATTTAAACTAAAAATATTAAATATTAAAAAATAATAATAATTTTTTTAAAAAAAACAAAAAAAAACCCTTTTCTTCCCTCAATTCCACGCTCCACCTACTTTTTCGCTGCTATCCCATCCCTGCTCCCAACCCATTTTTCTTTCTTCTCCACACCTATTGTCATCTTCTTTAACGAATCATGGAATTAGCCCCTCCTTGACGTCAAGTTTCAAGTTGTTATTAGTGGAGGGAGAGAGTGGCACTGGTTGGTTTTATGGCGATGTTAGCTGGAGTCCACTGATTCGCAGTGGAGTGAGAGAGAGAAAGGCGGCGCTAATATGTTTTTGGCTCGAACGAGAGGCGGTGAGGAGGTTTGTTGGTACAATGGAGAGCATGGAGAGGAGAGGCGGGCATCGCAGGGGGTCACCAGTTGTGTGGCAGCTTAGGGTTACCAATTTTGGGGAGGTTGGAGAAGGAGGAAAGAAAAATTGTGAGAGTTTCCGATGGAGATGGAGACGAGTGAGGGAGAAAGTACAGGTCTCGCCGGCAAGAGGAGCGATGGGGGCGGTGACTTTCGCCGGTGAATTTTGAATATTACACGGTTGAAACAGGGAAATGAGGCGTGGAGTTCCAAATTTTACTTAAAGAATAAATTTTAAAATTTATTATTTTACCTTTTATTTAATAAAATTTTAGTTAATAATTTTTAAAAATAGTTAATGAAGATAATTATGACATGTTATTAATTTATGTGACATGGATTTGACATGTCATCTGTTTAAGGGCGAGTGAACTACACACATGGTAGGAGGGGTTTAAAAATCTTCTTTTCATTGAGTTTAAGGGTTCAGTTGGTAAATGACTAAGTAGAAAGACTCATAATACAAACTCATACAAGTACAAGGGTCCACTGGACCATTTCGCCAATAGAAAATTGCCCTTTTTAAGGAACAATACTACATACTTGGTAGAAAAGGCACAAACAGTAGCCTATAAGGTTACTTTGGCCCCTAAAATAACCCCTAATTTAAACTTATTGTCTAATCCTCTTACAATTGCCTCCACTCTTTTAGAAAAAAGTTTGTTTAATACACCTCCTCATAGCTTAGGCTACATGGATTCTTCCCTAACCACTCAAGATAAAAGTTGTAATACTACAGCCCCCGAAGTTATTAATTCTTCCATTAATAAAGTATCTATCCCAATCAACTCTATAACAATAGACTTATCTATTAAATTACTTAATGCCAAGGACCCCATTTTTATCCCTACAGAGGCGATGCTCACACCCGACCTTCGTGGCTCAAATGGTGTCGGAAGAGATGCAACTTTCCATGAAGATGTACAACAATCATTTATGGCAGTCGATTGTACCCTAAACACCACTAAACCTTCCTCCACAACTCCCATTCTAACACTATCCAATATTGGAGATGCGGACCTTCAACCCGTTAACTCGGGTACAGCTTTCGAAACAAAGTATTTTACCACATTTCTTCTTCTCTCAAATGGTTTAGGATGTCCTAGTGCCGCAGGAGACTGTTCCAATCTATAACATTGTGGTTCACTCGAGTGTCAAGGAGAGTCCACTACAAACTCCAAATAGTCAAGCCTCTCAAGTACTCCATCGAGCTCGTCTCCCTTCCCCTCCCTAATTAGTACCAAGCTTCGTGGAAAAGATAAATGTCAAGAGGTAGAAGAAGCAATAGAACTCATGAGGGAAACAAGAACGGAGATAGCAGTCTTAAAAGAAGTAAAAATAATGTCATTCAAGGAGAGATTCGGAAAAAAGTCATACTCTTTTGTCTTTCGAATCTCTCAAAAAGCTCAATCGATATAAGACTTCCCTCAAACTCAGAAATAGGGAACTACGTAGTTGTGATGAACCCCACATTGAGGAGGGGCGATCGTATGGAAGTAACACAACCCATGATTAATAGATCAGTCAACATAATCATCTAAAACTGTAAGAGATGTAATGGATCAAATTTTAGGATGAACTTTATAGCGTTCCTAGATTGGCATAAACCTCCGCTAGTGGCTCTTGTAGAAGTTAAAAAGACCATCAAAGCCTACGAGATAGCTCTATGTTTAATAGGATGATACAAGTCCCCGCAGTTGGGCAATCCTGTGGACTTTCAATCCTGTGAGATGAGGAGGTACTAGACTTGGATGAAATAGCAACCATGGATCAAGAGATCATGTCATGATTATGGTACATGCCACTAATATTTCTTGACTTTTTAGTTGCATTTATGCTCGTACATGTAGAAATGCTAGAAAAATCCTTTGGCAAAATCTGAAGTCTATCAAAAATAATTTTAAGGGAAAATTGTTAGTAGGGTGGGATTTTAACGAACTCATGAGTATGACTGAAAAAAGGTGGCTAACCATAAAATATCTCTAGAGTTAATGACTTTTGGGTTACCGTCTGTCACTGTGAACTAATCGATATGGATTATAAAGGTAGTCATTATACATAGTTAAATAAAATTTTAAAAAATAGACCCTCATTGATTTTTGAACGATTAGATTATTTTTTGCTAATGAGGCATGATTACACGCCTTTTCGAATGCGCAAGTACATCACTTTCCCCATACACATTCTGACCACTGTCCCATGTTATTATTCCTATAACAAAATAATCACCAAAACAGGAAAAAATCTTTAAGTTTGAAACTATGTGGATGTCGCACCCAGACTTAAAGGACATAATCTCCAAAACTTGGCAAAAATCCAATACCATCCTTGAAGCTATACCAAACTTTGGAAAAGAAGTTACCGAATGGAACAAAAACCCATTTGGTAACATTTTTTTATATAAAAAAGGTCGTTAAGATGAATAGAGGGAATATAAAAATCTCCAAGATGCACAACCAATCCATTTCTCTAAAATCTTGAAAATGAACTTATAATTGAGTATAACAGTGTGCTTCGTATGGAGGAGGACTTTTGGAAACTAAAATTGAGAGTCAGCTGGTTGAATGAGGGTGACTCAAATACAAAATTACTCTATACAACCACACTTAATCGAAGAAGGAGAAATATAATAATTACCTTAGAAAATAATTGTGGTAATTGGCTATATGATGTTAACGAAATAAAAGAAGAAACATTTAAATACTTCAGTGATCTGTATACCACTAGTAAGTATCAATTTACTTGTAGGGTGGGAACACATAATCCTCCTATGCAATCTATGAACTTAACCAATATTGACACCCTTCTAACAGTAGAGGAGATATTGGAAACCGTCTCCTCCTTCCTGCCTCTAAAAGCTCCTGGCCCAGATGGCCTTCACCCTTTCTTTTTTCAAAAGTACTGAGGTATTATAGGAATCTATGTAACTTCCTTTTGTACAAATGCGTTAAAAAATGGGTCATTTTCTCCTGAAATCAACAACACACACATATGTTTAATTCCAAAAAAACAAGAACGCCAGCAAGCTAAGAGGCTTTAGGCCCATAAGCATGTGGAATACCATATACAATATCATAAAAAAGATTAATTCACAAAGATTGAGACCTCTTATGGACAAGATGATCGGCCCCTGTCAATCCAGCTTTCTCCAAAATAGACAAGCCATAGATAATGCAAGAATTATACAAAAAGTGCTCACACACTTCCCAAAAATGAAAGGGAAAGCGGCCAAAATGTTACTAAAATTAGATATTGAGAAAGCTTTTGATAAAATGGAGAGGTCATTCATACATGACACCCTCCACTTTTTCAAATTCCCTAAAAAAATAATAAATCTGATTATGTCTTATGTTACAACAAATAAAATAGCTATTCTTATTAATGGAACTAGGACCGAATACTTTACCCCTACAAGAGGCATTAGGCAAGGTGACCACATATCCCCATACATCTTGATACTATGTATGGAGAGATCTTCAAAAAAACATTGAGCATGAAGTTAGTCCAAATAATTGGAGACCTATTAAACTATTAGCAAAATGACCTTCTCTATCCCATCTTTTCTTCGCAGATGACCTAGTGCTTATGACTAGAGTGTAACCTTCTAATTGTGAGACTATAGATAGGATTATGAAAACTTTCTGCCTAGAATCTGGACAAGTAGTCAATAAAGAAAAATCCAAAATTATCTTCTCTAAGAACTGTCTCGAAAATGTAAGAATAGCCACCTCAAAAGAACTCAAGATAAAGTATGGAAAAACTTTTGGAAAGTACCTAGGCCTACCAATGATACATTGACGGGTTGAGAAAAAAGACTTCCAATTCATCATATATAACCTAAACTCGAGATTAGCGAGCTGGAAAACAAAATTCCTAAACATAGCGGGTAAGACCATCCTAGCTAAATCATGCCTTAATAGTATTTCTACACACGTTATGCAGTTCACACTTCTCAAAGCACATTACAGATAAAATAGATCAAATACAAAGGAACTTCATTTGGGGGACAACCTCTAATAGACGAAAAATCTATTTATTAAATTGGGATACAATGACTTCTCCAAAGAAGATAGGGGGTTTGGTAATCCATCAAGTGAGTTTGAGAATCAAGGCTCTAATAGCTAAATTGGCCTGGAGGGCAACAAAGAACCCTAATATGCTATGGGAATCCTATATAATGAATAAATACACTAAAGATGGCCTCCTCAGAAGGCATAACCCTCATAAACCTAACCATAGTAAAACTGGGAAAGACATAAATAAAAGGGGCAAGACTTGCCAAGAAGGCATAGTGAAAGCATTGGGGAACGGAGCTTCAACATCCTTCTGGCATGGCAATTGACTCCCAAACAATAGACCTATTAGGGAACAACTACAAAACCCTCTAACTAGGGAATATCTCCAAATAGTAGTCAAAGATATCATCACTAACATTCATACTTGGAACCTAGAGGGATTATCTTTTGTTATACCAAAAGCACTCATGAATCTAGTGCATTGCACATACATAACCCATCATTCTATCAAAAAGGATACAATCACTTGGCAACCAAGATCAACAGGGACACTAACTACCAAATCAGTTTACCACTCCTTAGTAAGAATACTAAAGACAAGGATTATCTTGATATTAGATAGAGGCTATAATGAATCAGACTTTAGGATGAACTTTAGAGTGCTTCTAGATCGACACAAATTTAGATGTTGAGGTAAGACAAGCCCCAGGAAAGTCTAGGTTTGATACCAGCTACATCTCGGCCGGCCCTCAGTTTGTGGCTCTTGTAGAAACGAAAATGCAAGACCATCAAAGCCTATGAGACATCTATATGTTTAATAGGATGATACAAGTCCCCGCAATTGGGCAATCTAGTGGACTTGCGATCCTATAGGATGAGGAGGTACTAGACTTGGATGAAATAGCAACTACGGATCAAGAGATTCATGTCATGATTAAGGTACGTGCTACTAATATTACTTGTCTTTTTAGTTGTATTTATGCTAGTACATATAGAAATGCTAGAAAAATTCTTTGGCAAAGTTTGAAGTTCATTAAAAATAATTTTGAGGGAAAATGGTTAGTGGGGGGGGGGGATTTTAACGAACTCACGAGTATGGCTGAAAAAAGGTGGCAACTCATTAAATAACTCTAGAATTAATGACTTTTGGGATACCTTCAATCACTATGAACTAATCGATATGGGTTATATAGGTAGTCGTTATACTTGGCTAAATAAACATTTTGAAAATAAGTCATCACTAATTTTTGAATGATTAGATTATTTTTTTGCTAATGAGGCATGATCACATGCCTTTCCGAATACGCAAGTGCATCACTTGCCCCGTACACATTCTGACCAATGTCCCATGTTATTATCCCTATATCAAAATAATCACCAAAAACAGGATAAAATTTTTAAGTTTGAAACTATGTGGACGTCGCACTCGGACTCAAAAGACATAATCTCCAAAGCCTGGCAAGAATCCAATACCATCCTTAAACCTATACCAAACTTTTAAAAAGAAGTTACCGAATGGAACAAAAACATATTTGGTAACATTTTTTATAAAAAAGAAAGAAAGAAGGTTGTTAAGAAGAATAGAGGGAATACAAAAATCCCCAAGACACACAACTAGTCCATTTCTCTAAAATCTTGTAAATGAACTTATAATTCAGTATAACAGTGTCCTCCGTATGGAGGAGGACTTTTGGAAACTAAAATTAAGGGTCAACTAGTTGAATAAGGGTGACTCAAATAAAAAATTCTTTCATACAACCACACTTAATTTAAGAAGGAGAAATAGAATAATTACCTTAGAAAACAATAGTGTTAATTTACTTGTAGGGTGGGAATACATATCCTCCTATGCAATCTCTGAACTTAACCAATATTGACACCCTTCCAACGGTAGAGGAGATATGGGAAGCCGTCTCCTCCTTTTGGCCTCTAAAAGCTCCCGGCCCAGATGGCATTCGCCCTTTCTTTTTTAAAAAATACTTGGATATTATATGAACCTCTGTAACTTCCTTGTGTACAAATGCGTTCAAAAATAGGTCTGTTTCTCCTGAAATCAACAACACACATATATGTTTAATTCCAAAAACCAAGATCGCCAGCAAGCTAAGAGGCTTTAGGCTTATAAGCTTGTGCAATACCATATACAAAATCATAACAAATATTATTTCACAAAGATTGAGACCTCTTATGGACAAGATGATCGATCCCTATCAATCCAACTTTCTCCAAAATAGACAAGCAACAGATAATGTCATAATTATACAAAAAATACTCACATACTTCCCAAAAATGAAAGGGAAAGCGACCAAAATGTTACTAAAAGTAGATCTTGAAAAAGCTTTTGATAAAATTGAGTGGTCATTCATACATGACACCCTCCACTTTTTCAAGTTCCCTCAAAAAATAATAAATCTGATTATGTCTTGTATTACAACAAACAAAACAACTATTCTTATTAATGGAACTAGGACCGAATACTTTACCCCTACAAGAGGCGATAGGCAAGGTGACCACATATCTCCATACATCTTGATACTATGTATGGAGAGACTTTCAAGAAACATTGAGCATGGAGTTAGTCAAAATAATTGGAGACCTATTAAACTCTTAGCGAAAGGACTTTCTCTATCCCATCTTTTCTTCGCAGATGACCTAGTGCTTATTACTAGAGTGTCACCTTATAATTGTGAGACCATAGATAGAATTATGAAAACTTTCTGCCTAGAATCTGAACAAGTAGTCAATAAAGAAAAATCCAAAATTATCTTCTCTAAGAAATGTCTTGAAAATATATGAATAGCCACCTCAAAAGAACTCAAGATAAAATATATAAACACCTTTGGGAAGTATCTAGGCCTACCAATGATACATGGACGGGTTGAGAAAAAAGACTTTCAATTCATCATAGATAACCTAAACTCGAGATTAGCGGGCTGGTAAACAAAATTCCTAAACATAGCGGGTAAGACCATCCTAGATGAATCATCCCTTAATAGTATTCCTACACACATTACGCAGTTCACACTTCTCCCAAAGCACATTGCAGATAAAATAGATCAAATACAAATGAACTTCATTTGGGGGACAACCTCTAATAAATGAAAAAATCTATTTATTAATTTGAGGTACAGTGACTTCTCCAAAGAAGATAGGGGGTTAGGGCTCTAATAGCTAAATTGGCCTGGAGGGCAACAAAGAACCCTAACACCCTATGAGCATTCTGTATTATGAATAAATACACTAAAGATGGCCTCCTCAACGGGCATAACCCTCATAAACCTAATCATAGTAAATCTTGGAAAGACATAAATAAATGGTGCAAGACTTGCCAAGAAGGCATAGTGAAAATATTGGGGAACGGAGCCTCAACATCCTTCTGGCATGACAAGTGGCTCCCAAACAAGAGAACTATTAGGGAATAAATACAGGACCCTCTAACTAGGGAAGATCTCCAAATGGTAGTAAAATATGTCATCACTAACATCCATACTTGGAACCTAGAGGGATTATCTTTTGTTCTACCAAAAGCACTCATAAATCTAGTGCATTGCATATACATAACCCATCATTCTAACAAAAAGGATACAATCACTTGGCAACCAAGCTCAACGGGGACACTAACTACCAAATCAATTTATCAACTCCTTAGAAAGAATTCTAAAGACAAGGATTAACCTGATGTTAGATAGATATGACGCCTAAACTATCCCAATAAGATCAAATTCTTTCTTTGGCAGTGTCAATATAATAGACTACCAATTAGACACTACCTATAATCTATAGTCATAGACATTAATGGCTCTTGCCATATCTGTAACAAACCTGAAATTGTAAAACACATCTTCTTGGAATGTGTTGCTCCCAATTGCACACGCAAGTGTACGTGGTCGCATAAGTAATAAATGGCTCTTTTAGAATCAGATTGTCGTACCCAAGAGACTTATGATCAATGTATATCAATTCAATTAACTCTCCTAGTTAAAGTACGTATTAACGATATAATTTTGATTACTACTACTAAGAACAATTTAAATAATAAACTAACTAACAAGGGTAACTATAATTTTGGTGTTTTAATCAATTAAGGGACAATTCCAGGGCTGCAGCATGCTTTGGGTTTTATGTATCACATCTCATGCAAAGAATCAATTTTAGTTATCACATTACTGATTTACATGGTTAATATTATGATCATGATCTCTCGACCTCTAATCGCCTACTCTAACTAGCTATCTAACTACATCATTGAGCGGGGATAGGCAGTCCTAATTGGCGAGCATTTATATTTCATCCTATTTCGTAACCAAGCTAGGTGTTCGTCTGGGCGTCACTCCTAAACATGAATCTAATCAAAGTTAGAACAAGCTCTTTACATTCTCTGGTCTATCTACCTCTTCATCTCTCGAGTCCAAGAATAGACAATAGATTTATTTCTATGGTGGCCTAGCATGAAATACTAAAACAAGAATGTAAGAGTAATGCATATGATAACCAATAGTCAATTCAAAGCAAATCAATGTTCAACACTAACCCGTAGCTACAGCCCCACAACAAGGGCATTTAGCCACACATAATATTCATAAACTCAAAAATAATAAGTTTCATAAAATTCAAACCTAAAGAAGAAGTAGAGAATTGAAAACCAAAGATGAATTGTAATCCCTTGCTCTTGCACACCAAAAAATAGTTAATCCCTTGCCAAATAACCCTAGGGTCCTATTTATAGATTTTTAGAAATAAAATCCTAATTCTGGCCCAAGTAGAAATCCTAAATTAACTCAATTTATACCAAAAAATCGGCCCAGTACGCCAGAAATACATCTCTGAAGTTTTGGTTCTGGGGCCTTACGCCCCCATCACGCCAGGAAGGCTGGGGCCTTGCGCCCCCAATGCGCCAGGCAAGCTGGGGCCTTGCGTCCCGGCTTCTCCTTTGGCGTACTTTGTCGTCCTTGTTTCCTTTGCTCTCATTATGCGCACATGTCTCTTAGGAACCCTGAAAAATGGCTAATCATGTATATTAGTGTGCAATCATCGCAATACTCACTCAAACTGCAACAAATAGATTAGAACATGCACTCGAAACTAATCTAAAGATAGGTACTTTGTCGTAATTTAGCATGTATATATGCCCAAGATCACCACCCCACACTTAAACTTTTGTTCGTTCTCGAACAATTCTAAGACTATCAACCCATCATGACTACCTTTGGACTTATCTACCCGCCTTTAAATTAACCACACACATTTAATCATGCTTTTGTAATTCAAGCTTTATGCAACAAGGTAACATTTTTGCTCACAAGTTAGGTCACCAATCAACAACACATAACCTCTATGAATGACTCTTTCACAATTATTTCTGAGCCAATGTAATCATACAAACACACCAACTATAATACATCCAAACATATATCATGAATGCCCTCACCGAATTTTAGTATAGCCTTTCACTCTTACAAACGTCATGTTTTCACAATGTATTTCAAAACAAGGCCCATTTTTCAACATTGAATGCTCACTCTCACAAATGAAATTCTTACATATCCTAACATGTCATAAGCTTGCCCTTAGTGTACATCAATTTTCACAAAGTATTCATCATGGAATCAAGAGGACTTGCATTTGGTTGTAATGTCGGCTTAGGGTAAGGGAGGATATATTTAAGATATAATTAATGATTCTTCCCCCTAATGCACATATTTTCTTGTTACGACATACTTCTTCATCCACTCCTTCTTCTTTTGTGGTACACCCCTCACTAAAATCCTTCATGTTTCAATTGTTTCAAGCTTGGCCCTTTTTGCCTATTTATGCACTTGTTTCTTATTCATTTTTTTAAATTTTTTTTTCAGCTGAAGATCAGATAGGCCATTCCCCTTTTTTTTTCATCTTTTGTCTTGAAGTTCACCACACAACAAACTTTTTCACCCTACCTTACTTCTACCATTGTTTGCATTTTGCTTCTTAACATAGTGCATTAAGGATCAATTTTGGATCAAGCAAAGTCATGGTATCAATAAAACGGGATTCGGCTTACTATGTGGGTACCAAAAAAAATTATTGGCTAGAAGGCTCAAAGGGGCTTAACTAAGGATCATTCGTTTTGGAGCATACAAAAGGGTGCGAATTTGCTATTCAAAGAAGTGCCTCAATCATGTTCCATAATTCATACAAGTTACTACTTAAGCACACACGGGGCAAGTTCTAGATGTCAATCAATGCAAGAACTAAGCAATTACTTACCACACATGGCATCACAACATACATAAGGACATAATCAACTTAGCATGCTTGTACAACTCACATTGTGGTGTTTCCACATAATTAAGCTCAACTTTAATTGTTTAGAGTCAAAACAATGAGCTTATGTTTGTTTCAAGGTTACTACTTCATACTTCATTTCAAGTTGCATACAAGTGACTACCCATGACGTCTGGATAACTTTTAAGACATGGTATCATCCATCCATCATTGGGAACTGTCACTCCTATGATGACTCTAAGACTCGAAAGAAAAAAACTAAGCAAACACTAGTCCTAGTCGGTTCATTGGGACTATCCTCAGGAAAAATATCGAAAACAAAAGCCGAGGAACTCACCTAAAAATACAAAAAGACTCGATAAAGCGATAAAATATGTACAAGGGAGTTCATCCCCCACCCCACACATAAAGATTACACTGTCCCCAGT
The DNA here is from genome assembly GCA_018342035.1 of Solanum appendiculatum. Classification (NCBI taxonomy): domain Eukaryota; kingdom Viridiplantae; phylum Streptophyta; class Magnoliopsida; order Solanales; family Solanaceae; genus Solanum; species Solanum appendiculatum. The sequence goes on along the minus strand of JAGDQO010001930.1, from coordinate 165,427 downwards.
GCACAATTTCAAACAAGGTAAGAGTGAAAGACCACTCTCTGTATGGCCTCTAGGCCGCGTGCTCTCAATCCGTAGTTGCCACATGGGTGGCAAATTCCACAGCCATTAAGGCTGTATCACCATTACCAGCATCTGAGTCATCATCTCCCGCATTAGTAGCATCCTCAGATTCATTGTTCTCAGAGTCATCCTCCTCATCCGCCGTGGCATCGTCATCATCGATAGGCTCCTGGAATGCCGGACCCATCCGACACATATATATTGCGCTATCCATCAAAGGGTAACTCTCAGCTAATGTCGCCATTTCATCCCGAGTCACCGGATGACCACCAATCCACAATTGAAGCTCGGCCATTCCATACATTCTACCCATCCAACTCTTATCGCGCGCCTTCCTATCAGCCGGAGATAACACTTTCCCATGGGACGCATCATGCGCCTTAGTCTTAGTAACATCAACTACGCGACAAACCAAATGCGAGGCACGTGGTGGACACACATCATGGACCTCCTCCTTAATTTCCAAAGCCCGGAGGTATCGAGTGAGCAAGCTCTCATAACAAAAATGCCATCTCTTATTACTCCTAAGTTTCAGCATATTGTGACGCAAAATTGCGTCCACATTCACCGGCAACCCTTTCATAAGACGATAAATAAGCACAACTCTCTCACGAGTGACATCCGAAGTGTGCTTGCACGGTAATAGGGTTCTAGACACAATTTTCAACCAAATTCTTGCTTCTTGATTCAAGTGGGAATAGTGAAGAGTTGAATGCCGAACCGAATCTTTAGTTTTGTCCCACCTAGCAATAGAGTTCACCCCACTCAAAGTATGTCAAATATCACGATACGGAGGTCGTTCTATCATATCCTGGAACTCAGTGTGATCACAATTAGGTGTACCTAAGAAGTCATTCAAAGCTTCCACAGAAAATCCCACACGACTTCCCCGAATAACACCCCGATTACGATTCAAATGGTAAGTATCCCAATTAGCATAAAATTCTCGCACAAGGCTCAAATTACACTTACCTTGATCAACAAAGTTGTATTGAAGACCCAAGGCTTGAACTTTGGCATGAATTTGAGGAAATTCGGCTAGTAGCCACATTTTATTAACATGCTCATCACCCAAATACTTTGCCTCTTGTTGACAATCAAACCACTCTTCCCCATAATGTTCTACCGCTAGTTTACCGAATTTTTGTGGTGGCAAGCCGGCATTAGCTCGACTAGAACTTCCACCGGAGGACCCTTTTCGATTGTGCTTACTTCCTGCAGCAACTTCTACTTGCCTTCCTTTAGGAGCCATGAAACCCACACAAAGAAGATGAAAAGAGAAGAAAGAAAAATTTTGGGGGTAGGGGAAGAAGGGGTTCGGGTAGGCAGTGGGGGGTGGGGTAAAATGAGTTATGATTGCTTTGGAAATTGGTGGTTTTTTGGTGGTTGGGAATGAAGGAAAAGAGATGGGGAGAAGTTTATGAGAAGCTTTAATGGAGGATTTTGAAATTTTAGGGAAGAAAGTGGGTGGAGAAGAAGGAGAAAAATTTAAAAAGTTGAAAGAAATTGGGGTTGGGGTCGGGTAGAGAGAGAATTGGTAAGAGAAAGTGAGTTAGGTGGAGAGTAGGTGGAAGATATAAGGTGGGTTTTGGGGTGGGTCTCAATATTCTTCAAAACAAATTTTTAGTTAGTTGGCGCGTTGGGGGGCGGTGCGCCTGCAGTGCACCCTAAACCGCCCCCAGTTGTTTTCTCTTTGGCGCGATGCACCTGAAATGCACCCAGATCGGCGTCATTTCTTGGTCTGGCGCGTTAGTAGGGCGACGCCCCTGCAGTACACCCAAAATGGGCCTTTGAAGTTTGTCCTTGGCGCGATACGCCCAGCCAGGGCTGGACGTCGTTCGGTCATTTCGCTTGCTTCCATCAATGGCCTTGCGGGTGGTACGCCTTTTAAGTCGTGTGCATCAACCAAACTATGTTAATGGTGGGTTGCCTCCCACCCAACACCTTAGTTTTGGTCATGGCACAACTCATCTTTTTGTATTTTTCTCGTTTATAGAAAAAGGAGGGGGCAATTTTTCAATAACCACCACCTAGACTTTATCTACCTCAAGTCCTTGCTTAGATACTTTATGTCCCAATACTATACCTTCTCAGGCGAAGAAGTGACACTTCTCCCAATTAAGCACTAGGTTAGTGTCTTCACAACGAGCAAGTACTCTATCAAGGTTTCGAAGACATACCTAAAAAAACTTCCCAAAGACGGAGAAATCATCCATGAATACTTCTACAAAGTCCTCCACCATATCATGGAAAATAGCCATCATGAACCTCTGGAAAGTGGCAGGAGCATTGCAAAGTCCAAATGGCATGCGCTTGAATGCATATGTGCCATAGATACATGTGAAAGTAGTCTTCTCTTGATCCTCAGGTGCGATCAAGATCTGATTGTATCCCGAATACCCATTCAAGAAGCAATAATATTCCTGCCCTGCTAAACGGTCAAGTATTTGATCAATAAAAAGGATAGGGTAGTGATCCTTCCTTGTGGATCGTTCAACTTCCGGTATTCCATGCAAATTCTCCATCCAGTTACAGTTCTTGTTAGGATCAACTCATTCTTGTCATTCTTCACTACTGTCATCCCCCTTTTCTTTGGTACACACTGCACAGGACTTACCCATTTGCTATCAGAGACAGGATACACAATTCCTGCATCTAACCACTTAATCACTTCTTTCTTCATAACCTCATTCATCAAAGGATTTAGCTGGCGTTGGTGTTGTGCACTTGGTTTATGGTCTTCCTCTATGTAGATTCGATGTATGCATAATGCCAGACTAATTTCATGAATAACCGACATTTTCCAGCCTATTGCTTTCTACCTTTTCTTCAATATCTCCAAAGCCGCTTCAACCTGTGCTTCAGACAATTCCACAGAAAGTATAACCGGTAAAGTTTCATTAGTGCCAAGATATGCATACCTCAAGTGCGCCGGAAGAGATTTTAATTCCAGCTTTGGTGCTTTTCTATTGAGGGTTTGGGAGGAGGACTCAACACTCGATCTAATGGTTCCACTACACCATTTTATTAACCAACTAGCGCTACATTAAGACAAGTAGCCAGTTCTTGCGCGTCTGTATCTCCATCTATATCATGCCCCACCAAAACTCTCTCCAAGGGATCTTTGAGAGTTATGCAATGTGATTCTACGGCAAGATCTACTACCATAATGGCAGACAACTCTGTATAGACAGAAGGCAACTTCAAGGCGCAATAGATATCAAACACCTCTACCTTATCATGAGCTCTCATAGTCAACTGCCAGCTGTTACATCAATCAATGCTCGCCCCGCAACTAGGAATGGTCGTCCCAAAATAAATGAAACTTCAGGATCGGGCTCAAAATTGAGGACAACAAAGTCTACAGGAAAGATCAGCGACCCCACTTGCACTAAGACATCTTCTACTACTCCTTCAGGCCTTGCCACAGACCTATCAGCCAATTGGAGGATAATTGTGGTTGGTTTTGAACTACCCAACTCAAGTTTATTGTATAAAGATGCCGGCATGAGGTTTATACTAGCACCCAATTCACACAAACCTCGTGCATGAACACTTTGGCCAATGGTGATTTGGACAGTGAAGCTATCCGGATCTTTCAACTTTTTGGGTAATCTATTCTGAATTCTTGAACTGCACTCCTCCGTGAGCGCCACTGTTTCATACTCAGTCAATCTCCTCTTATTTGCCACTATCTCCTTCACATACTTGACGTACTTAGGAATTCCCTGCAAAATATCAACCAAAGGGAGATTAATATGAACTTATTTAAGGAGAGACAGAAACTTACTGAAGCATTCATCCTCGTTCTGCTTTTTGAAGTTTTGTGGAAACGGAAGGGGTGGTTTTATTTGAGGAACAACCCTCTCAACATTCGCATCTTGAACCACTTCTTCAGATTTCTTTTCTTCTTTCACCACCTCAGAACTTCTCTTCTTCGGAGCTAGTTCCTCCAGTTGTAATCCACTCCTTGTGCTCACCGCATTCAGTTGCCTTGGGTTAGGATCCGTGTCACCCAGAAGACCTTCAGGAGGACGCACATTGACTGCATTAGCCAATTGTGCAAACTGCCTTTCTAGATTTTTTTGCGCTAATTGGGTGCTTCTCAACTCTTCTCCCAACTTCCTATAGTGTTCTTCATTTTTGTTGTTAATTTCTGCACTTAGCTTTTAGAACAACTCCTCATTAGTCATGCCCCCTTGCTTCGCACCTTGATTATTTGGCTGTTGAAATTGCTGTCTATTACCTTGTGCTCGGTATTGGTTCTACCCTTGAGTCTGATTTTGGTGTTGATTCTGATTTCCATCCTATGAGAAGTTGGGGTGGTTCCTCCAACTTGAGTTATACGTGTTCCTATAATTCTGCGTACCTCCACCTCTTTGGACATTCCCTAGATAGTTCACAGAGTCTGGCTTTTCACCGCAAAAATCAGACACATAGTCTCCACTTCCGCAAACTTCACACCATCCTTGCGGTTGGTGTACAGTATTTACCTGTGCTTGTTGCTGCCCGACTGATAACTTCTTGAGCTGCGTGGTGAAGTTAGTTGCTAGCGCATCCAATTTTGCATTCAGTGTAGTTAATTGATCCACTTCCAAAACACCTACAACCTTTGGTGCTGTGCTCCTTTGCGTATCACCATTCCAATCCGGGCTGCTTTCAGACTTTTTGTTCAAGAGCTCTACTAACTCATTATAGGTCTTCTTAAGAGCTTGCCTACCTGCTGCAGTATTCAATAGCACCCTAGCATTATATTCAAGGCCTTCAATAAAGGTATGATCTAGTACCTCACTTGTCTGATAGTGATGTGAACACGCAAGCAACGTTTGTTTAAATCTATCCCATGCTTGGTACATGTTCTCTCCGCTTCTCTGCTTGAAGCTCAATATATCACTTCTCAGTTTTACAGTTCTGCCTGAGGGGAAGAATCGATTAAGGAACTTCTTTGCTAACCGATCCCATGTAGTGATAGAGTTGGGAGGCTTAGAGTCTTAACTATCGCCTCGCTTCTCCCAAAAGTAAAAATGGGAACAAGGTCAATCACACATAATCAGTTGATACAACTCAAAGCAAAACAACTCATAACTAACTCAAGTAAAAGTGATACTCAAAAGTAACTCAATATAAAGCTTTTAAAAACACAAAAGCAACCTCAAGAATATGCGTAAAATATCATAAAGTAAATGTTTACTCATATTTGGGAGATTCTCTAACTGACAACCATCACTCTAAGCTAAATGATGATACAACGTCTCACCCACGCTGCCAGAACTGTCCCATACCTTGCCGGAGTATAAGACATCCTCAACTAAGTGGATTCACTAAGCTCTACCTTAAGGCATAAGGAAATCATCTAAAAAGTATGACTCCTTTACCCATGTTGGCATACATGATTTATGGGGAGTTGAGTTGTCTGAACTCATCCCCATATCGGTGCTCAATACTACTCCCAATAATTATACTCATGCTCAAATAAGAAAAAAAAATTATAACTCTTCCTCTATTTTTGAGATAATTACTCAAAAGATACTCTTTAATAAATAGTGCCTCAAATTCTCTTCTCAAAACCCTCTCAATTGTTTCTCAACTCAAAATCCTCTTTCTCACTCAAAATGATAGTTTTTTTGGAAATCAAAGTTTCATTTAACAAGTTACTCAAACAACCTCTTTAACTCCACTCATACTCCCCTTTATCTCTCTCAAAAGAAAGATCATTTTAAATTAAAGTCCCAGTTCAAGAAACTCTCAAAATATTTAGTAAATGCTCAATTTATAGAGTTCTTTGCAGAAAATAAAATATGGACAACCAACTCAATAATTAGGGTTCATACCAGAATCTAAGCATGAACCATAGCAAGATAACTACTCAAGAACATGAATACAATACTCAAGAATTAACTGAAATTTGGTACAATAGGCAGAAAACTCGAATATTTCTCAAGAACATGGGATGGAACCCTAGATTTCATAATTCTAAATTTCTGAATGTAAATTGGCGTGTGAACGTACTAGCCCAACACTGAGGGAAGCCTTACATACCTGGAAGATCAAAGATCTTGGCGAAATCACAAGCTCTTGGTTGAAGTTCTTAGAACCCAAGCCTTTTCTCCTCTTGAACCTCCTCTCAAAAGTTTCTAATTGAAATAATGCTTCCAGACTGTTTCTGCTGTTTTTAGCCCGAAAATAATAGGGAAAAGTCAGGATTTGGGTTTAGAAGGGAGGGGGAAAGCTCTAAAATACCCTTAATAAAAACTGTCGTCGTGACTACGGTCGGGACCTACGGTCCGTCCTGTTCCTCCGTCGTTTGATTCAGAGAGTTTGCCACTTTGAACTCCCAACTGACGATGCCCATGTACGGCCCATCATCCGATCTACGGTCCATACTTGGCTACCATGGATCAGGCTCTGAGAACTAAAATTTGACTAAGTCTGGAGGGCAACCTACGGGTCCTATCTACGGTCCGTAGATTGTCTGTAGAATCAACTCCTTAAACTTGACATTCTCCAAGCTCAACCTGGTCTCTACGGTTGCCTTCCTACGGTCCGTAGAACTACCTACGGTCTGTAGGTCGGTCCCGTAAAATCAATACTGCAACAGTTTCTACATTTTTTCTAACTCCAAGTTATGGGGTGTTACAATATCTCCCCCTTGGGAACATTCGTCCTCGAATGAGCCCATACTAAGCCTGTAAGGGGTGGGGACATCTAACAACCCAATACAACACAAATCCAAGCAACATATGCCAATTGAATTTAGAAACTCAAGAACTCAACATGCTAAACTGAGAATGGTACTTCGTTAAGAGTTAGTACCTTGCTCTGGGTCTGCATTAGGGGCCAAACGATGTGGATATCTCTTTTTCATGTCCTTCTAGGCCTCCCAAGTGGCTTCCTCAACGAGCTGATTTCTCCCCAGGACTTTCACCGATGCAACCTCTTTGGTCCTCAATTTGTGAACTTGGCGATCAAGGATCTGAATGGGGATCTCTTCATAAGATAGGCTGTCCTTGATGCCAAAATTCCCAGTAGGCACAACAAGGGAAGGATCACTCAAGCATTTCCTCAACATAGATATCTGAAATACTGGATGGACTGCCTCTAACTCTGATGGTAGCTCCAACTCATAGGCTATATTGCCAACTCTCTTTGATATCCTATAAGGACCAATGTAGCGGGGACTGACCTTTCCTTTTTGGCCAAACCTCATCACACCCTTCATGGGTGAGACCTTCAGATATACCCAATCATCAACCTCAAACTCCAAATCTCTTCTCCTAACATCTGTGTAGGATTTCTGATGACTCTGTGCTGTCTTCAACCTCTCTTGAATTAACTTCACCTTCTCCATAGCTTGATGCACCAGATCTGGTCCAATCAATTCAGCTTCACCAACCTCGAACCAGCCAATGGGAGATTTACACCTCCTCCCATATAAAGCCTCATACGGAGCCATCTATAAGCTGGAGTGGTAACTATTGTTGTATGCGAACTCGATAAGAGGCAAGTGGTCATCCCAATTACCTTTAAAATCAAGAACACATGCTCTCAACATGTCCTCCAAGGTCTGAATGGTGCGTTCTGCTTGACCATCCATCTGAGGATGAAAAGCAGTACTAAGGTTCACCTTTGTGCCCAAACCTTTCTGAAATGACTTCCAAAAGTGCGCGGTAAATTGAGCACCCCTGTCTGAGATGATGGATAGTGGAACTCCATGCAGTCGAACTATCTCGTGAATGTATAGGTTTGCATACTCCTCTGCTGTATTGGTAGTCTTCACCGATAAGAAGTGGGCTGATTTGGTCATCCGATCCACAATCACCCAAATGGAATCATGTTGCCTGCGAGATCGTGGTATAAACCTATGATGAAGTCCATATTGATCATCTCCCACTTCCATTGTGGAAGGGGTATGTTTTGGGCTACACCACCTGGTCTCTGATGCTCCGCCTTGACTTGCTGACAATTCGAGCACTTAGAAACAAATTCAACAATGCACCTCTTCATGCTACTCCACCAATAAACTTCTCTCAAGTCGTGGTACATTTTTGTGGAACCCGAATGAATTGAATATCTGGAACTGTGAGCTTCTTCCATGATCTTCTTTTGGAGGTCATCTACATCCGGAACACACAATCTTCCTTGATATCTCAACACTCCATCTCCCCCTTGTGCAAAAGCCATCACTTTCTGCTTATGCACATTTGCCTTCAGCTCAAGCAAAATGGGGTCTTGTTCTTGCTTCTCTTTTACCTCTGCCACTAATGAGGACTCAGCTCCGTTCATCATAACAACTCCACCTTCACTAGAATCCAACAAGCGAACACCCAACTGTGCCAGCCTGTGGACTTTTTTAGCTAACTCCTTCTTGCCTTCTTCAACGTGGGCTGTACTCCTCATGGACAAGCTGCTCAAAGCATCAGCAACCACATTATCCTTACCTGGGTGATAGAGGATGCTCATGTCGTAATCCTTGAGCAACTCCAACCACCTCTTGTGTCTGAGATTGAGCTCTTTCTGACTAAACACATACTGGAGACTCTTGTGGTCCGTGAACACATCTACATGAACACCATAGGGATAGTGAAGCCATATTTTGAGAGCAAAGACTACTGCTGCCAACTTGAGATCATGAGTTGGTTAGTTCCTCTCAGGAATCTTAAACTGTCTGGAGGCATAGGCTATAACCTTACCATTCTGCATCAATACACAACAAAGCCCAACTCGGGACGCATCACAATAGACGACAAAACCCTTTGTACCCTCTGGTAGGGTCAACACTGAAGCTGTAGTCAACCGAGTTTTCAGCTCCTGAAAGCTTTTCTCACAAGCTTCTGACCATTGGAACTTAGCTGTTTTCTGGGTTAGCTTAGTCAATGGAGACGAAATAGATGAGAACCCCTCGATGAACCTTCTGTAATAACCAGCCAATCCCAAGAAACTCCTTATATATGTTGGAGAGGTGGGCCTTGGCCAATTCTGCACTGCCTCAATCTTCTGAGTGTCAACTCGAATCCCTTCGCCAGAAACAATGTGGCCTAGGAAAGCCACGGATTTGAGCCAAAACTCACACTTCGAGAACTTCGCATACAACTCTCGATCCTTGAGGGTTTGAAGGAATATTCTGAGATGACTAGCATAGTCCTTCTCATTCCTCGAGTAGATCAGTATGTCATCAATAAACACGATAACAAACATGTCCAGATATGGCTTGAATACTCTGTTCATCAGATCCATGAAGGCTGCAGGAGCATTAATCAAACCAAAGGACATAACAAGAAATTCATAATGACCGTAACGGGTCCTGAAAGCTGTTTTCGGGATGTCACTTTCTCTCACTCTCAATTGATGATAGCCAGATCTGAGGTCTATCTTAGAGAAACAAGTGGCACTCTGAAGTTGGTCGAAAAGATCATCAATTCTCAGAAGAGGATACTTATTCTTTATTTTGACCTTGTTCAACTGACGGTAATCTATGCACATCCTAAGAGAGCCATCCTTCTTCTTCACGAACAAGAACAGAGCGCCCCAAGGTGAGACACTTGGTTGGATGAAACCCTTATCAATGAGATCTCTAAACTGCTCTTTCAACTCTTTCAACTCAGCTAGGGCCATTATGTATGGCAGAATGGATATGGGTTGAGTATATGGAAAAGTATCTATTCCGAAGTCTATTTCTCTCTCAGGAGGGACTCCGGGAAGATCATCTGGAAAGACCTCTGGAAACTCACTCACAACTGAAACTGACTGGATAGGCGGTGCCTCAGCACTAGAGTCATTAACTCGGACTAAGTGGTAAATGCACCCCTTGGAAACTAACTTTCTGGCCTTAAGGTATGAGATGAAACGACCCTTAGGCACTGCTGAACTACTCCTCCACTCTAGAACTGGCTCATTTGGAAACTGAAACTTAACTACTCTAGTTCTGCAATCAACTGAGGCATAACAAGCATGAAGCCAATCCATACCTAGTAGAACATCAAAATCCACCATATCTAACTCAACCAAGTCAGCCATGGTGTCTTTGTGATAGAGGGAGACAATATAATTACGGTAGACTCTTTCTGCTAGAATAGACTCACCAACAGGTGTAGAAACAATTAAAGGCTCAAGAAGTTGTTCGGGGGAAATGCCGAACCTCGTAGCTACGAAAGGAGTCACAAAAGATAGACTCGCACCTGGATCAATCAAGGCATATACATCAAATGTAAAAACTCGAAGCATACTAGTAACAACATCTGGCGAGTTCTCCTGATCCTGTCGAGTACCCATAGCATACAGGCGGTTTGTACGTCCACCTGTCCCTGAAGTAGCTCCCTTCTGGTTGCTCCTATCTGCTGGAGCTGCTGAAGAAGTCTGGGCTCTATTACCCCCATTATCGTGCTTGTTCTGTGGAAACTCTCTCATAAAGTAACCCGACTGACCGCACTTGAAGCAGCCCCTTGAGCCGTCACGACACTCTACCGGGTGGTCTCTACCGCATCTGGTACATGTGGGGATCCAATTTTTCCTTGGTGCCACGCTACCCTAAGACTGAGTAGGTCGAGCTCTGGAATTCTGGGAGCTCTAGTTCTTAAATTCACCTCTGTTCCTCGGTGCAGGTGCACTAGCTGATGATGGTGCTGGTCTTGATGACCTCTGCTGGAAAGAGGACCGATTCTCATTTCCGGTCTTCTGGTGGCCGGGCTCCTGGCTGGTTGTCTTAGCCCTCTTGCTGCGGAACTCTTCCCTGTCCTTCAACTTATCTTCCTCAACTTGTTGCACATGGATCATGAGCCTAGCTATATCCATGTCCCCTATTAGCATAGCCGCCTTACCTTCCTTACTTGACAAAAGAGATAGCCCAGACACAAACAGGCTCATCCTACTCCTCATATCAACTACCATCGCTGGAGCATAGCGGGATTGCTGAGTGAACTTGATGCTGTACTCCTGCACGCTCATAGATCCTTGCTTCAAATTCAGGAATTCTCTTACCTTTGCCTCCCTTAGTTCACGGGGTAAGAAACGCCCCAAGAAGGCCTCTTCAAACACTGCCCAACTCAAAAGTGGTGCCCCCTCTGTCCTGTTCTTCTTCCATTGGTCATACCATACCCTAGCAACACCCTTGAGTTGGTAAGAAGCTAGCTCCACACGCTCTGCATCAGCAATACGCATAACCTCAAACACCCTCTGCAGTTCCTCCACAAAGTTCTCCGGATCCTCTGTGATATTCGACCCTGTGAACTTTGGGGGATTCATCCTCAAGAATTCGCGAACTCTAGATGTATCAGCCACATCCTGATGACCCACTCTCTGTTGTCCAGCCTGATTTGCCATACCCTGAGTCAGCATCTGAATAGCATTTTTGAACTCAGCATTGGTGACACTTCCGGTGCATTGGAACTTCTTGACCGGGAGGGTTCACGTTCCTCCTAGCAGGACATCCTCGAACAGCTCTTCGTGGAGGCATGATCTGAAAAGATACACGTAAGCACGAGTTAGAAGGAAAACTTTTATAGAGATGAACTCTATAGCACGAAGTGGAATAAGAAGAAAGTGAGAGGTTCCTAAATGTCGCAGCCTCATAATTATCGATGTGGCGCGCTTTACACCGATAACTAGGACTCTACTGACATGGCTTCATAGACTCCCTAGGACTCTTTAACTCTTGGCTCTGATACCAAGTTTATCACGCCCCGAGCCTACACCCTGGACGTGGCCGGTACTTGAGAACCATTACTGATCCCCAAGCGAACCCTTGGCCTGGCTCACTACTCAGCGGAAGACTTAACTCGAGCCAAAAGGGCTCCTATCATAACATGAATAAACTCATAAACTCAAATGAAAGATTAAAATAGTTAAATGCTGAAAATAATTAGATTTCAAATACTGAAACCATCAGAAAGACTCAAACATGGAGAAATACAAACAAGTACGGGGGAACCCATCAACTCTTGACCTGTCTATGAAGCCTCTAAATAACTCAGACGGGTGTCGGGACAGACCCCACAACACCTCAACATAAACTAAAACAACTGAAATAAAAGACGGATCCTCTGGAAATACTAGGAGGCTCACAACAACTGCTCTTTGGAGTGCAAACGGTATCAACGAAGCGCCTGTTGATGACCCGGAACACCTGTATCTGCATCATGAAACTATGCAGGTCGAATGACATCAGTACATTAAATGCACTGGCATGTAAAATGGCTGAATATAACAACAGTAGCAAAGAGAAGGCTCAAGGAAGTACCCACCTCAACTCAACTCAAAGCAAAACAACTCATAACTAACTCAAGTAAAATTGATACTCAAAAGTAACTTAATATAAATCTTTTAAAAACACAAAAGCAACCTCAAGAATATGCGTAAAATATCATAAAGTAAATTTTTACTCATATTTGGGAGATTCTCTAACCGACAACCATCACTCTGAGCTAAATGATGATACAACGTCTCACCCACGCTGCCAGAACTGTCCCATACCTTGCCGGAGTATAAGATATCCTCAACTAAGTGGATCCACTAAGCTCTACCCGAAGGCATAAGGAAATCACCTAAAAAGTATGACTCCTTTACCCATGTTGGCATACATGGTTTATGGAGAGTTTAGTTGTCTAAACTCATCCCCATATCGGTGCTCAAAACTACTCCCAATAATTATACTCATGCTCAAATAAGAAAAAAAAATTATAACTATTTCTCTGTTTTTGAGATAATTACTCAAAAGATACTCTTTAATAAATAGTGCCTCAAATTCTTTTCTCAAAACCCTCTCAATTGTTTCTCAACTCAAAATCCTCTTTCTTACTCAAAATGATAGTTTTTTGGAAATCAAAGTTTCATTTAACAAGTTACTCAAACAGCCTCTTTAACTCCACTCATACTCCCCTTTATCTCTCTCAAAAGAAAGATCATTTTAAATTAAAGTCCCAGTTCAAGAAACTCTCAAAATATTTAGTAAATGCTCAATTTATAGAGCTTTTTACAGAAAATAAAATATGGACAACCAACTCAATAATTAGGGTTCATATCAGAATCTAAGCATGAACCATAGCAAGATAACTACTCAAGAACATGGATACAATACTCAAGAATTAACTGGAATTTGGTACAATAGGCAGAAAACTCGAATATTTCTCAAGAACATGGGATGGAACCCTAGATTTCATAATTCTGAATTTCTGAATGTAAATTGGTGTGTGAATGTACTAGCCCAACACTGAGGGAAGCCTTACATACCTGGAAGATCAAAGATCTTAGCGAAATCGCAAGCTCTTGGTTGAAGTTCTTGGAACCCTAGCCTTTTCTCTTCTTGAACCTCCTCTCAAAATTTTCTTAGTGTAATAATGCTTCCAGACTGTTACTGCTGTTTTTAGCCTGAAAATAATAGGAAAAAGTCAGGATTTGGGTTTAGAAGGGAGGGGGAAAGGTCTAAAATACCCCTAATAAAAACTGTCGGGACCTATGGTTCATAAGTCGACCTACGGTCCGTCCTGTTCCTCCGTCGTTTGATTCAGAGAGTAATCCACTTTGGCCTCCCAACTGACGATGCCCATGTACGGCCCGCCATCCGATTTACGGTCCGTACATGCCACCGTAGATCAGGCTCTGAGAACTGAAATTCGACTAAGTCTGGAAGGCAACCTACGGGTCCTATCTACGGTCTGTAGATCAAACTACGACCCGTACCTTTTGTTCGTAGAATCAATTCCTGAAACTTGACATTCTCCAACCTCAACCTGGTCTCTACGGTTGCCTTCCTACAGTCCGTAGAACCACCTATGGTCCGTAGGTCGGTCCCGTAGAACCAGTACTGCAACAGTTTCTTCATTTTCTCCAACTCCAAGTTATGGGGTTTTACATGCCATCCCGACGATCATGCAACGTTCTTCAAACTTCCCTCTTGGCAAAGCTTTAGTCATCATGTCGGAACCATTATCATTGGTATGGATCTTTTCAAGTTCAAGCAACTTAGAATTCAACACAACTCGAATCCAATGATACATCACATCAATGTGTTTAGACCGACCATGGAATTTAGAATTCTTGCCAAGATGAATAGTACTTTGACTGTCGCAATAAAGCACATACCTCTCTTGAGCACTACCAAGTTCCCCCAAAAATCTCTTCATCCAGAGCAACTCTTTCCATGCTTCAATAGCAACAATAAGCTCAGCCTCTGTAGTAGATAAAGCAACACATTTTTGCAATCTAGATTGCCAAGACACAGCTCCCCCTGCAAAAATAATCAAGTAACCAGAAGTAGACTTACGAGTATTAACATCACCAGCCATATCTGAATCAGTGTAACCACAAAGGATAGACTTCCTTGTCCCAAAACACAAACTCAGACTAGAAGTGCCACAAAGATAATTATTAGTGACGAATAATTTTGTCACTTAAAGTTCCTATTTCGTCACCAAAAGAATTTTGTGACGAAAAATAATTCTTCAAGCATTCGTCCCTAAAGCATGGGTCACTAAATGTATATTGAGACGACTTAGTGTTTCGTCACAAAAGAGACATGCATTAAACACAAAAGTATTTTTCGTCCCTAAATGCATGCTATTTATGACAAATTTGATCGTCATAGTATCATTTTTCTTTTGTAGGTAATAGGTTTTTTTCGTCACTAAAGAAGTTATAATGGTGACGTGAATGTTGGTGTCACTAACTATTTATCTGAATTAGTGATGACTTAATTTGTCTCTAATCTTCTACGTATTTCGCTGTTGAATAAACATTATTTCATCACTAAAAACTACCTTTTAAATACGCATCTTCTTTTGTCACTAAAGTATAAATTAGTGACAACATTATTTTCTTGCAATTTTGTAGTTGAAAATGATCACTTCGTCACTAAAAATACTACTTTTATCAAGGAAATAAATTTTGTCACTAAAAATGTCATAATTAGCCACGATCGCAATTGTCATAAAATACAAAGTTAATTCGTAGGTAATAAGTAGGCTATTTTGGGAAAAAAATTATTCTTTGTCACCAAATGTCATACTTTTATGAAGAAAATGTGATCGTCCTAAAAAGTATAAAAAACTCATCGCTAAAAGTTAAGCTTTTATAGACAAAATATTTTGTCACTAATAACAAGCATTTTATGATGTTTTAATTCGTAGCTATAGTATTTACTATTTGTATTTAGCTAGCTAGGTTTCCGTTACTTTGAAAATTATAAAATCATATAAATGATAATAATTAAATTTGTTGTAGTGTAGCTAGCAAGACCCACAAAAATCCCAATTTCTGTCAAAGAGCTAAGCCAAACCGTCATATATCAATTAAGAACAACCAAAATGATATTCATGAGATGATATCTCATTACATACACTTTAATGTAAAAGTAGCATTATCTAAATTCCATCCAACTTTAAAGTCTAACTGAGATATACTAAACATTAAAGAAACGAAGTAATAAAATTGAGGTTGCTTCTCAAAATGTCATTGCAAAAGCATGTGTATAGCCGTTGGTCTTGATTTCTACCTTTCACACCCTGTGTAAAAGAAAACTAATTTAAGATTTGATTCCATATGTAGGGTAATTTCACAACAATAATGCAATCTCTAGAAATATAAATCACAAATACAATAACTTTATACAGAAATGTTGGTAATAATTAAAGTCATATCTGTTACATAAATGGAATAGCAAGAGCTATGATACTTTCATAAGTGAGGTCGTGAAAGGGTTGCAGGTATGCAATTCTTACCTTTACCCTTACGAGGTAGATAGATTGTTTCCAATAGACCCTTGGCTAAAAATAAATGTAATCACACGGCGATAACACTTCCTCTTAGCGCCACAAGTGCCTATTTCTCCAAAACAACAATCAGTCGTCACAATCCCACCAAACCAAAAATCTTGCACAAAACTTTCACTCCCACCGCAGCTCACATTGTAAGTGGCCTCTCTCGTTTTCTACGTGATTATAGAAACCCCTATAACGACATCAAATCAGCTCTCAATCCATTCTCCAATAAAATTTACACTAACATAGTTGAACAAGTCCTTAAACACTACAAAAATATTGGCTTCTCTGTTCACAGATTCTTCATATGGGCACAGAAACTATCGAGACTTCTTGTTCACATAGAATTATTGGTCACTATAAGCTAACTAGTTCCTATCTCTTCAAAATCTTTTAATCCTCTCATTTATATAACCATACAAAACAGGAAACAGAAAATGGATGAACAACATTTATAACAAAGTACTAATTCTCAACATCCACGTCACATGATAAATTGAACCAGAGGTGATCACTTGTATTAATCGGTGATTACACATTTATTTTTCAACAGAAAAGCTAACAGTACACAATTGAACTAACAGGTGATTCCACATTTATTCTTGAACAGGAAAGTTAACAGTACAGAATTGAAAATAGAGTAACATGAAAACAGAGTATCATGAAAATTACTAGCTAGTTCAGAAACAGGAAAGCTAACATGAAAACAGAGTAAACAAACACAATTGAAATCTCTCATGCATAGAACATTGATTTGGTTCGACGATTTGATTTTTGGTGATTTATGTCTAGCCCCAGTTCTAATAGGTGAATAGATAGTAAAAGTTTGAAAAATAAAATTAACGAGAATAGATCAATGTAGTTATTAATTGTACCTGAAGAAAACTTGATAAAGTTCACTGATCACTGTATCATGAAAATGAAACAGAGTTAGGTTCTAAATTCTTGTTTTCTATTTAATTCAACAAACTATAATGAAATTTATAATTTAAAGTATGGTAATTCTAACCTTGATCGGGATGAGCTCATAAATTGTTGCATTTGTTTCAAAATATCATCTTGACGTGCCAATACAGTTTCCAGTTGTGCATTTAGTGTTGTTATTTGAGACTGTTGGTTTTCTACCACGGCTTCAGCTGCATCTAATCGTTTCTGTAAACCATGTTGGACAGTAGTTGCTTCCTCCTTCACCTTTTTAAGGGAGTCTTCTAACTCTATTGCTCTTCTTTGTGTTGCTTGAGTAGTATCAGGTTTCAGACCATAACCAAGACCTTTTATGTACCCCGACTTTGTACCAAGTACAGCATCAGCAATTTCATCAATAGTCATGGACGACTCTCCTGAAGTATATATAGCTTTTAAATCGTTCATGCTATTTTGTAAATAAAATGTATTTATTTGAACTTATGTTAACAACAAGTAAGTTATATTTGCATATGTGATTAAAGTATATGCTTTCTTACATAGTTAGTTTCAACGTGTTGAGATGACCAACCTTTTTCAATTGAGCAGTGGGTGTTTTTATAGAACTCAATTCTGTCGGGTTCTACTCCTTCATGTTGTTCACCCTATAAAATAAATAAAGAAGGTGGTCGCATAGGAAGACAGTGAAGTAAGTCTCTTCCATGAAATAAAGAAAAGGAAAAATCTAGTACACATTCATAAAATGAAGGTATTCACAACAATTTCAGCACTAAATCATCATTAGCGAGAAAAGAAAATAGTATGTAGCTTACAATTTCAGCACAAGCAGCTACAAATGCTTTTGAACCTATGAAATGATTACACTTTAGCTTTGATCGATTGACCTTGTTGACCTTACATCGTTTCTACAAAGAACATATAAATATACTTAAATTCAATAACATTGAAACAACTATAGTGCATATTTATTTGAATATGGGTTACCTTATGCACTAGATCAGACCACATAACACAAAGTCTATTCCAATTTTCAGAGGTTAGTTCTTGCACTTCAATTCTACGAGCATCTTCCTCGGAATGTGCACTTTCAAACATCTTTTTTAATTTATAACGCCATTGTTGACTCCTATTTTTGAGGATATCTTCACAACTATCTTTGACGTAACGTTCGTCCAAATTAATCTCAAACTTCTCTTGGAGAACAATTTTAAAAGGACAAAAATCAACTACATAAGATCTCTTTGATGTATTAAAAGATTAAACACTAAATGTTACAATGGTACACGATTAAAAAGTATAGAAATCATACGTGACATCTCATCAGTGCAACATCTTTTTCCTCTGTTGTGAGTTCCTTTCACTTGTTTGGAAGCGTAAGACAATTTCGTGCTATTATCCCCAACTCATTTGATAGTTTTGATGACTGGACTGCCTTAACTGGCCTTCCCTTACCAACTGGGATCTCTATCACGATCTTTTTTCCCAAAGTTCTCTTCATTTTTTCAAGACCTTTTCCCCTAGTTTTTCCTCGACCCTTCTTAATTCTAGTTGTATCATCTGAGTAAGAACATTCAGTTCAAAATAATGGTATAAACATCATAACATTTTCAAGATTACAATTAAGAACATGTGGTTAAAGTTTTACATAAACGAAAGCTTTCATTGTTTAAATTTTCACTTCAAAACTAGCTAGTAAGTATATAAGAAATAACATTACTTGTGGCAGTAGGCGGAGTACTTTTATTTGACTCATCGACAGATTGAGTAGCTGAAATAGTTTCTCCAGTAAGTGTTTTTTGCTTATAGATACGTCCTCCTGGTGACATGGCTTATTCCTGTATCCGACTAGGATTTGTGGGCAGTTTAGAGAATGTTTAAATCTTTTTGAGAATGTAAATATCAATTCAATAGTTGAACCCCACAATGTAGAACAATAAACTGAAACCATTCCAAAAGCCGCACTACTTGTAAAAGATAGGGAAAAGATGACCAAAAAGGGAAACCGAAAAACAAGCAAAGCATTGTATTAATTCATAGAACGTAATTCTCACTCAATGCTAAATAGCAGAGCATACTTTCATATGTATCTATTGGTTTTTTTATAACAAGCTTAAGCAATTTTCTTCACACAAACAATTTTATCTATAATTGGAGTTTTCATTTATTCAGTTTTTGCCGCATACACAAAATCAGATATGTCTAAGAACTTAATACCTAACATTGTACATCGGTTGTTTGATTCATGATGGTATATGTATGCAACATTGTTCAAACAAAGAGAAAGAGGAATCGTACGTTCATACCTTGTATGTTTCTTCAAGCTCAAGAATCGTACTTCATTGTATGATTAGCCTTTTCATTTATCTCATATATATTCTTTTAAAATCCCGTTTGGAGCAAAAATTTCAGAATCTAAGCGCCAAAATTTTCTTTTTTGACCCAAAGATGGTTCAGTTTTTGGTGGGAATCAATAAATCCTTTTGAAGAGTTATGAATGCTATCCCAAAAACATAGGAACCAGAGAAGTTGTTGGGTAGTTGTATCGCCATGTTAATTTCTCTGGAAGCAAACTAAATTTAGGTTAAAGGTTATTTTAAACATTTATAAGGAAGAAAGGAAAAATAAAAGAAATAGAACAAACTATATATAACACGCTAGTTACATCTTTAAAATAAAATAAATATAAAAAGTAACACTTTTAAAAAAATAAATTTAACTATATATATTGGCATAATAATCTTTTGACTCACCAATTCTTATAGTGAATTACTTAATATCGAATTAATTTTAGGATGACTTATTCCATGTTTGTTGGGATAAAATTCATTGGATATATAACTCATTTCGGGATTAATTATCCCGGGATTATAGTGTTATATTTTTATCGCTTCTTGAGGGTGGGATAACTAATCAAGGATAGCTAATTCTCGATAGTTTATTTTTCAATCAAATGACCCCTTAGTGTTTTAAAAGGTGTGGGGTGTGAGGCAATCATTTTACATAGCAAAGGGCGAGTGTAAGTCCTGAAACCAGGGGCGGCTCAACATAATTCGAGCCCTAAAGCGAAATTTTATATGAATTGTTACCATAATTCTATAAGTAATAAGCTGATAAACTTCAAATAAAGATAAGAGTTAGAATCATAGAATCTTATTAAAAAAGTTGATGACTTGGTATACCCTACTTTAATATGAAAATTTACGAAGAAATTAAAAAAAAATTTGTAATTCACTTTGTTCAACACTTTTTGACTATTGATTCATATTTTTGATAGAGTATTACTATAACTATCAAAGATTTGAAGAAAGAGAGTGCAAAAGGAGTTAAAAAGGATAAATAATGTGAGTGCTAGTGAAGAAAATGTAAAGAGCCGGCCCTGCCGGAAACATGGGGCGTAAGTCTCATGGATCTATGGGACGTATGATTTATATCAAAAATATGTCGTGTGTATAAATAAACTTGTTAAAAAACACCACCAATTTCAACAAGATCAAATAAATCCAAGAGGAAGTGATGAACTATCAAGTGTTGTTGGACAGATTTGAAGAAGAAGACAAGCGGAAGATACTTCAAGTTACTTTAGACGGACAAACTATCTTTTTTAGTGCATACATATATACAAGGAAGTTTGAGATTGATAACTCAACCTTCTTCTTGACGTTTATACTCTTACATTATTTAAGCATCCTCATATGTAATATCATCATAGAGAATTAACAAGTTTGATACATGAGAATTAACACCTTTTTTTTCTACCACATGCCCACAACATCACCGAATTACAGTTCAAACAGGGGTAAAAATTCGTAAGCTCCAAAAGTTTATAAAATCGGTAAAGATGGTAATTGTCGTGTCACGATGCAAAATGTGGATCTTTATCGGAGGCAATTCATGTTTTCTTAAGTTTTATTTCAATTTTGCATTTTTATTATTGAATTAGTATCCTTTTTTTTTAATCAAAAGTTAATAAGTTTTTTTTCACTCTAATTTTAAACAACCTAGCACCTGACTTCTATTGTTTCTCATAGAAAACTAAAAGAATACCTAACGTCCCAGCTATCCCCTTCTAATGACATTCCTTCATACCAATTCTATCTTATGCCTTTGGCTATACCTCAACCTCGCTAGTGTTCAAGTAAGGTTCTATCCTTCCTCTCTCTCTTAATTGCTTTAATTTAAACCCATCCCCGTTTCCCTTTTAATCATATTTTGTGCAAATTGATGTGAGTTATGTGATTTATTTGTGATGTAGTTTGTGAGTCCCTGTGGGTAGGTACTATTGTGATGGTCATTATAGACCTATTAACTATATTTTCCAATGTTATGGGAGGTTTGACTATTCACCATTACTATTGAAACCAAGCTTACAATAGAATGCCTACAACATGTTCGACAAATTGTCTAAGAGACGATTTCATAGGTGAAGTATGAGTTATGCAGCGTTATTGTGATTTTATGGTGTTGGTTCATTATTGACCTTAAATTTTGATTCCTCTAAAGGAAATTGTATGTTTTCATTTAAACCTTTAACTATCGACACACAACTACATAGGGATTTATAAGACTGATTTCTACTTATCGACAAGGAATACTTGACCCTTTTATAATATTTAATTATTATGTAATTATACATTTTTGCAATTTATCATGGACAAAGGATGGGTAAATGCTCCAAAGTTCTCTAAAAGGTATGTTGAGGGTGTCCAATCTTTTATGCAATTTATTCGGTCTCGCTTTGATCAAAACTCTAAAATTCGATGTCCATGTGATGATTGTTTGAATATAAATTTTCAAACACAAAATGTAGTGTATGACCATTTGTTGCTGAGAGGATTTAAGAAAGATTATGTTCACTGGACCTGCCATGGGAACAATGTGAAATGAGAGTTAATGATGAATTTTTTTTAATGAAGATGAAAATGATGAAAGGCTAAATGAAGAACATGTAAGCAATAATGAAATTCATTCCATGTTAGAAGAAATTAGTGGAAGATCACATGTGAATCCTATGGAGGAGACAATAACTAGTAATAAAGCATGTGATAATTTGAGCAGGAGTGAACCAAAGAAATTTGAAAATTTGTTGAAAGAAGCAGAACGCGAATTGTACCCAGGATGTAAGAAATTCTCTAAGCTTTCATTTCTTGTGAAATTGCTACACTTGAAAGTGTACAATCAATGGAGTAACAAGTCATTTAATATATTGTTGGAGTTATTACGAGATGCATTGCCTTATGGTGAGACACTTCCAAAGTCACATTATGATGCTAAAAGCATGCTGCATGGTTTGGGATTAGGATATATTTCTATCCATGCTTGCAAGTATGATTGTGTGCTTTATTGGAATGAATTTAAAGAGAGACAAGAATGTCCACATTGTGGTACTTCCAGGTGGCAAAATTGATAAGGGAAAGGGTAAAAAGATTCCTCATAAAGTCTTGCGATATTTTCCCTTAAAGCCGAGACTTCAAAGATTATTTACGTCTAAAAAAACAAGCACAGACATGAGGTGGCATAAAGAAAAATATTTGGATGATACCAATGTGTTAAGGCATCCTGTTGATTCTGATGCTTGGAAAGATTTTGATAAGACTCACACGTGGTTTGCACAAGAATCATGTAATGTTAGACTCGGCCTCGCGACTGATGGTTTCAATCCATTTGGTAACATGAGCACAACTTATAGCATGTGGCCTGCCATTTTATTTCCTTATAATCTTCCTCCTTGGAAATGCTTTAAGGACCCATTTATGATGATGTCACTACTTATTCCTGGTCCTCAAGCACCCGGAAAGGATATTGATGTTTATTTGTGGCCTTTGATTGACGAATTGAATGAGTTATGGAGAGATGGAGTAGAGACATTTGATGCATCTACTGGGGAGTGCTTCAAGATGCATGCTGCTATTTTATGGGCCATAAATGACTTTTCGGCTTATGGTAAGAGTTTAACTTTCTTATCTTTCAAGGTGTCTAAGTCATCTCCAATCTTAAAATTCTTCGTATCATGGTTTAGCTAAGTGCATTAACTATCAACATAATATCATATCATAGATGACATGTTTAGAGAAAGATATCTTTGGATTTCTACACTATTTATGGCATTTGTTAGTGCAACACATCAGTAGAGGATAGTTAAAAGCGAGCAATTTATCGCTTAAAATGAGAAGCGAAGCTTTATCGATTTTTTGCAGTGAAGTGAGTATCTGGGCTTTTTTAAAAACAAATTGTAAAAACACTTTGTGACTTCTTTCCAAATATTTTCCTATATTCGATTTTTTGCAGTGAAGTGGTATCTTGAACAACCATAGGTTCTGCCAACTGGACCACCTCTTTGAGGGCTGGATAAAAAGCGAGAAAAGCTCATTTTTCTGCTATAGCTAGGATAATATTAACTAGACTTTTCTTGACTTTTTTTGTTAAAAAAACACTTTGCGACATTTTTATGTAAAAAACAATGGCAAGGTATGTTTTTCATCTCCTCTTCTTCTCTTCTTCTCTTCTTCTTTTCTCTGCTACAAGCTTTGCTGTTAGGTTTTTTTTTCACAACTAGTAGTCTGCAAAGTTCTCTGTTTTTTTTTTCTATTTTGCAATTTCTTACTCTGCTTTGTTTTTATTTCTGTTATGCTTTATTTTTTGTCCGTATTCTACAATTACACCACATAACAAGTATAATCTCATATAAAAAGTACAATCTCAGTCCTACGGATACTAATTAACATATATTATTTCTTATGTATTAGGTAATTTATTTGGATGGAGCACTAAAGGATATATGGCATGTCCTACATGCAATAAGGATGCACCTTCACAAAAGATAAGAAGTAAAATTTGTTACATGGATCACCGTCGGTATCTTGAACCTAACCACAAATGGAGAACAAGCAAGAAGTTTAATGGGAAGATAGAAAAAAGATTTGTTGCTCCCAATTGCACACGCAAGTGTACGTGGTCGCAGAAGTAATAAGTGGCTCTTTAAGAACCGGAATATCGAACCCACAGGGACTTGTCAATTAACTATTTACTAAATTATACTAGTCTAATTATTTATTTAAGAGTATCAAAAGAAATAAAAGAATGCAAGAATTAAATACTAAGATTAACTTATAGTGATTGGGACAATTCCAGGGCTGCAGCATGCATAGGGTTTCATGTATCGCATCTCATATAATGAATTAACTAAGGTTATCAAATTACTGATTTACAGGGTTAATTTTATGATCATGATCTCTCGACCTCTAATCGCCTACTCCAACTAGCTGTCTAACTACATCGTTGAGCGGGGATAGGCAGTCCTAATTGGCGAGCATTATATTTCATCCTGTTTCGTAACCAAGCGAGGTGTTCGTCCGGGCGTCACTCCTGAACACGAATCTAAACAAAGTTAGAACAAGCTCTTTGCATTCTTTGGTCTATCTACCTCTTTATCTCTCGAGTCCAAGAATAGACAATAGATTTATTTCTATGGTGATCAAGCATGAAATACTAAAACAAGAATACAAAAGTAATTTAAACGATAACCAACATTAATTCAAAACAATAGATGTTCAACAATTACCCATGGCTGCAGCCCCAGAACAAGGGTCTTTAGCTACTAATACCTAAGAAAAAGAAGAAGAAAAGAACCCTAAAAAGTATTGACAATTTTTCCTTACAAAGTGTCTTCCTTCAAAAGTCTATTCTCTTTTAAAAAGTGTTCTCTCCTTGAAATAATTATTTCTATGGACTATTTATAGATGTAGAAAACCTTGAATAAAATAACTGAGTCCAAAACAAATTAGGAACCCAAAACCAAAACAGAATTGGATTCCTACGTGAAGTGCACCGCCTCAAACTCTTGTTGCCTTCCCTTCTGCCAATTTCGCCATTCCAATTTGCAATATGCAATATGCACGTCTTATATATATTATATTATTATATTGAATTTAATCCATTAAGCTGCCTGCTTGATTTTCCTTCTTCAATCTTTCATAATTAATTCATTTTAGCTCCAAACTTCTTCAACTTTGTACCAATTTAATCCTACAAATAAAATACACTATTTAGCACAATCCATAAAATTCATGCTCAAAAAAGACAAATATAAATAATAAATATGAGGCAATTAATGATAAGAAAATATATTTTTGGCCTCAGATCAACACCCCACACTTAAACTTTTGTTCGTCCTCAAGCAAACATTAAAGCTCATCTCAAAAATCATACTAGGAAGCCATCACTTTGGTTGATACAAACAATTAGGCCATATTGAAATTTGAAAACATCAAGTACAATTCCCGCTCATTATGCAAGACATCCAAATAAACAACAAACCTCTAACCTCCTAACCTCAAGAAAAGACTCTGAACTCATCAAATTTAAGCTTGCTCACCTACTCTCATCAAAGAAAGTTAATAACATCACCTATCTATCATGAAACAAGTGCCCTCACAAGAAGAAATAGTCCACACACTCAATTCAAAGATTGCATATAAATTAAGGACTTCACATCAAAGATCAAATCTCACACTCACCAATAAAATTCACATGTATGCTCAAAGAACCATATGCTTGCCCATTATGTACATCTCCACTAATTAAGCATGCTTGAATAGAATCAAATAGGACTTTAACGGGTTGTAATGTAGGCTAAGGGACAGGTAGGAAAATTATATAATAGTGACTCACACTTCCCTAAGCACTTTGTATTTTTAGACTTCATTACCCATTATTTTCTTCTCTTTATTTTCAGCCCTCTCTTCAACAATTATTTCACAAATAATTCTCATCATCTCAAGAATGCTTCAATCATTTTTTTTTTCACAATAATTTTTTTTTTTTTTTCATAATCAATTTTTTTTCAAAGGATTTTTTTTTCTTTTTCTCCTTTTTTTTTCTTTTTCATGTCACATTCTTTCGACGAGGGCTTTTTTCATCACTTTGTAGCTATCATTGATTACCTTTTGTCATTCAACCACCCCTTTTATTTTTCCAGATATAACAATTATAATCAGTCTATGCTACAATGCTCAAGGAAGCAAGGTGCAAAAAACTAGGGATTCAACAAAATAGTTAAGGGCAAAATATGGCTACCAAGAAAAGGTTACAGGCTCAAAAGGGCTAACTAGTGATATAATATCTGAAAAGGCTAAAATTTACAATGCAAATCAAAGAAAGCCTATTATCATCTCCTAAACTGAGCAACACTTTTTATTTCGCTTCAATAACATGCAGGGCAAGTTCTAGACTAAGATGCAAAACATGGAATAAACAAATTCTCACCACACATGGCACAAGTATCAATCAAGATGGATCAATTCCACTTCTAAGAGAGACAGGGTCATAACAAACTACAAAATAAAATAAGCTATATACAAAGTCACAACCATGAGCCTTGGTGTCAAAGAGTCTGCAATTTCAATAGCAATCAAGCATTCACAAGAAAGTACTACTCAAAATTAGGCCTAAATAGCAAGTATCACACAACTCAAAAGGGTCTTTTCTTTTATCTAAAAAAAAATAAAATAAAAAGTAAAAAATTTACTCCCTATCGGTTCAAAGGGACTATCCTCAGGAAAAGTACCGAAAACAAAAGCCGAGGAACCCACCTAAAAATACAAAAAGACTCGATAAAGCAGTAAAAACTAGGAATTCATTCCTCCACCCCACACTTAAAAAGATGCTATGTCCCCAAAGCATCAAATAAATTTAAAACAAGGGTTAGGAAAACTCCCTGAGGCCTCTAGGCCTAGCTAGTAGCATGTTCTCTTAATTTTCATCAAGGGTCGTACGCACCCCACACTTAAGCTCAAACGTGCTCCTTAGCTCCAAATGTTTGGGTACTCAGACTTCTCCTAATCTGCAAAAAATAAGACCAAAAGAAAAAAAAATGACACTATATAAAAAAATAAATAATAAGAAGTTACACTATCAATTGGGTTGCCTCCCAATAAGCGCCTAATTTAACGTCGTGGCACGACACAAGTAAATTCACTACTTTTCTTTCCACTTTGAACTGATGAATTGTACCCCTAACTTCGCATCAATTTTTCTGCTCCTCTCTAGGGGCGGTGGTATAAAGATAACAGAACCAAGTAATAAATGTCGCATCTTGCACTTCTTGGCCCTTAAGTGAGGAATGCCATTTTGTCTATGTGGATTAGAAAACTTTAGGATGTCGGGGCCTTGTTCCTCATCTATAGTCAAGTGTTTTGAATGAGATCCAAGGTGCCTCAACTCCAAAGCAACATTATTTACAACATTCTCACTTTTGTACTCTTTCTCAACATTGACATTAAGGAATAAGGTATAGTTGAATGGTTGAAATTCCTCTTTTTGCTCCACTATCTCCTTCACATACTTGGCGTACTTGGGAATTCCCTGCAAAATATCAACCAAAGGGAGATTAATGTGAACTTGTTTAAGGAGAGACAAAAACTTACCGAAGTAGCTCTATTGGGACGGGTAGGAAACATTTCTTTTCTGATAATGCTTGGAGTAGCTCCCTACTACCAAATGTGTGATTCGTAAGCAAAATATTTGTTACTACTGTTTCGTTACTACTATTTCCTAAGTACTGACTTGTGATACCTCAATAGGACACAAGAAGTTGTAGTCATATAGATTATTAAACCACATTGCAATTGTGAGTGTTCTTGATACTTGCATTTGGATGGAAAGTTTGAGTTTTAATGATTCTTGCATGACAGGTCTTCCAGCTCACTGGAAAGGGGAATGTGAAACAATGCATGGTTTTGAGAAGCATTACTGTAGAAAGAAAATTGTTGGTGCTAGAGTATTTTCAGCTACTGTTAAACTGGGGACTAAGAAAATTGTGATTGGAGCATCACTTTATAAAGGTAGGAAGAATCTTTCAATAGAAAATCAGTATCCATTAATTTATTTAGAAAATAATTTGAGCAGTCCTATGCCGAGTTCATTGTGCTTAGAGGGTACCTTAGATGGCGTATCGATTGCTGGAAACTGTGATATGTGACAGGGGAATTAGTCCTCAAGTTCAGAAGGGCCAAGTGGTTTCTACTGTTAAGCTGGGGACTGAAAATGCAGTTGCCACTTTCCATCATTTAGCCTTTTTCTCAATTTCTTGTATCCTTGTTTTTTATATGTAGTATAGAACCATAGTAATTATCCATATATATTTAACGTTTATAGCATTCTTTGTAGTGGTTGTTGCTCGTCGCTGCATTTTTGCCCATGGTTATTGCGTTCGTGGCAATGGTTGCTGCTCTTGTTGTATTCTTAGCTATGAATGATGCTTGTTGCATTCTTGAGAATGGTTGCTGCTTATTGCATTCTTGGCCATGGTTGCTGTTTGTTGCATTAATGGCAATAGTTGCTGCTCGTTGTTGCATTCTTAGCTATGGATGTTTCTTGTAGCATTCATAGCTATGGTTGTCGCTTGTTGCTTCTTGCCAATGCTTGTTGCTCGTTATTGTATACTTGACAATGGTTTCTGCTTCATTTTTTTCTTGCTGTTTTTGCTAGTACTCTTATTGTAATTTTGAAATACGATTGCTATTAGAGTCTATGCGAATATAATTTGCTGGCCCCATATTCGCCATGTCTCTTTTAGTTTTTGTTATTTTAATGTATAAAACTTCTTTTTTTATAAACTGAATATGATAAAAATGATATTTCAAAGAACATGAGACTAAAGACATTTTTGTACATTTCACATATCTAAAAATTTTAACCACCAAATTCGAAGGTCCTTTTACTTTCTTAAAATTAGTAGACCAACAAGCACCAATGTATTGGTATAATAGTATTCTATGACGGTACAAATCTCAATTGCATTTCTCGATGATGTATTTTAATTATAATTGTGTTGTTAAAGAAAATTGTTTTAATACAATACTTATTTTTTGTGACGAATTTTTGTTGTCACTAAATCGTTAATTTTTTAAAGACAATAAAGTAAATGTCACTAACTATGTATAATATTAGTGACGAAAATTAAGGTCACCATTAAATATAAATTTTGTAGCTAAAAGTTATAATGTTTAACTACAAACGCTAGTTTGTCGCTATTGTAACAACATATTATTTGTGACGAAACTATTTCGTGCCCAAAACAAAATTAATTTTAGGACAAAATATTTGTCACAAATTAGTTATATTATTAGAGACAAAATAAAGTGCCACTAATAACTTACAATTCGTCATTAGTGATACTAAGTAAATGGCGCCAAATTATTTTTTGGTGAGAAATTCTCAGTGACAAAACTTTACCACGAATTTTTGTGTTTCGTCACTAATAGACTAGGCTCTTATATTTAAAGACAAAATCTCAATTTTGTCACGAAAAATGAACAATTAGTGACGAATTTTATAGCGTAGTTAAAAGTTTCGTAGCTGAATATCATATTTGTTGTAGTGGATATCTCATAATCCACTTTAAAGCATTCCAATGCTCTCTTCCCGAATTAGAAAGAAAACAGCTAATAATACCAACATCATAAGCAATATCTGGTCTTGTACACACCATTGCGTACATCAAACTACCAACAGTTGAAGCATAAGGAACTTTCTTCATATCTTCCTTCTCACCATCACTGGAAGGACAATGCTTAGTACTCAATTTGAAGTGCATAGCTAAAGGTGTACTGACAACCTTAGCTTTGTCCATGTTAAATCTACGAAGTACTTTCTTAATGTACTTCTCTTGTGACAACCACAACTTCTTGGCATCTCTATCACGGACAATCTGCATGCCAAGAATCTGCCTTTCTGGTCCCAAGTCTTTCATAGCAAAAGACTTATTCAACTCTTGCTTCAACTTTTGAATCCTGCAAGTATTATGACCAACAACAAGCATGTCATCAACATAAAGCAAAACGATAATGAAGTCATTACCAGAGAATTTTTGCACAAAGACACAGTGGTCTGAAGAAGTCTTTTTGAAGCCCTGCTGACTCATAAAAGAACAAAACTTCCTGTACCATTGCCTAGAAGCTTGTTTTAGGCCATACAAGCTTGTTTTAGGCCATACAAGCTCTTCTTCAATTTGAAAACATAATTCTCTTTTTCCTTGACTTCAAATCCTTCCGGCTGCTCCATATAAATTTCTTCATCCAAGTCACCATGGAGAAAAACAGTCTTAACATCCATTTGCTCAATCTCTAAGTCCAGACTTGCAGCTAAGCCTAAAACCACACGAATAGATGACATCTTCACAACTGGAGAGAATATCTCATCAAAATCAATTCCCTTTTTCTAGCTAAAACCCTTCACAACTAATCTAGCTTTGTACCGTGGAACTGGGTTACCATCTTCATGTTTCACCCTAAAAACCCATATGTTTTTCAAAGCTTTTCGATCTTTAGGTAACATAGCCAAATCAAAGGTATGATTATCATGTAAAGACTTCATTTCATCCTCCATAGCATCAAACCACCTTTCTTTTTCTTCACTTTCCATGGCCTCATCAAGACTCTCGGGTTCTCCCCCGTCAGTTAAGAGTACATACTCATTGGGAGAATAACGAGATAGAGGTATTTTCTCTCTAGTAGATCTTCTGAGAGAACTCTCTGGAGCATCAATAATAGTTAGTTCCTCACCAACCACATCGTCTTGCACTGGAGCATCAACATCATACTGGTCATTCTGAATATGATCACCATCTTCAATATCAGCTTGGCTTTGATCATTTTGAAGATTTTCATCAAGTGCAATAGTCAAAGGAACTGGATCAACATCAACTAGGCTCTCACTGCTATGAGAATCAACCTTCTCAGCTTTGTCAAGATCTTCAATTGTTTGGTCTTCAAAGAAAACAACATCACGGCTTCTAACAAGTTTCTTCTTAATTGGATCAAAGAAACGATAGCCAAATTCATCTTGACCATAACCAACAAAGATACACTGCCTAGTTTTAACATCCAACTTTGACCTCTCATTTTTAGGAACATGCACAAAGGCTTTACACCCAAAAACTTTAAGATGATCATAAGAAACATTCTTACCAGACCAAACTTTATCAGGGACATCACCATTCAAAGCAACAGTAGGAGATAAGTTGATAACATAGGCAGCAGTATTAAGTGATTCTGTCCAAAAGGAATCTAGCAGCTTAGCATATGAAAGCATACATCTAACTCTCTCAACAAGAGTTCTGTTCATCCTCTCTGCTAAACCATTTAGCTGAGGAGTCTTTGGAGGAGTTTTCTGATGCCGAATACCCTGCTCTCTGCAATATATATTAAAGGGACCAATATACTCACCACCATTATCAGAACGGATGCATTTCAATTTTTTCCCTGTCTGTCTCTCAACCAAGGCCTAAAAATTCTTGAACACATCAAGTACCTGATCCTTGGACTTCAAAGAGAATACCCAGAGTTTGCGAGAATGATCATCAATAAAAGTCACAAAGTAAAGTGCACCACCATGAGATTTTACCTTAAAAGGACCACACAAGTCAGAATGTACCAACTCCAGCAAATCAAGCTTCCTCGAAGGTGGATGACTCTGAAAAGAAACTCTTTTCTGTTTACCGGCTAAGCAATGAACACACTTGTTCAACTTTGCTTGTTTCACTCCAGAAAGCAAAGTCTTTTTAGCCAAATTGTCCATCCCCTTCTCACTCATATGACTCAGTCTTCTATGCCATAACTCTGATGAAGTATCATTCTCCACCAAATTTACTGAGCCTCTACAAATGGAGCCCTGAAAAATATACAAGTTAGACAACTTGTTACCACGGGCTACAACCATCGAACCTCTAGTAAGCTTCCACTGGCCAGCACCAAGGGTATTAACTTAACCCTCATCATCAAGGTATCCAACAGAAATCAAATTCAAGCGAACATCTGGAGCATGTTTGACATTATTGAGAACTAGTTTGGAACCATTATTACTTTCCAAAAAAACTGTCCCAATGCCAAGAACTGCAACCTCATGATTATTGCCCATTTTCAACATCCCAAAATTACATGGAGTATAAGAAGCAAATAATTCCTTCCTCGGAGTGACATAAGAAGTAGCACCAGAATCCACAAACTAGCTAGACTCAACGAAAACAAGATTAACAGCATTTTCATCACAAGAAACAAGAAGATCATCATTAGCAATAACAGCAACACGATTTTCATTGTCGCCTTCTTTCTTTTGTTGTTTCATATCTCTTTTGTACCTGAAACAATATTTCTTGATATGCCCATTCTTGTGGCAATAGTCACATGTAATATTCTTGAATCTAGACTTTGACTTTCCTCTACTTTTATCTCTGTCATTCTGACCTCTGAACTTGCTTCTCCCCTATCTTCAGTAACCAAAACATCGGAGTGTGAAACTGAAGAAGATGAGCCTTGAGATCTTCTTCTCAGAAAATAAGTTTAGATATATTAAACCAAAAGAAAAACAAGTAAAAGATAAATGTAATAAAGAAGATTGTAAATGTGATACATGTGATAATAGTGAAAAATTAAATGAAGATATAGAATTAAATAAAAATGAAGAAAATAAAAAAAATATACTTTAATAGAAATAAATACAGAATTATATGATTTTAAGAGAGGAATACAAAAAATAGGAATAATAAAAGATCAAAAAGATTTAGATAAAATAATACAAATTTTAGATGAATTAGAAATAATAGGAGAAAAACCTTTAAAACATTGGGAAGCAAATAAAATAAAATGTAAATTGGATATAATAAATCCAGAATATATTGTAAAGACAGCCTCAATAGAATCAACAAATCAAGATTTAATAGAATTCGAGATACAAATAAAAGAATTAATGAATTTAGGTGTAATAAGAAGATCTAAATCTAAACATAGATCTGCAACATTCATGGTAAGAAATCATAGTGAAATAGTTAGAGGAAAAGCAAGAATGGTTATAAATTATAAAAGACTAAACGACAATACTAGAATGGATGGATACAAATTACCAGATAAAACAGAGTTAATAAATAGAATACAAAATAATAATATTTTTAGTAAATTTGATTGTAAATCTGGCTATTGGCAGATAAAAATGGAAGAAGAAAGTACAGAATGGACCGCTTTTACTTGTCCAGAAGGACATTTCGAATGGTTAGTAATGCCTTTCGGATTAAAAACGGCTCCTCCAATATTTCAAAGAAAGATGGATAATATTTTTAGAGAATATAAAAGTTTTATATTAGTGTATGTAGATGACATTTTAGTATTTAGTAAAGATAGAAGAGAACATTTGGGGCATTTACAGAAAGTATTTAAATTATTTGTAGACAATGGAATAATTATAAGCAAAAAGAAAATGGAATTATGTAAGACTCATATAAATTTTTTAGGAGTAACTATAGGAGAAGGTAAGATTAGTTTACAGCCACATATAGCAAAGAAAAATTTAGAAATGCCAGATAAGCTAGATAAAACCAAAGAATTACAAAAAATTTTAGGAATTTTAAATTATGCCAGACATTTTATTAAAGACTTAGGTAAAGTAGCAGGACCATTGTATTCAAAAATAGGTTCTAAAGGACAAAAAACTTTTAATTCAGAAGATATAAAATTGGCTAAAAAATTAAAAGAAATGATTAAAAATATTCCAGATCTTGTTTTACCCTTAGAAAATGATTATTTAATAATAGAAACAGATGAAAGTTTAAATGGATGGGGAGTTGTCCTAAAAACTAGACCAAATAAATATAGTAATAAGATAGAAGAAAGAATTTGTGCTTATCAAAGTGGTAAGTATAGAGAAAAAGGGAATTTAACTAGTATAGATTCAGAAATTTTAGCAGTAATATATGGTTTAGATAGTTTTAGATTATATATTTTAAACAAACCAGAAATTTTAATAAGAACTGATTGTGAGGCAATAGTAAAGTTTCATCAAAATATCAATGAGAAGAAAAGTAGTAAGAGAAGATGGTTGAATTTTTTAGATGCAACTTCTGTTTATAATATAAAATTAGAACATATAAAGGGAACAGATAATAATTTAGCAGATCATTTGAGCAGAATGATTAATTAATTTAATTTATTTCAGAATGCAGACCGGAAAAGGCAAAGATAAAGTACAAGACTCATCTTCTTCAGACAATCATTATAGAGATATGTATTTAAAGACATTACTAGGTAATACTAATTATAAACCTTTAAAAAATATGGAAAATCAAAATTTAGAAAGAATTCATTTTGGACCTCATAATTTAATTTGCTATCCACAAAGTAATATGAGTTTTAGATTACATGCTCAGACAAGAATAGATAAATCACAAAAATGCTTAATAGATAATTTATGGATTTCTTATAATAAAAATCCTAGAGATGTTAGTTATTTTATTTCAACTATAAATGCTTTAAGTTTTTATTTTACTGAGAAAAATACAGATAAAAAATTTAAATTTTATGTTGTAATACAAGGACATAAACCTGGAATTTTTCAGACATGGATTGAGGTAGTAGATGTAATTAAAGATTTTCCAGTACCCCTTTTCAAAGGATTTAATAATTTTAATGAAGCTTTAGATTATGCTAGAGGAAATTTAGGACCAAATTATTATATTACCCCAAGTTTGAGACAACAACATTTTCAGACTCCTCAATACAATATTCAAAAGGATACAGACAAAATAATTTTTTGTGATCATTGCTCTTCTATGAGTGAAGGATTCAAGAGACTTAACCAAGAAAATAATAAATTGAGATTAGAAAAAGAAAAATTGTTACAAAAAATCCAAATACTCCAAGAGAGAGAGAAATCTTTATATTCAGAATTATATAAGCTCAATACAAATAATCAGAGTTTTCCATCTCCTTCAAAAATGGATAAGATGGGTGTACATTCCCCAATGAATGTAAAAAGATCCACTGTATCGGATAAAAATACAGCTAATCCAGTTCAAACGGTAACTGGTAAAGATATATCAAATCCGTTTATGGCTGACACTTTGCCAAAAAGTGGAAGGATACTCCCTGCGAGTTTCCAAATAGCAGAGACATCAGCAGAGACATCTTCAAAACAGGCAACAGAGATTTCATCAAAGACAAAGAAAAAAGGAATATGTATAATAAAAAATAGACAGAAAAAAATAGAAGGCATGATAGAAAAAGCTGTAAATAAAGCATTAAGAGAAAAAACAAAAGAAGTAATTTTAGAAAATCCTAAACCAGAATCAGTTAGTTCAGATAGTAGTGGATATAATCCAGCTATGGATCAATTTGCACAAGACCCAAACGAAGATGATGATTCAGGAATGAGTTTTGACTCAATTGCTTTACATAATTTAGACACTTGATCAAAAGACATTTGATTAGACGTAAGCAGTGACGCATGTACAAAGAAGACATAAGCAGTGACGCATATACAAAGAAGACGTAAGCAGTGAAGTAAGAAGGCATTAAAACAAAGAGATAAGAAAGAAACATAGCCATGTGACGATGGGGCCCCACAGCGCACCAGACAGGCTAAAAAGCAACTTTCTATCAATTTGAAATCCAGAGTTCAAGTCCGAATGCCACTATAAATACTCAAGACTATCATCAGAAGAAGGCAGAGTGAGAAAAACCCCAGAGCAATCTACAAAGTTTATAAGCTTCTAAATTTCAAATCCAAAAAATCTTAGTATTTAAAAAAAAAGAAAAAAAAAAAGAGTGTTTAGATTGAGTAAAAGTTTGTAAAAATCTATTTTCCAAGTTTTTGTTTATCTTAAGCGGGACTCCCGAAAGGGAAATCTCTTTCTCCCAAAATATGTAAGTAGTTTATGCTTTTTAAGTTTATGTAATTTATCTCCCTTTATGTATAATTATGTTTAATTTATGAAACAAAGTAAATATGTTTGTTCATATGTGTTCTTATTATGTAATAATTGTTTAACTTTGAAGTAAACAGTTCTCTGAACAGTTTTAAATAGTATCAATGGACTAACCTGTAAATTCATAGGAATTGTTAAATGTCCGTTGAAGCCAGTTGTGCTGTTAGGACATAGTTATCCAGGGTGTGGTTAGAGAAGATTACTATTTAAAATCTAAGCTGTAAGGAAGAAGTGAAACAAGGTTAAATAATTATTAAAAAAAAAAAAAAAATTGGGAGAAGTTACTAAACTTTAAAAGTTAAAAAACTATTTCCATATTAAAGGAACAAAGAAAGAGAGAGTACTAAGTAGGATTTTACAACATTATATTTGAAAAATCAATTTAAATCAACTTTGTATAAGAAAAATCAATTTTATATTTGAAAAATCAACAAAATCAACAAAATCTAAGTGCGCATATTAACGGTATGGTATTTGTGCATATATATATATACACTAATACTATGTTGCATATTTGTTAGTATTTTAATAATATATATATATATGTTATTTATGTAATTATATACTACGGTATGGTATTCGGTATTTCGGTATGTTATTTCTAAATATCAAATACCGTACCAAATACAAAAAAAATTAAAATATATACCATATACCATACCAAATACCATAATATCAAAATAACGGTATTATAAATTTTGATATGATATGGTAATTTGGTATATACCATACCATGCTCATGAGCCGGTGGGCACTAGAGTAGTCAATTGTCATATTTAGTTTAAATAAAATGATAAAATTTGTACCTAGTACTGTCAAAAGTTATTATATATATAATGTATAATATAAGAAAGAAGAGAAAAAAAAAACCACTCCATGAAATTGCATTATCTTTTTCTCTGACCCACGAGTAACCTAGCAGTCACAAGTCATTCTTGTATGAGGGCCACAACATATATATTGTCACATGAATTATGGACTTGGCCAATCACTCATCAATTAAATTAATTACTCAAAAGAATACCCCTCAATTAAATTATCTTGGATAAACGAATAGTTTAAAATTCTCATTTAAAATTTACGAGAAAGTTATTTTATGAAAGAAATAGGTTTAGTGTTCAAACGGATCGCTATAGATAGTAAAATGAGAAGTTAATAACACAAACTCTATTTACTTCAAATTCAAATAAGGTAAGCTGAAAAAGTAAAAGAAAATCTTGTACTCCCTCTGTCCCAATTTATGTGGCAGCCTTTTCTTTTTAATCCGTCTCTAAAAGAATGTCACATTTCCTTATTTGGCATTTAAAAGAAAATCTTGTACAACCTCAAAAGTAATTTCTTTCTTTTAAAAAAATGAATAATAAAAAAACACCACTTATTTCCCCACCTACCCCCATTTTTCACATCACCAACAAGTGGACCCCATGCATCAAGTTTTTGCACTGATTATTCCTATTTTAGGCTAAATTTTCATTTTTATTTCTAAAATTATAATTTATAGTTTTACTCATTCATCTTTTTATGAAACTTTATGAACTAAAATATCTTTTAATTTCTCCATTGATGGAATATAATATCTAATTCACAAGACATGAGTGAAAAAACTTTTATCTTATCCGACACAAATTGAGAACTAATTATAAAAATTAAGGTGGTCCTAAACGTCCTATGGGTAGGTGGGCACTACAGTAGTCAATTGTTATCTAAACTCAAGTAATAATTTTTGTTCATCAATCATGTATTTATTATGGAATATCCAACTAATTTTTGTATTTTTTTCTCAAGTACGGATCCAATTCTTTTATTTAACGGAAAAGGGTCATATTTGCCCCTGTACTCTTAGAAAAGGATCATATTTACCCTTCGTTATACTTTTTTGATATATTTGCCCTTGACATCCAACTTTAAGGCCATATTTACCCTCCATCCATTAAATCTCCATATTTCCACATAATATTATCTATGTGGGGCCTACATAGATTTTTTTTATACCTAATTAAATCTAAGCATTATAAAATCATTTTAGCCTGCTCCACACGTTAAACCCAATCCACGAATCAAGCTAAATCCAACTTGATTCTTCTGCTTAAATTTTCTCTATGGGCGTTTCTATTGGGACAAACATAGAAAATTATATATCTCCTCTTTCACATTAGACAACAATTAGTTTTAGAACTAGTACATATTTTAACATTCAATTCAGTATTTTTGTTAAGTAAATTAGAGCCAACCTTCATTTTAAATTGGTTAATTAGCATTTTAATCAAAAATAGGTAGAATTTCACAAACATTCTACACATCCTCAGTTTCCTCGATGGTTTCAGACGGTGGAGAAAGTGAACTGAGGTTCCACAATGGAGATGGAGGATTCAAGTTAGTTTTCGGTGGCTATCGATGGTGAAATGGGGAGGAGATGAGACTAAATTTTAAGCAGCTACCAGAAAACTTCTATATATCTAGAATATGTAATGTTGTTCGAGAATATATTTATTCGGTGGATCTGTGTCGATGGTTCGTGTTTCGATTTTCCGGTGATGGTGGAGATCTGACGATTACATTGTTGTTTAAGGGTGTTTCAGGGCTGGTCGGACTTGTTTGGTGGTGGAGATGATACATGTTGTCAACTTTAGACCTATATGTTCTCTAATATTCCTCTCAAATTTTCCTAATCAATCAATGGAAGCTCAGTTCTGCAGTATTCATTCCTCTGTTCCATTAACCTATATCATAAAGCTCTTAAACAAACATAAATCCAAGCCCATGATAGTTACGAATTTAGTCTTGGGTTCATTTTGATGGTTAGTGGGCCGGGTTTAATTTCATAAGCAGATTAAAATGATTTTATAATGTTTAGATTTAATTAGGTTAAAAAAAGGAAAAAATCCAATATATAATATTATATAGAAATATGAAGATTTAACGGATGGAGGGTAAATATGGCCTTAAAGTTGGATGTCAAGGGCAAATATATTTAAAAAAAAGTATAACGAAGGGTAAATATGATCCTTTTCTAAGAGTATAAGGGTAAATATGACCCTTTTCCGTTTATTTAAATATACAATTAACGAGGGAATCGCCAATTATTTTTTTCTTCTCTGTGATTTTGCATCACTTCTATATTTAATTTAAATATATCTCAATTATCAACTACCTTGATTTGTTTTACTTAAAAATTATTATTTTATCCCTCAATTGTCTAAATGACATTTACGGAACACTCATGTTAAATGATCGCATATTTTTATTTGAGATTATGAATCACGCTTCTATGTTATATTCAGTATCGTGTTTGAAACTCACTTCTCTTCTATGCTTTATTCAATTTTGTAATGATTATTTGTCATAGCAAAACAAAAACATTTTTTCTTTTGTAAGTATCGATCACCTTACTAAGGGACCTTAAATGAGTGCAAATTAAAGACCAAAGAGAAAATGAAAAATTCTTAAAGAGGAAATCATTTTTTTAATAATAATTAGTTTCTAAGAAGATGCGTTGCACGTTAGTAATAGAATATAGATATCAAACGATCAACATTTTCCGTTGCTTTCATAAGTCTAACTTGGCTAAAGTGAGTATGTCACGACCCAAAACCGGGTGTGAAGGCACTTGTCCTATCCCACCAGGACAAGTCATCATAAACCCAACAAGCGGAAGAAAAAAATAGAAATAACGAAAGAAAAACTGAAAGGCGGAAGACTTCATCTATTAAACCAAACCCAAGATTGGTTGTCACATGTACAAGCCTCTATTACAGAATTCGAAACAAAACTTCAAGTCTCAAATATAACAAACACAAGTAAAAGGCCAAGAGAGGAATTACTGGCATTAACAGCTACCTCTCTAGTATCCTCAACGAGCCTCGGAGAAGGGAAGAGAACCTAGATCACGGTCCTGGCTCGGGTCCTACACAAGTGTAGAAGCAAGGGTGAGTACCAAGCAACACAGTACTCAGCAAATCAACAAATAAAACGAAGCAAAGCTAAAAGAATCGCGAATCCCCGACTTCCAACCGAACCACCAATAACTACAACCTGCACAGAACTTCAGCCCAACCTAACAGATTTCCAAGTCATAGATCAAATGATACAAATCAACAATAGATCCTTAACAAATCAGTAACATATCAAAATACGGTTCCACAACAGCTCAATAGCAGTCCACTAACAAATCAACAAGGAAGTTCAACTCAAATATCAACAAGTCATCTCAGAATCATAAGGCACAACATAGCACCACAATAGCAAGGATCAGACAATACAATGCAATGCAATGCCGTATCATGAATGCATGTCTGTACTGTGATACACATCCGCTGAATCTCAGATCGGAACCCATGGGGGCCACACATGGACTATGTATCCGTCGAAAAAGACCTCGGCACCTCATATCACCTGCAGAAACTTCGGCATCACATATTGCCGGCTGAAACCTCGGCATAACACACCGCCGGCAAAAGCCTCGGCATATTCATCACTGGTCTCACATGAACTATATATCATCAAAGAGTCTCATCATAGTGTCTCAGAACCAATGCACACAAGCATGTTCACACAAATAATGAGAGAGAGATAGTGTTCACAATCACAACGCAATTCATATCAAGATAAATAACGTCACACTATCATCAATATATCAATAATTGCCTAGTCTCCATTTCTCTACCCCTTTCATCACAAGTAGGGTCAACCGACTAGCAAAAGTCTCAAGTCTAGTCCCATAATCAACAATGAGCAAAACACATGTTCAACACAATTATAATCACATCGAGACTACCATGGCAACACAACAATCTTTCAACAATATCAAGTCCATGGCCCAATCACACATTGGCCTTTCACATAGCACACGAGCCATTTTATTAACCCCGCCTATTACTATTAGATTAATTCATGCAAGAATTAACCCAATACCTCAATCCCATTACTCCCCAACGCAATCAAGTAAGGAAGTCGGAATTCTAAAAGATTTACAAGATTTTAAGAGTTCACTTGCCTTAATCGAATCGGAATCAATCAACAATCAGAGTGTTTCCCTTCCGTGAGCAATCCAAAGCAACACAATCTATTCAAATATAAAAACCAATCACAAATTGGGTCTATCAATGCCAAAAACATGAAATTCGGAAGGAAAAGATGAAACAACCCTAAACTCCGATTTCGAAAACGGAACTAGAATCCAAAATTTCTTCCATAAAACTCATCCTCGATATCATAGGAACTCAATGGTGTAAAACCCCATTTGAAAAGGAAGCTCAAATAGCCCTCAATTTCCATTTTTATCAAATTTTCGGAGTTCCATCAAAATCCCCCCCAAAACACACTTAAAATCTCAAATTTCAATTCAAAATCATGATATAAACATTGGGTAATCAAGGCTGAAGGTTAAAATTACTTACCCACACTGATTCCCAAGATTTCCCTCTTAAAAAATCGCCTAAGAGAGCTCCAAAATCATGAAAATTGTGAAAATGACCAAATTCCCGACTTTACACTGTTCAGGTCCAAAATGACCTCCACGACCGCGAACCACTTACTCCGTGAACGCGGAGACCATCTCTCATAAACTCTGCGAATGCGGAACCCCATTCGCAAACGCGAAGACCAAAATGCTGCCAGAAGAACTAACACTCCGCGAACGCAGGGGTTCCTCTGCGAACGCGGAGAATAAAGTCCTGACCCTCCTCGAATGTAGCCAGACCACGCGAACGCGGAGGTCTACACACAGCCTTCTCCGCGAACGCGGTCAAGCCTCCGCGAACGTGGAGAAGCTTGCTCCAGAACTCAAATGACAGCAAACCAACAATTTCACAAGTCTCCGACTGGACCCTCGGGATTCGTTCGGAACCCTGTGCACACAAAACAGATATGCACCCCCACTAAAGTCGACGTTCCAGACTCAATGGAACCATCGGATTTCATATTCAAGGTCTCCTTGACCCAAAACCCGATAAAGCACCTTAAAACTAACTCAAGCCTTAACAACTCAAAACATGTACGGGGACCTAAAAATTCAAACAAGGCCACCCCTAGGCCTAAAATCATCCCCCGAATCCAACGGAGCTGTCGGAATCGACATCCGAGCACTGGATCTCTGAATGTTGACTAAAGTCAACCATATGATCAATTTTCCATAATTTTCCAACTTAGGGCCTCAAATCCACAAAATAGCCCCAAAACTGACCCCGTCAACTCTCCTAGGCCAAAATCCACATTCCGGAACTGATGGAATCGACAGAATTCACATCCAAGTCTCGAAACTCCGAATGACCTCTAAAATCACAAATTGGCAACTTAAGCCATTACAAATCAAAACTTTTAAAAAACATCATTTTAACTCACACTTTCACAAAACCAACTTCGGAAACATTTCAAACATGACTCGGGGCAACTCTCGAGAGGGGCAAAACAATTATTTTACAAAAATTACCAAAATTGACCTTCATGATCATTACATTATCCACCACTAAAAACCATGTTCGTCCTCGAACATAAGGTGACAGAAAGTACCTGAAGGCTAAAAAAGCTGAGGATATCTGGCACGCATGTCAGACTCGGTCTCCCAGGTAGCCTCTCCAGCTGAACGGTGACCCCACTGCACCTTCACTGAAGCAATCTCCTTGGTCCTAAGCTTACGGACCTATCTATCAAGAATAGTTGTAGGCTCCCCCTCAAAAGTCAAATCATGACCCAATTCCACAGAATCAAGGGCAATCACATGCAACTCATCCGGGATATACTTCCGTAGCGTAGAGACATGGAACACAGGATGCACTGCCGACAAGCTAGGTGGTAGGGCTAACCTATAGGCCACCTCACCCACCCGGTCTAAGATCTCAAACGGGCCAACGAACCTAGGGCTAAGCTTGCCCTTCTTCCCAAATCGCATAACACCCTTCATGGGTGATACTCGGAACCAAACATGGTCTCCCTCCATGAACACAAGATCACGAACTCTCCGGTCGGCATAACTCTTTTGCCGACTCTGAGCAGTCAACAGCCTACTCTGAATCACATGAACCTGATCCATGGCATCTCTAAGCAAGTCGGTGTCTAAGTAATCCATCTCCGACGAATCAAACCACCCAATCGATGATCTACACCGTCTGCCATACAAAGCCTCAAATGGAGCCATCTGAATGCTGGAATGATAACTGTTGTTATAGACAAACTCCGCTAGGGGCAAATGTTGATCCCACCTAGCACCAAAGTCAATCACACAAGCACAGAGCATGTCCTCAAGCACCTGAATAGTCCACTCAGACTGACCTTCTGTCTGAGGGTGAAAGGTTGTGCTCATGTCTAGCCGAGTACCCAAACCATGTTGTAAAGCTCTCTAGAAATGCGAGGTGAACAAGGAACCCCGATCCGAGACTATAGATACTGGCACTCCATGAAATCTAACAATCTGACTGATATAGAGCTGGACTAACTTTTCCGCTGTATACTTCACCCGAACTGGAATGAAATAAGCGGATTTAGTCAGCCTATCAACAACCACCCAAATAGAATCATAACCACCCATGGTGGTAGGCAAACCCACAAAAAAATCCCTAGTGATCCGCTCCCACTTCCAAGTAGGAATAGGCATCCTCTGAGACATACGTCCTGGCAGCTGGTGCTCACACTTGACCTGTTGACAGGTCAAACATCTAGATACAAAATTTGCAATGAGCCTCCTCTAGAATCATGATACATCTTCGTTGTCCCCGGATGGATAGAATATCTAGAGTAATGAGCCTCCTCTAGAATCAGTCTAATAAATTCGCCCACCTTGGGCACACAAATTTGGCCTCCGATCCTCAAAACTTCATCGGAATCAAGTGCCGCCTCCTTGGCTTCACCTCTCCTCACCTTATCTCGAATGAGACACAACTTCTCATCCTTGAACTGATGCTCATGAATCTACTCAACTAAGGAAGAGCGGGCCTCAATAAATGCAATCAAACCACCGCTCTCCTCAGAAACCTGCAAGCTAACAAAACTATTGGCTAACCTCTGAACATCTCTAGCCAAGGGCCTCATATTAACACTGATCGCGGCGAGACTCCCCATACTAGTAGTCTTCCTACTCGAAGCATCGACCACCATATTGTCCTTCCCAGGATGGTACAGAATGGTCGTATCATAGTCCTTCAGTAACTCAAGCCACCTGCGTTGTCTCAAGTTCAGATCCCTCTGACTGAAAATGTACTGAAGACTCCGATGATCGGTGAAGACCTCACAATGAACCCCATACAAGTAATGTCTCCACAACTTAAGCACAAATACCACCGCGACAAGCTCTAAATCGTGAGTAGGGTAGTTCTTCTCATGAGCCTTTAACTGTCTAGAAGCATAGGTAATAACCTTCCCCTTCTGCATCAACACACCTCCCAAACCAACTCTGGAGGCATCACAATATATGGTAAAATCCAAACCCTCCTCGGGCAAGGACAATATAGGAGCAGAAGTCAACAAAGCCTTGAGCTTTTGAAAGCTCGCCTCACACTCATCGGACCAATGAAACTCTACAATCTTCTGAGTCAATCTAGTCAATGGCGCTGCAATGGTGGAGAAACCCTGCACAAATCGTCGATAATAGCCTGCTAGCCCCACAAAACTCCGAATCTCTAAAGGAATAGTAGGCCTTCACTGCCTCAATCTTGGTTGGATCAATCCGAACACCCTCCTTGGACACCACGTGTCCTAAGAAAGCCACAGACTCGAGCCAAAACTCGCACTTGGAGAACTTGGCGTACAATTTGTGCTCCCTCAAGGTCTGAAGTACCGATCTCAGATGACGGACGTGATCTTCCTCGGTCCGAGAATATATCAGAATATCATCAATGAACACAATCACGAAGGAGTCCAAATACGGACGGAACACTCCGTTCATCAACTCCATAAATGCCTCAGGAGCATTAGTCAACCCGAACGACATTACTAAGAACTCATAGTGGCCATAACGAGTCTAGAAAGCTATCTTAGGA
The DNA here is from genome assembly GCA_018342035.1 of Solanum appendiculatum. Lineage (NCBI taxonomy): Eukaryota > Viridiplantae > Streptophyta > Magnoliopsida > Solanales > Solanaceae > Solanum > Solanum appendiculatum. The sequence continues at coordinate 120,980 of JAGDQO010001930.1, read as the reverse complement.
ATATCAAGTGGCCTAATCTTCAACTGGTGATAGCCAGACCTCAAATCAATCTTAGAAAACAATGCTGCACCCTGAAGCTGATCAAATAAATCATCAATGCGAGAAAGAGGATACTTGTTCTTGACAGTTACCTTGTTCAACTGTCTATAATCAATGCACATCCTCATAGAGCCATCTTTCTTCTTAACAAAGAGAACCGGTTCTCCCCAATGGTACACACTAGGGCGAATAAACCTTTTCCTCAACAAATCCTGCAACTGATCCTTCAACTCAGCCAGAGCCAAACGATACGGGGCAATAGAAATGGGCTTAGTGCCCGGCTCCAAGTCAATAGCAAAATCAATGTCCCTATCCAGAGGAACACCAGGAAGATCAGTAGGGAACACATCGGCAAACTCCTGAACCACAGGAATGGACTCCATGGGAGGTGGCTCTACACTAGTATCCCGAATAAAGGTCAAATAGGACAAACACCCTCTATCAATCAATCTCTGGGCTCAGAGGTAAGAAATCACCTTACTAGGGTAAGAACTACTAGTACCCTTTCACTCAACCCTCGGAACACCAGGTATCGCTAGGGTGACTGTCTTAGCAAGACAATCCAGAATCGCATGATAAGGAGAAAGCCAACCCATACCCAAAATCAAATCAAAATCTACCATATCTAGAATAATCAAATCTACCCAAGTGTCATACCCAGCCAAAGAAACAGGACATGATCGATACACTCGATCCACCACTAAAGGCTCACCCACGGGTGTAGCAACATGCACAGGCACAAGCATACGATCACATACCAAATCAAACTCAGATGCAAAGTAGGCAGACACATAGGAGAAAGTAGACCCTGGATCAAATAATACAGAAGCATCTCGATGGCAGACTGTGATAATACCTGTGATGACTGCATCAGAAGACTCAGCCTCGGGTCTCCCCGGAAAAGCATAACACTGAGCCCTTCTACCACCACCAGTCGGAGCCCCAACTCTACCTCCACGCTGAGCCACAACTCCACCACCTGAAGCTCTACCACCCCTACCACCTGACTGACCCCTGCCCCGACCTCTAGCTGGAGGCACTGAATCTCTCTCTGGAGCTGCAGAATAAGTACGCTGAGGCCCTAAATGAGTCTAAAGAGGACACTGTCACATCATACGACCTGGATCCCCCAAGTAAAACAAGACCTCGAAACAATGATCTGCTATGATGATCCAGATGAAGTACCACGGCCACCCTGGACAGAACCATGAGAACCACGGGACACCGGTCCCCCCTCGGCCGCTGGCATGGAAGCATGAACCGACCTTTACGCTGTAAGGAAGTACCACCTCTCTAAGAACCCTTACCTCCAGGCGAGGCACCAGAAAATTGACCACTAGAACGAGCCCTCTTGGAGTCTCCAAACTCCTCTCGAACCATCAACTATGCCTGCCTGGCGATACTCCAAACTCCTCTCGAACCATCAACTCTGCCTGCCTGGCGATACTCAAAACTCCTCTCGAACCATCAACTCTACCCTTAGTCAAGCTCTCAAATCTCAGCTTGCTCTCCTCAAGCTCACTCCAAGGAATGAAACGATCATGAAAAGCACTGGCGAAAGCATCCCACTTAACCGGAGGAGACCCCACCGGCAGGGACTCCGCCCAAGACCTCCACCACTCCCTGGCTGGCCCACGGAGCTGAAGAGCAACAAAACGGACACCCCTCGCATCTACCATCCTCACTGCCCCAAGCATCTCGCGGCACAAAGTCAGAAACTCATGAGCATCATCACTCTTACCACCATGAAACAGGGGTGGTCTCATCTTCTGAAATCTCTCATTACACTTCTAATCTTCCACTGTCAAAACCATATCTGAATCCTCATGTGCACCAACAACCGGCATTGGAACCAAAGGCGGCTGACCCACCGGATGCTGAACAACTGGAACCTAATGCTGCTCTGGGGTCTGTGCCCCTGCTTTGGTCTGTGAAACCTGAGGCGTGCTTGCAGCACCCTGAGTAAAACTCTCCATCACTCCCAACATCCTCAATAAGGTCTCCTGAAAGAACGGTGTTGAGAAACCTGGAGAGCCTGACCCTGGCCACCCTCAATTTGTGGCTCTGGAGAAACCTCTCGACCACGGCCTCTAGCATAAGCCGCTCCTCCAACTCGGGCTCTACCCCGACCTCTAACTGGGGCCTCAACTGCTGCCTCGGGGACTGCCTCGGGGACTGCCTCCCCTCCATCGCTCGAAACTGAAGCTCTGATCCTCGGCATCTGCCAAAAAACCACGCGACACTCAGCACAAGCGATAGAACCATGCACGATAAAAGATAATAAAATGGCGGAAGTTTCCTAACAGTCTTCATAGCCACTCGAAGATAAGTACAGACGTCTTCGTATAGATCCTTGAGATTCTACTTAGACTTGGCTTGTACACGTGAGACCTATGAAAATTTGGGCTCTGATACCATTTGTCATGACCCAAAACAAGGTGTGATGGCACTTGTCCTATCCCACCAGGACAAGTCAGCCTAAAACCCGACAAGCGAAAGAAAATAATTGAAATAACGAAAGAAAAACTGAAAGGCGGAAGACTTCATCTATTAAACCAAACCCAAGATTGGTTGTCACATATACAAGCCTCTATTACAGAATTCGAAACAAAACTTCAAGTCTCAATGTCTGTGTCTCAAATAGAACAAACATAAGTAAAAGGCCGAGAGAGGGATTGCCGGTATCAACAGCTACCTCTCTAGTATCCTCAACGAGCCTCGAGAAGGGAAGAGAAGCTAGATCACGGTCCTGGCTCGGGTCCTACACAAGTGTAGAAGCAAGGGTGAGTACCAAACAACACGGTACTCAGCAAATCAACAAATAAAACGAAGCAAAGCTAAAAGAATCACGAAACCCTGGCTTCTAACCGAACCTCCAATAACTACAACCTGCACAGAAATTCAGCCCAACCTAACAAATTTCCAAGTCATAGATCAAATGATACAAATCAACAATAGATCCTCAACAAATCAGTAACATATCAAAATACGGTTCCATAACAGCTCAATAGCAGTCCACTAACAAATCAACAAGGAAGTTCAACTCAAATATCAACAAGTCATCTCAGAATCATAAGGCACAACATAGCACCATAATAGCAAGGATCAGACAATACAATGCAATGCAATGCCATATCATGAATGCATGTCTGTCCTATGATACACATCCGCTGAATCTCAGACCGAAACCCATGGGGGCCACACATGGACCATGTATCTGCCGAAAAAGACCTCGGCACCTCATATCTCCGGCAGAAACCTCGGCATCACCTATCGCCGGCAGGAACCTCGGCATAACACACCGCCGGCAGAAACCTCGGCATATTCATCACTGGCCTCACATGGACCATATATCATCAAAGAGTCTCATCATAGTGTCTCAGAACCAATGCACACAAGCATGTTCACACAAATAATGAGTGAGAGATAGTGTTCACAATCACAAGTAGGGTCAACCGACTAGCAAAAGTCTCAAGTCTAGTCCCATAATCAACAATGAGCAAAACACATGTTCAACACAATTATAATCACATCGAGACTACCATGGCAACACAACAATCTTTCAACAATATCAAGTCCATGGCCCAATCACACATTGGCCTTTCACATAGCACACGAACCATTTTATTAACCCCGCCTATTACTATTAGATTAATTCATGCAAGAATTAACCCAATACCTCAATCCCATTACTCCCCAACGCAATCAAGTAAGGAAGTCGGAATTCTAAAAGATTTACAAGATTTTAAGAGTTCACTTGCCTTAATCGAATCGGAATCAATCAACAATCAGAGTGTTTCCCTTCCGTGAGCAATCCAAAGCAACACAATCTATTCAAATATAAAAACCCAATCACAAATTGGGTCTATCAATGCCAAAAACATGAAATTCGGAAGGAAAAGATGAAACAACCCTAAACTCCGATTTCGAAAACGGAACTAGAATCCAAAATTTCTTCCATAAAACTCATCCTCGATATCATAGGAACTCAATGGTGTAAAACCCATTTGAAAAGGAAGCTCAAACAACCCTCAATTTCCATTTTTCTCAAATTTTCGGAGTTCCATCAAAACCCCCCAAAAACAGACTTAAAATCCCAAATTCCAATTCAAAATCATGATATAAACATTGGGTAATCAAGGGCAAGGGTTAAAATTACTTACCACACTGATTCCTAAGGATTTCCTCTTCACAAATCGCCCAAGAGAGCTCCAAATCATGAAAATGGTGAAAATGGCCAAATTCCCGAGTTTACATTGTTCAAGTCCAAAATGACTTCGCTAACGAGGAGACCATCTCTCATACACTCCGCGAACGCGGAGCTCAACCACCCAATACTCCACCAACGCGAAACACCCACACTGCCAGGAGAACCAACACTCCGCGAACGCGGAGAATAAAGTCTCGACCCTCCGCGAATGCAGAGGTCTACACATAGCCTTCTGCGCAAACGCGGAGAAGCTTGCACCAGAACTCAGATGACAGCAAACCAGCAATTTCACAAGTCTCCGATTGGACCCTTGGGATTCGTTCGGAATCCCGTGCACACAAACCAGATATGCAACCCCACTAAACTCGACGTTCCGGACTCAATGGAACCATCGGATTTTGGATTCGAGGTCTCCTTGACCCGGAACCCGATAAAGCACCTCAAAACTAACTCAAGCCTCAACAACTGAAAACAAGTTCGAGGACCTCAAAAATTCAACCAAGGCCACCCCTAGGCCTAAAATCATCCCCCGAATCCAACGGAGCTGTCGGAATCGACATCCGAGCATCGGATCTCCGAATGTTGACTAAAGTCAACCATTGGTCAATTTTCCATAATTTTCCAACTTAGGACCTCAAATCCACAAAACAGCCCCAAAACTAACCCCGTCAACTCTCCTAGGCCAAAATCCACATTCCGAAACTGATGAAATCGACAGAATTCACATCCGAGTTTCGAAACTCCGAATGACCTTTAAAACCATAAATTGGCAATTTAAGCCATTACAAATCAAAACTTTTCAAAAACATCATTTTAACTCACACTTTCACAAAACCAACTTCGAAAACATTTCAAACATGACTCGGGGCAACTCTCAAGAGGGGAAAAACAGTCATTTTACAAAAATTAACAAAATTGACCTTCATGGTCATTACAGAGTAGCAATCTCTAAAGAAATGTAATTAATGACAGACAAATTTAGTAGTTAAAACAACAAAATTCATCTCTAATATGACTTTTTAAAAACAAACTAATACTATATATATATATATATAACTTTTAATTTATGAATTAATCTTGGTTATATGATCAAAAATCATTAATTAGCCTTTTTTTATTACAAGTAAATTAATAAATAAAAATACTTTTCTTTACGACTAATCAAGAAACACCATTTATTTTGAAACGATGTCTTGTACCAATATATCTACTGGCCTCCCCACCTACCACCATTTTCCACCTCACATGACCAACAAGTGATGTGTGGATCCCATGCATCAGGTTTTTGTACTGATTATTCCTATTTTAGGCTAAAGTTTCATTTTTATTTCTTAAATTAGTAATTTATTATTTTACCCATTCTTCTTATTTAATGAAACTTTATGAACTAAAATATCTTTAATATTTACTTTGTTCGAATATAATATCTACTTCGCAATATATGAATTAATTTTTATTTATTTTATCCTATAAAAATGAGAGAAGTAAGATTTGAGGTGGTCCTAAACGTCCTATGAGCCGGTGGGCACTAGTTTATATAATATGATAAAATTTGTACCTAGTGGTCCTAAATGGCATTATCTTTCTTCTTGACCCAAGAGTGGAATTTATTTTTTATATAATGAGAAATGACTCAATTTTAGAATTTACAAAAAAAAAAGAAGAAGAAAGGTATACAATGGGTTTATTTCGAGCTATTTTTTTTCTTTCACAATGGACACTAGTTATGTAAGATAATCTTGTAAAAAAATGAATAACTCAAATTTTAATTTGATAAAAAACTTTGAGTCTATATTATGAGACAAAAAAATAAGTCACATAATTGACATTAAATATAGGCACTCAAAGAAGTTAATAAAATATTAAATTACTCCACAAGTCAGCTTCGAAGTTATTACAATTGATCAAATTTATTAACAAGGGTTTATTATTTGATAAGCCAAAGCATTAATATATATATATATATATAAAAAAAAAAAATTCACTAATGTTCAAAAAAAAAGTCTGTAGGTTGTCAGTTCGAATTTCTATTTCTATAGTATCACAGTGTACAACGAATCTTTTTCAACTTTTATTTTCTCCTTTTTATATATATATTTACAAGTACGTACCAGGCGAAAAGCCATTTTCAACTACAAAATTCAAAAAGGGAAACAATTTATCATTATTTCGTCTCTAATTAAATATTTTCACATGAATTGAAGTGAGTGAAATATTTATTTATCGGATTAGTTATTTGATATCTACACTTAGAATATGAAAGTTAGAGTTCAAAAATAGGTTTTAGCAAACAAAATTGTTAATCACAAAATTTCAACATTTTTATGTTCAACAACTTCTATAACTTAATTAACTTCAAATATTATATTATCTTTTTACAAATACTAACTAATTCATATCCAAATGCTTGCTTAGAACTTAAAGTTTCTAAACTTAATCGAAAATGTAAAAGTGAAAAAGAAGAATCAAGTTAATAAGTTTGTTTAACCAAATTTTTGGTAGATCAATAATACTTATTTTTAAAAATAAAAAAAAGAGGTGTTTAATCAAGTTTTAAAGAGAAAATAAATTCTCCAGAAGCTTTAAAATGTAGTTTTTCTTTAAAAATGATATTTTTGGGAAAAATACACCTTTAACAACTTGACCAAACGCTAATTATTATATTCAAAAATATTTTTAAATTTATTAACAAACACAAACTATTTTTCGTCAAAAATACATTTTCGATACTAAAAAAATACTTTTAGGAAAAATACTTTTTACTTTCCACCAAATTTCTGAAAAGGACAATAATTACGACGAAAAAGATTTAACAACATGTGGGGTATTTAATTCACGGATTGGGCAAAATATAAGAAAAAGACTACAAATTGACTTCTCTTTTTCAGATTTAGAAGGTAGAATTTGGAAAAATGACAAGTTTAATTTGACATTTACCAGAGTGACTTCCCTCCGTTTACTTAATTAAAGATCTTAGGTTCGAGCCTTGGGAATAAAAAAATCATTGGTAGAGAGCGCTTTCCCCCGAGTGGGGTCCTACACGGTGCGAATTCAGAATAGTCGAGCTCCAATATGGGTACCGGACACCGATGAAAAACAAAAAAAAAGTACTTCCCTCCATTTTAATTTAATTTTTTCCAATTTTAACTTGAAACTAACATTAAAAATCTTATATTTTTAACTTTAAAATATATCAAATATATTAAAATAATACTTCTTAAATTTATGGTGTTTAAACATGTTATATAAAAAGTAAAAAATTACCATAAAAAAGAAAATAATTTTTTCAGAAAAAATATGACAAACAATTAAAATAATAGGATTACGAAAAAATAAGAATAATTTTAGAAAGTACTATAATCTTTACTTAATTTAGATTTGTAATTGATATTTTTTTGTAATTTATTGATATGTACATGTGCATATGCTAATTGAAGGAGCTCCACTATGGATACCAGCTGTGGGAGTGAAAAAAATAAGAAGAAGAAGAAGACATAATTATGTAGGACTACTAGTGTATTATATCCCACCCATTTTTATTGGACTATTCCCTTTTTCTCAAGTCATGCTGTGGTGGGCACCTCTTAGAGCTGTCAAAATTGGCTAGCTCAATCCAATCTTAACGGGCTAGAGAATTAAATGGGTTAAAACGGGCTGATCTTTTTTATTAAAGGGCCCATAAAATAGCAGCCCAACTTAGCCCTAAGCGGGCCACTGGTTGGGACGAGTTGACCCTTCAATAAAAAATGGACAATATTGACCTCTTAGAAAGAATATCGAATGTTGATATCTGATGAACACAACATCAATACATTACAAAAATTCATTCATGAATTACACACATTTCAGTGAATACTTACAAAACAACATAACAGCCAAGATACAACATTCATAAGATTCATCTGAGTAAAAAACATTACATGATCACTTTTTATATAAACAGGACAACAAAAGGAGAAATGAAAAATTAGGCATAAAAACAAAAGTAAAAGAGGTGAAAAATTCATAGTTATAATAACTTCAATAATATCTATATTGAATATTTTTAAAAGTCATAGCCCACGGGTTGGCCTCTAAGGCTCGCGAGTTGGGCCTACGAGGCTAGCGGACCAAATGAGGCTGGGCCAAAAAGTCTCATTCCTAAATGGGCTGAAAAAATTAAGCCCAACCCCACTTAATTCAAGGGTTGGGTTGGGCCGGCCTAACAGGCCAAGCCCATTTTGATAGCTCTAGCACCTCTATCTCTAGAAAAATAATAATCAAGTATTCTTCTACACAAGAATGGAGCCACTTAAAGTTAAAAGGAGTTCACATCGACCATCAACGGATGTAGTGCAGCGAATGAGACTATTTTTTTCCAAATAAGAGATTTTAAATTTGAGTTCTGGATATAAAAAATTCTTGATAGGGATTAGGGGGCGCTTCCTTTCGATTGGGGCCCTACGTGGCGAAAATCTAGAATAATCGAGCTCCAATGTGAATACTGAACGCCGAGTGAGAAACAAAAAAAGGAGTTCACTCAAATCTTCTTTGATGAAAATTTATACTGTTTAAAAATGAGTTAAATTATTTTTATGTATAAATAGTAGTAAATATTGATTTTTATTTTTTATTTATCTATTTTTTATATTTTAAATCTTTTTAGTTAGGGTGACAATTGCGCGTGTTGGATTAAATTTGACTGAATCAAAATAGGTTAAAACAACAATCGAATTAAGATCTACAACGGATTGGGTCCCAACAAGTCAAGTAATAAAATTATTATTTTTCTTTATTATGGCTATATATAATAAATAAATAAAATAAATTAAAAAGTCTTTTAAAAATATTTTGACAAAATTTTCTCATTAGTTAATTTGATCTACATATATCAACCCAATTTTAAATATGTTAAAATGAATTGAGCTAATAATAACCCGTTCAAACTTAAACAAATTGAGCGGATTGAACTTGATTTTGCCACCCTTACAACTTAGTATAATCTTGACTCCACCACTTCTGTCATTTTATCTATTTAGAAAGTAAAAGATACTTTTGATTCTCTTAATCTTATGATTCATTTGGACATACGATATGAATTTATAATTTGAAATTAGATTAATTTGTACTTGAAAAGTTTTGTTTGGATATATAATTTAGATTCTTAGGTTATATTTTTTTTCCTAAATATGAAAAAATTTCACTACTGTGAAAAACTATTAGAAAATTTCAATTTTTATACAATCTTATCATATGTTTGTGTGTTTATCTATTCATATTTTAAACCTCCTTAGTAGAGGCGATAATTGAGCGGGTTGAATCAAATTTGATCGGGTCAAAATTAGTCAAGACAACAATCCGGTCAAGAACCAACTCAATCCAATTCAAATTTGGTTGGGTCAAAATGGACTGGGTAAAAACCCAACATGTTCAATATTTACTAAGTTTTAGTAGTTTTATTTGTTCTTTTAAAAGATTTTAGTATATAATAATTTTTTTTATCTTTCTATATCATGGTTATATATAACATCAAATTAAAAAAAAAAAGTCTTAAAAATATTTTGGCAAAATTTGTCATTAGTCAATTTGGGCTACATATCATTCAATTTTAATGGGTTGAAATGACTTGGACTAATATGGATTGAGCTAATAAATAGGTGGATTTGGCATGTTAAGCGGGTTGATGTTGTTGAGCTAATAAATAGGCGGATTTTGCAACCCCTACTCCTTTAGTATAATCTTGACTTCACCACTACTTTTGCATCTAAAAAGTTAGGAAACGGGTTAGATGTACTCCTCAACTTTGTCATTTAGAGTTGATATAACTCTTGTTACAAAAGTGGCTAGCATATACACCTATCATTACAAAAGTGACTCAAATATATCAATCCCTATTGTTACAAAAATGGCTCACATAAACCCTTTTTATCTAACGGAAGGGAAAAATAATGATTTCAAATTTTAAAAAAATTCATGTATGTGTATATATGATCATCTCACATGATTTTTTTGACTTCTTTCAATCATTATTTGATTTTTTATTTTATTTTTTTCTTTCATTCTTTAGTCTAAAAATATGAGAAATAAAAAGAAAGAAACGCGAAGGAAAAAAGAGAAAAAAGTAAGAAAAGAATTTCAAGTTAATTTTTTTGTGGCTATATTATAATTTATTTTTTGTATTTGTAAAAGATAATCGGGGCATCTATGATAAATTTTACATGAAAGTTAGTGAAAAATAAATTTGACCATCAAAATAATAAATTTAAATTAGCCGTTGAATCAAAAAAGCAAAAAAAAAAAATTGCGAGAAGGATCAAATATACCCCTATATGTATTTTCAATAAATAAATTTAAAATATTTTTTTCACTCCCGTAAGAGGAAAAGATTATATGTGAGCAGTTTGTGTAACAATACGAGTATATATGAGCAACTTTCATAACGAGGGGTATATCAACTATGAATAACAAAGTTGAGGGGTACTTATATCAGGTCATTTTCCCAAAAAGTTATGATACGGGTTTCATTTTATCTATGGAAAATGGTCAAATATACCCTGATACTATCAAAAATAGTTTGTATATACCCCTCATTATTCTTTCGTTTTAATATACTCCTTCCGTTATACTTTTGGTTCAAATATATCCCTCTTATTATATTTTGGTACAAATCTATCCTTAATTTTAATAAGTGGACACGTAACAAGCTCAGAATTAAATGAACATCCCCAATTTTAAATACCCGATTTGTTTAGAAAAACAAACAATTTAACACATCCCCAACCATAAATGTGAAACAATCCCACAACTATGAAAACTATCAATTTTTTTTAATTCTAATACAATCTTACCAAATTAGCAAATCATAGTTTATAAACAAGATCAGAAAATTGTGTTAGGTACTGATCCAATATTTATTCTCAATTTAATTTATTGTGGTAACTCTGGTTCTTAAAAAAGGTGGCAAAGGTATCTCCATGCATCCATTATGTGGAGATCAAGCTTGATGATTGTTAAGTATGGACAATATGAAACATGATCATTTATATTTTGATTTTCTAAAATAACAACTATTTTCAATCATTTATTCTTAGTAGTAACAAGTAGGTCGAGGAAGAAGTACAAGATATTAAGATTAACAATCAGCCACGTCCCCCGTTTTTCACGTTTGTAGTAGGTACCAAGAATTGTGTACATAAATAGTGATGAAACCATGCATAGCAAAATCACTCATTCCACCAATGGCTTTTACAATTCTATCTTTGTGCACCACCACCAATTCATCTTTCTTTGCAAATCCTTCTAAGCTTTTCGATCCATGGAAGGCGTAGTCAAAGTTTCAACGTCTCATGCAATGTCAACAACTCTGGCGAGCATGACAAAAACGTTGACGCTGTTGATAGGAGAAATGTTCTTTTTGGCTTAGGAGATAGTAGCTATTTGATGAAATTTCAGCTGGAGTGACTTTGTTTGTAGTTTTTTTGGTTCTATTTTGTTGCTACTGTTCTTTTCTCCATTATTTTTAGTGTGAATTCTTCACTAATGTCTTTCTTTCCAATATTTGATATTGATATGCTTTACTTGAGCTGAGTTCTTCGCTAATGTGTTTCTTTCCGGTATTTGATGTTGATATGCTTTACTTGAGCTGAGAGTCTATTGGAAACAACCGTCTCTCCGGACCTCACTTATGAGGTTACACTACGTATGTTGTTGTTGTAAAACAGTGATAGTTGAGCGCTGTGTTTTTGACCATTAACTCAATTGAAAATAGAACCTAAGAAGTTAAGTTTTTGTGTAATTACCAGAATTAGGTGTGATAAAGCTGCATCTTTTGCCTTCTCTAGAACTTGAATCAACATCAACAGCAGCTGCAGAGACTAATTTGGTATCATTGAACTTAGCTGAATTAGTTCCTCCATAATGTGCAATTCTCTGTTTCCTCTGCACTTGCATATTAGCAACTTGTTCCCTTCTAGCTGCTCCTATACTTCCAGCAACTTCAAGAATCATAAAAGAAGAATCTTTTTTATATGAATTCTTGTCCAAGATTATGGTTTTAGAATCATTTTTCACTTTCTTAAGGTAAAATGCACTGCTTTCAATGTTTGTATTTCATATTCCAATGGAAAGATTGAGTTTTTGGTTAGCTCTTTTGGTTTGATCGTCATAGGACAGTAACTATTTTGATGAATTTCAGCTGGAATGACTTTGTTTGTAGTTTTTTTGGTTCTGTTTTGTTGCTATTGGTCTCTTTCTCCTTTATTTTTAGCATGACTTCTTTACTATCGTATTTCTTTTCAATACTTGATGTTGATATGCTTTACTTAAGCCGACAGGCTATAGGAAACAATCTCTCTAACTTATGAGCTTAAACTGCATATGTTGTTGTTGTATACTGGTTCTTTCTCCATATGTTGTTGTCTTGAATGGTGTTTCAGTAGAAATTGTTAGCTTAGTTCAGTTATCTTAGATGAGTGTTCGATGACGCGATGCTGAAGTAGCTGATTTTGCTAATGTTGGTTGAACCCCTTGACGTAAGTGAAAATTTTAGTGAAGAAGAGGCTAAAAGTTGCTACTTCTTAGTCCCTTTGTATAAATTTCTGGCTCCGCCACCGAGTTGAACCTACATAACCCGCCCTGAATACGCCTATTTCCAGTATTCTTATGTAAAGATGAAGATAGACATGTTGATATAAAGATGAAGATAGACATGTTGATCTGTAATATATAAAATTGAAAGAGATACATCTTGAGCAAATTTCTGCTTAGATAAGGTTTAACAAATGCAAACCAACTTATTCGAAAGTAAACTGCACTTCTGAAATGCAAATCTGCAGGATTATCCAGAAAGGACACCATTTGATTAAACACATCTTGCTGAATGAAAAGTAAGCACTTAGATTAAAAAGGATGAAAGTATATATACTGATACTTGTTATGTTTTGAGGCCTAAAGCATTGGACTTACTTACCTTGCCATGTAGCTCGGATGGTTCCTTCTTTTCATTTTGTATGATTGATTGGACTAGATTTGTTGAAATTGGAATAGCCTCAAACATTTTGGAAAGTCACAAATAGAAGATACTTTCTAATAGCATGTAGTGTGTAGGTGTGATGATGGAAGCTTTGTTCCAAATATCCAGCACAAGTTCACTTAGTAGGGAGAATGAAGTAAATCAGTTACTTAGCTATTTGGGTCGCTTGCTATTCTAGCTTTCCAGGTAATGCATTATACCATATTTTTATCTGATATACCACTTTTCTAACAGTTTCACTTCTATCATCAATCAACTCAACTTTTCAGATTTACTAACATTACACAATTTTTTCAGGAACCTCAATATCTCCCTATGTTTATGGTTTTTGAATGCAGAAGATTAGGTGCTTAAAAAGGGACTCCGACTCAGCCCTTTACATCTGCGAAACTATGAAATACTAATCCTATATGCCGAAATATCGGCTGTATTTGTGAGTATAAAGTTTGGAACTCATGTTATAAACTTTGGAATTTTGTTTCTCCCTTTGTGTATTAAACTGGTTGGCACTTTTCTTGCTAATTTTCAACCAAAGTTTCAAAGTTTGTTTCTCTCTTTGTTTGTATTGAACTGCAATTCTGTTTTTTGGAACATTGGTGGCACTTTTCATCCAAAAATTAATTACACCTAAAACTATACAATGCACGGGCCATACACATCTAGTATATGTGTGATGTTAGCATCCATTGTATAACATCTTTCACACTTATATTGTAAATCATTTACATGGTTTTGAAATTTTCTAACACTTATTGAAAACAATGTCACCTAATTTAGATATACAACCACTTTAGACATTACTTTAAATCATTATCTGCTATTGCTAGAACAATACTAAATACTCATGGCTCAAAGGTGAAGCTAGTACAACATAAAACATTGACTTTAGGACTTCAAAGTATTGAAGCCCCAAAATTCTTTTAATAATAAATTTATGATTTTATTTTCACTTAAAACAATATTGAAGGCCATAAAAAAAAAAAGGTTCAAATTTGATTTTTTAAAAAGACAAAAAAGAAAAACTATTTATGTTTTTTCAAATTTTATGAATGGAGCCTCCCGATGTCTCTAAATATTCCTGAATTGAACTTCTCTACATGCCGCTCACATTCATCCGTTTGTTAAATAATTTGATATTATTAAAAATTATTTATGCTAATGATATATAAAATCTAAAGGTATAAGTCATACATATATTAAGTATGCGAATTATTAATTTATCAATCAAATATCATATTAATTTATATATAAATAATTTATACTTTATCTATCTACTAAATATTGTATAAATTATAAAAATTAATATATAAATAATTTATTTCTTATTCAGCTATCAAACCATCCTTAAATCTGAAATAGGTACACTTTATGGAAAAACCTGTTATTTCTCAGCAAGGATGACATTACTTTTTCCACTTTGTATGAAAGATATTACTTTCCTTCGTTCACTTTCACTTATCCAACTATTCATCATCAATATTATTTATTTTACTCATTTTTACTTGTTATTTTATACTTTGCACTCCTCTTGGAACATAATAATATGAGGATTGTATCATAAGGTCAATATTAATTGATAATGATTTGAGAAATAAATAATTATCTCTAAGAGTGTAATATGAAAAACAAACAATTATTTATTTTTAAAATAGTGGACAAATAAAAATAAATTAAGAGATTAAATTCTAACCATTTTGCATCAAATCTTATTTTATTGTTCACATGAGATGATGTTTTATTAATTTTACAAGAGATTTCTACCATCGCTATATGATATTGT
Source organism: Solanum appendiculatum (assembly GCA_018342035.1). NCBI lineage: Eukaryota > Viridiplantae > Streptophyta > Magnoliopsida > Solanales > Solanaceae > Solanum > Solanum appendiculatum. Next base: position 105,941 of record JAGDQO010001930.1, on the reverse strand, counting down.
TGGAAATCTTACGGGAAATAAGATCTAGAGGGAAACATACATTAGGCTGAAGCCTCTGACGGATATATTAGAGGATTAATGCCAATAATGAAGAGCCAATGCCCGACTAAATCTGAATCGTGCACTGCAGTGCCTATTCGAGGGTGACACTCCCAATAGGATTTTCTCCATACCCAGGGCTCCAACTCGAGACCTCTAGTTAAGGATGAAGCACTCCCATCAGTGCATCACAACCCATGTTGGTGATTAAAGACTATTATGAGGAGTAATAAATTGATTAATGACTATTAATCAAGTCTAGGTATTTCGACAATGATATAAACAATTCAAGGAATGAATCTAGACGATGGTATGAATACTTTCTTTTGAGATACTAGAATCATTTTTTCAATAGATATAATTAGCAAAAGAAAGGAGCGAAATTCATTTGCCCTCAAAGACAAACATTTTAGTCTGTATATAGTATTCCTTGTTTCAATTTATGTAGTATCGTCTGATTTAAAAAATAACAATTGAAATTTGTGAAACTAAAATAAATTTTAAATATTTATATGAAAATAAATCATTTTATTAAGAATGTAAAAGATTACACATAAATTGATAAAGAGTGAATAGAGACAATAATTAAATTTAGAATTTTAAATGCTACAATTTAACATTTGACATTTTGAATGGAGAACACTTCTCCGCCCTTTTTAGGAACCGGAATTACTAGTACATTGTATTATTAATTTTTTATGAACTTTTTTTAATCGTTAATTTTTTATTTTATTATAGTATATATGTATTCAACCAAATAATTACTAGTACATCATTTCTTAACGTATTCATCATTCACTTGATTGTCTCTCCATATGAAGTTAGAAATACTTAAGTAATTGAATTAATTATCAAGAATAGTAGACTTTTATCCATGTTGTCATATACTACTTGAAATTCGAATAATTTAACGTTTCAATAAAATTAGCGGGGTAAAATAAAATTTTAATAAGAAACTTAAGTATATACAAAAAGAAAAAGAAAAATTTTAGAGTTATATTTTTTATTCAGTATATATATACTTGTTTTTAATATAGTATTCGTAGATGATATAAAGCCTTTATTTGACTCACATAGTAATATAAAATTAAAATCTACTTAATAAGAGGTTAGTCATGTGTTTGCACTAGATCACGTTGGATGCTAATGTAAGAACTTTTATTTATCAACACAACAATTTGAATGAGTTAATTCAAAGTTCTAAAATATTTTTAGTAAAACGTTAATATTTTTTTTTATATCAAATTTGAACCTTTTTATTCTTTCAAATTTCAATATTGTTTTTTTGTGAAAATAAAATCATAAGATTTATTATTAACTTTTTCTTTTAGATAAAATAAATATTTTACTAACTTCTCCTTTGAACCACCTGAAAAAAATATTTGGTATTTGTTTTGATAGTAGCATATAATGTTTTAAGGCCCTAATGTCTAATGTGGTTGTATATCTAGATAAGGTGGCATTTGTTTTCAGCAAATGTAAGAGAATTTCAATTTTTCAAACTAAATGTTCAGATCAAAAACAACATTGGCGTTTCAAATTTTTGTAAACATTGATATTTATTTTAACTCTAAGTATTAGTTAAATTAATTATCATAAAATGAAATTTGACAAGTAAAAGTGAACGAAGGTAAATAACTTAAAGAAACTTTTTTTTAAATTATTTATAAATTAATTAAATATAATCTTTTCATATTATTTTAATAGGCTAAGGAAAATGTTATAAATAACTAATAGAAGGGAGATAACCTAACATCGCAGACTACACTAGAGGTTTATATTACGAAAACAGATATCTATTGAATTATTTCTAAGATTTTCTTAAATCATTAGGGGTTTGCATACTTTTTTTTAATTTTTAAATATGGTTATATTTCCAATTTTCTTGAAACCAATCTCGAGAGGTATTTTTAAAAAATACATACAAATAATATATTTTTCAAGATTAGTTTTGTGTTTTGCAATGTGTTACAACCTAAGGTGAATAGAAAATCATGCATCAATTCTTTCATACAATATGAAATTACTAATATCATTGGATCAATTCTTTCATACAATTTTTAAGTTTTCAAAAACTAAAATAAGAATAGCACAACAGAATTTGCCACTCCATTCGTACTATTTAACTAGTGTCTAGTAGGGGAAGGGCCCAGGGTTCGTTCGAACCCTTTTTGATTAGAAAATACATTATTTACGTATTGTAAAAAATATTTTTATGTAGATATCGTAAATATTGAACCTCATTCGACTTCTTCATATGTTTACTGCTTTATATTTTGAACCTCTATACGAAAATCTTGGTTCCACCAAGTTATATATCTTCATTCCTATCAATATGAGTTACTAGTACACTTTAGACATCAGTACATCACAATCAAATAGTTTAACAAAAACATATCACTGTTAAAGAAAATAAATCTTTGACATTCAAAGATGTACATGTTCGTAAGATGGAAAATATGTATGATAACTTAAGGGAAGATTTCCTCATAGTTATCACATTATTTAGTGAATTTTGTAATTGCTAACATACGTTAGTAAAAAAATAAAGGGGAAGTAATATAAAACATAGTTCATATAAAATTTATATTTTATCAAACACATTTTAAAATTTTGAATTAAACAACTTAAATCGTCATTTAATAAATAAAGTTGTTACATTAACATCAAGGTAATATATTGCAAACATGTATAACCTCTTATTAAATAGAACTAGTAAACATATCTGTAGTGGAATACACAGAACTAGTATACATTTCTGTAGTGGAATACACAATTTTTCATAAGCGGTGCAACCATAACTATAGAATTTTAGGATCCAACCAACTAAGATACATACAACTTTGGATAGAGAGTCTCACTTAAAGTATATATCGTCTACATTTGCTTTTGCTTCTTAATTATACAAGTTAGAGAACATTCGATTCGAACCAATTAAGTTTAAATCTTGTAATATGAAACTACATTTTCAAAGTTAGAAACTTTTTCTTCATTTTTTTAAACGGGAGAATAACTAAAACAAAAGTGTACACTTCCTATTTATTTATGGCTACTTTACAACTATATTACCCAACAATTGAAATAGAAAATATTGTTTCTTTCCCATTTGTATATAATCAACGAACAACAACAACATATCTCACCGGCCTCACAAAAACAGAGAGAAAAATCAGCTATTTTCAAAAAATGGAAATCAAAGAGAGAAAACAGGTACACCACCTAGGGGAAAACACACACTATAATGTTTAACCAATTGTTTCCTTAAAGATTTGGCTAACAAAATTGTCAAATATCAAATATGGTGGAGTAAAAATTTTCTAACAATAGTCCAAAACATGGACTAAACACACCAAAAAAGTAAAAGTGATTTAACATTAAATATATATACAATACATTAAAAAAATATATTAACTATATATAAAAAGTATAATTTTCTGCCAACCTCCTCGGTGCTACCTTATTCAAATCGCTAAATCTAGCCATTCTGAACCATAAAAACCATAAAATCTAAATTTTTTTCTCTTTATCGCTCATATTTTTACGGTTCTAAAGCTGAAAAATACACCTATAGACCCATAGTAGCACAAAGCAAAATAAAAAACAATCTTTATAAACAAGAATGTCAAAAATTGAATATAAAACAACAAGAAAAGAGGAGATTCAACCTGCCCTTACTAGGAAAAGAAAAAAAAAACCTACTTTTGTCAAAAAATTGAACAGCCAGAGTGAATTACACATATACTATATGTTCTTCTCTCCAACACCTTTTTTTTACACGATTTCAATTCACATCGATTTGCTTATATCACTTTAAATATACCTATTTAATATTAATTTTTTTCGACAAAGTAATGTCATTTAACATTCCTTAGGCCTTTCTAAATCCTCTTCGACATATCACGCGATGCGCGGTTAAATTTTAACACATTAGCTTAACAACTTAAAAAAAATGTGTAGTCATTTTGGTTCTTTTATGAAATATGCCTCCAAACAAATTATGAAAATAAATACTACTAAAAAGTGATAAAATTACATGTATAAATTGGTAGTAAAGTAATGCACCAACTAAATTCTTAATATATTAGAATCCCGTGCCAGCACGGGTCCAATGTATATTACTCTTTCTGTTTTAATTTTTTATATGATATATGTGAAACTATGTGATTTACAATATATTTTATGTATTTTATATAATATATCTCTCTCACTCTTTATCTCAATTTATGTGGTATAGATGAAATTTTGAGAGTTAACGAAAACTTTTTATATATTTTCAAATAATTTAAGCTATTAATTATTATGATTTATAATACTTTTTACATATTTTTTTAATATATACAAAGTGATAAAAGATAAAATTTTAAAAAAGAGAACAATAAAATTATCAAACTACCCCGGCTACAAGCAGGCATGTTGACGAAGTCCAGCCTGCTTGTAGCCTCTTCTACTAAGTAGTAATAATACAAAATACAAGAATATTAGAATTTTCATCCATTAAACTTTTAACTGTATAATAATTACTTTTTCAGGATTAATATAGTTCCTTATTCATATAATTGAAAGTTAAAGAAAATTTAAAAAGTTGATAAATTATTAATTTATTTTGATTCCCATTAATTCTCCAACAACACAATTTAGATTTTATATCGGACCTAAATGGGAATGACATGAAAAGTCTTTTTCAAAACCTAGCATTAAGGGCGTTACGACGATATACGAGAGGAATAGAGAAAAACTCGTGATTGGTGTGGAGGGGAAGATCTGTTTATGATATAGTTCAAGAAAGAGTCGTCTCATTTCCTTATTTCTTTATAATTCATTCACTTCAAGACTGGTTCTGAACGCCGCGTAAGATCATCTTCAACCAACCTCCACCGTACTTTCGGTGCGACCACTAAAGAATTGCTTACCCTGTGTTTTTTGGATCAAATCCGGTGACAATTCTCCACTCATGTCCTTCCAGAGCTGGGTAAGTGATCTTCAAAGGCATCTCCCCGATCCATTCTTCCCAGCGCCCCTCAATCAAATCCATAACTGTTGTTGCTTGTGCAGGAGTAACTAGAGAACTTCAAATTGCAATAAAAAAGTTGTCAACTAAGAAAGACCGGAAGTCCATGCGAGCCGGGCTGATATTAACCAAAAAGATACCCTCCTCAAAAGGGTTTTTAAAACAGAAAAGGGTCAAAATTACCCATGAACTATGCGAAATAGACCACTTATACCCTCCGTTACATTTTGGGATAAAAAATGCCCCTGCCGTTATCCCAAGAGACCACAAATACCCTCAAGAGTTAACAACCTAAATTTTATGATATAGTTTATGGTTAATTAATTTCTCCCAAAAAGTTAACCTTATTCATTGAAAGGATGAAGATTTAGAAAAATTATCAAAATATGGATTAAATTATACCAAGCTTAATAAGGGACTCTAATTTTAAATCTAGTTTCTTGAGGCAAAACACAGTGCTAGTATCCCACAAGTAATAGGTTAGACCTTTTAGTTTTAAAAGAGTCATATTTATAATATGCATATTGACTTCATAATTCAATAGGAAATAAAGATATAGGCCAAAAATACTCTTTCAACCTGGAAAGTACATGTTCCAGCCTCCATGTTAACTAAATCAAAAGAACCTGAAAGAAATTTTTTTTATTAAAAACACTCTTGAAAGAGTGAATTGTTACTTTCGTCTCTGAACTATTGTCAGCCATAAAAACATTTCTCTACTTGATTAACTGAACTTAAATACACCCCCGATCTTCCACATGGCATAGCAAATGGTCTCAAACTTTTGTAGGAGCATGTGAGACTCTTAATAAAACGCCGAGAGAAGTGTTGAAAACACCCTAAACTTCACATGGCTTTACAAGCCTAATCACTACTAAAAAATCGTATTCCCTCATTAAACAAATTTTTAACTACTAAACTAAATATTCATAGACTCTATTTGGTACCTATCGATTGATGGACACCTATCGCGAGATCATCGATCGATTAAGTCCTAACAAAAAAGTACCAAAGTCTGTCGATGCATAAAAAATTTATACTATTTTCATTTCAAAGGTAGGAAGTACATTATAGTAATTATCAGGATATATAAATGTTCTAAAAAAATTATTTGTTTAAAAATATGAATGGAGTCTCTCGATGTTTCTAAATACTCTAGAATTGAATTTCTCTAACTATGGAGAGACAGTTGTCCTTTTGTTAAATGATTTGAATTTAAATTAAATAACTTGATATTGTTAACTTATTAATACTAGGGAAAATTACATCGATAAGCAAACATATACTAGTTAATTAGCTAACATAGCTATAGTTTGAATTAATTACGGCTCGTAGCTTACTTTTAACTGTAATTGCGTCACTTATACATATACAAATACAAATTATACATATGTATATATACAATTATATGACAAATATACAAATACAATTAGTCTCTCTCCACTCTCTGCCCTCTCTCGCTCGCCTCTCTCCTCCCTCTCTGACTCTCGCTCGCCAGATATACAAATACATATGTATATTAGTTACATATATACAATTATTTGGCAGATATACATATACAATTCGACAAATATACATATACATTTCGTCTCTCTCTACTCTCTGCCCTCTCTCGCTCTCCTCTCTCCTCTCTCTCCCAATCTCACTCGCCACTCTCCTCCTATAACATGTAGCTACGAATCGTAATTAGCAAACTATAGCTATAGAGCATAATTAAAATATTTTGAGTGGCTATATGTGAAAGTTCCTCATAATACCTACGCTATATAAAATCTAAACTCAAAAATAAGGGTGCAAAACTACAAAGTTATAAATGTACAATAATGCCAACAACTTAAATCTGAAATATGTAAAATTTGTGAAAAAATTACATGAGTTGTCAAACAAATGCTATATAATTAGGTGTTTTTGAAATTTCCTCAAAAATTTATTAATTCTTAGCAAGGTGGTCCTAACTGATTCCTTAGATGGTATTTTGACAAAGGTAACATAAGGGACAAATCTGATTACTTTTACCATTATTTGTACCCTACAAAAGAAATTAAAGTGGACAGTCAAATCGTGTACTAAAACTTGCTACATTTTTGACCGAAATAAGCCAAAATAATATGTTTTTTAATTTTTTTACAAAACTAGCATAAACGTATTTGATAGTAACGTATTAGGTATTATTTTATTCAAAAAAACAAACGGGCGATAGAGTTAACAGACTTAAAACGTTACTATGAGTAACAATGAAGAAACTAATTAGTTTAGCTGGAGAGTTTGTCTCTTTACAGGGACTAATAACTCTGGGGAAGGTTTAAATGGAATTGGGCTGCCTCCTACAGTAAGATAACAATGTTTTTTTCCATGTGAGGAAGATGTTGCTTTATCTTCAAGTTGAAAAACAGAGGAATAGCAACTGAAGCTACATGGAAGGCAAATATAGTTTCGAGATGATGGCAAAATGACCAAAATAACTGAAGCTTTTGCATGAATACGACATTAACAAGAGTATTACAATAGATCAAATGATAGACATTGTATGGTGCTGGACGACTTACAGCGACAAATTTACTTGGTTGGTCTGTTTTTCTCTTAGCACTTCATCCAGAAACGCAAGAAAAGGCCAGGGTTTATAGCTTAAAACATATATTCGACAGCAGTTTTTCCTTCTTCAAAATTTCAGAATATAGCTTCATGTCATTGTCGAGTTCTAAATAACCTTCCCACGGAAACTCTTTCCCTCATAATTTATCCATTACTCTTTTCTTTTTGCCGTGCTCGTAAAGATAAATGCTTCCTGGTAAATAAGGATAAATTTCCAATTATTCAATTAAAAAAGGAGCAATTATGTCAAAAAATAACGTAAAGATGTTAAAATACCAATTATATTAATAGAATATAGTATTACTATAACCATGAGTTAAATATAATTAATTAACAAGCACATACCAACTGAACTTGTATTACACAACTTGCTGATTCATAATAGACCATTACAAGTAAAGCAGAAGGTACCAAAAATGCACCTCAGAAAGTATTTATATCTTAGATGCAGAAGATATGGCAACTACTATTTAATTGAACCAAAAGAAATATGATTCACTTACCATGGTTTCATATGCCGTTGAATTTTCCATATAGCCTTGCTATCACTGAGGATGCGGAGTAGGATTACCAATAACAAGATGAGTAATGAGATGTTTCTTTACGAGGTCCTAAAACTTTTATCACCTCTCCTCATATTTAAAATCATATTAACATTTCTATCACATATATCTCGTGACCTATGGGTGAGTTGTTTAGTTAATACAGATGGTTCAAGTGGATCGAGATCCAGTTGATATGTAATGGTTACATGCATCATATTGATGCAGTGGTTACAGATTACTCCTCCCACTCTAGTCACCTGAAAGCAAGTACAGTACTGGATAGTTCACATTACAAAAAAGAAATCAAGAAATTCTTAAATACTCAAAATGATATTTTCAAAATACATTCATGCAATGTGGTTTGGGAGGAATTCAAGAATCTTTGAGATGAGACTTATTGGGCTAACGATGAGAATGTATGTGAGTTGCTTAACAATAAGAAATTTAAGTTAGATAGACATACCTCATCCTTTAACAATATCGATGAGACATTTACAAGAAAAAAAAATGACCCCTAACCCTTTTTAAAATTAGGTTACAACTAATCAAATCTAGATAGACAGAATTATGTAGTCTAAATTGTGGGAATATTGAAATGTAATCCAAGCATTTCTTCTACTATGTAAAGAAAAAATATACCTCAAACGTAAAAAAAAACTTCGTTTCAAGCTTTTCGAAAAACTTACGGCAGTAAATTTGTCCTGAATCTCATTTTTCCGGCAACACTAACGGCGGATTGGGAACAGAGCAGTGAGGGTTGTGAACGTCATGAATCTAATTGGGAGGTTGCATAAGGGTTTTGAAACGCGCAGCATGGTGATGCAAACGACATAGTTTGTTTTAGTTTGGGGATAAGTTACATTTTAAGTCTAAAACGTTACTCTCGGTAACGTTTTAACCTTAAAATGTTACTCTCAGCAACATTTTACCTCTGTTTACTCCGACAGTCATTTGTCCTTTTATCATTAAATATTTTTGAATAAAATAATACCTAATACGTTACTATCAAATACGTTTATTCTAGTTTTGTAAAAATTTAAAAAGTGTATTATTTTGGTGAATTGATTTAAATAATGAATTATTTTTGGTCAAAAATTCGACAAATCTGATTGCTCTATAGTGACTCCGCTGGCTCACTGATAAGATATTATTCCCTCCGTTCACTTTTATTTATCCAAATATTATTGTAACACTCGATCATTTTTTATTTGTTCATTTTATATATAGCACTATTCTTTAAAGATAATAATAATGATTGATATAAGGGTTGTATCATATATAACACTCATATTACTTACTAATATTTAGTATTAAGTTTTGATTAATAATTTAAAAAATAGATAGTATATGTTAAATGTGACAAAGTAAAAATTATAATTTTGAAATATTAGATAGATTCCACCATTTCGCATTAAATCTTGTTTTATTGTTCACATGAGATGTCTTATTTTCTAGAGTACTTTTGTATCATCACCATATGAAATTAGCAAAAGAAGAGGGGCGAAGATATTTTTGCAACAATAAATCGTTTTATTAAGAATAAAAAGATTACACATAAATTAAGACAGAGGGAGTAAGTGAGAGATTCTAACAAACATTAATGATAATTTAATCCTCGAGAAATTCAATAGCCACACTTTGGATGGAGATCACACCACCACCCTTTTTAGGAACCACAGTTACCGTAATGGTATCATCATCTTCGAGTCCAATGTCTTCTAAAAGTTCGGTAATGTCCAACTGAAATGTCTCATTAGAATCCATATTCTTATTATGTGCATGAACGTGAGGCAAGTTGACATAGCTCCCCGCGAACTCCACCTTATCAAGCTCATCTGTATTCACATTTTCATCATCGTTTAGGAACACATCAAACCTTATATATTTATTAGTATCATACTTTAAACCCTTGAATATTAGCACTTCCTCTTTTTCGTCTTTGTCCTTTTGACTCCTTGACGTAGTCGGCCTATTGATGGAAAACGAAATGGCTTTATCGAGGTTAACAATTGGGAATACCTTGTTTGCTGGCTTAATGTTTCTTAAGTCCACTTTTCCTTCTCGGCCCTTTCTTGTTGGCCTACTTTTAAGCCATGGGAGATCAGCTGGTGCGTAATCGTACCCCATCTTCTTCATGTCCAAACAGTCTCTGACTCTCACACGGTAAGGTTTTTTATTTTCATCGTAGAAAAAGAATTCGGAGTTCAACCAATCTGTGTCAGTGATATCCCTTCTTTTCCCACCTAGTCCTTTCCATATATTCCACATACGATCCACATTGGCGTGGTGGCTGTAGAAAACCGGGTCTAAACCAGCTGAGTAGAAATTACCCATATCCTCACCCGATGATCGTTTACCATTTCCCAGATCCGTATCGCTCACAGTACCAGTCCAAATGTGGACTGGAGTATGAGGGATGTTTTCAATGGTTCCCAGACCTGTGTTATCATTCTTTCCCAGAACGTAACGCGCACCAAAGAATTGTGAAGGGCATGCAGCATTAGTTATCATTTGACGGTACATATGAGTACAGTTGTTAGCGATCACCGTCTTTTCATCAGTCGGAGTAACTACTCCTTCTCCGTTATAGTTAAAATCGAGTATGGTACCATTACGGACGTGTGGATTACGTCTTGCCTTGGAAAGGGGAGTCCCTTCTCGATCGAACATGGGAGGTAAACGCATACCCTTTGGATGGTCCCAATTCCAATATGGCAAAGCGAAAGTTGGATCATTGATGAGTTTTGCCAAGATTCGCTCATAGAAGTACAAGTACCATCTGTGGAACGGAAAGAAAAGCCATGAGAAATGAACCTGTAAAACATCATCACCAAATTTGTAAGCACCGTTGCAATAAGCACAATGGACGTTGGCTTGTTGCATGAATGAACGAGGGTCGTCTTTGTCCAGTTCCATCATTTTTTTAGTGGCCAATTGGTACTTTGCAATATATTCCTCAGTCACATCTTGAGCAACCGGGCGCTTACGGAGCTTACATATGGGAGGAAGCTTGTAATATGGAATGTTGGCTACATCAACTCGTGTAGGAGGGCAACAAAGATATTCTACTGGTTCTGTACTCCACGATTTCGTGGCTACACTACACGATTTGAGATCAGGCGGCGGTATAGGAGAAGCAGAGGCTAATGGTGCAAGAATATTGGAAGCACCATAGAGCCCTCCTAAACCAAGAAGCACATTTCTCCTATCAACATTTGCTTTAATGTTTTTGTCATGCTCATCACCATTGACAAATTTGTTGGAATTATTATTGCATGAGACGTTGAAATTTTGACTACGCCTTCTCTGCTGGAAAAGCCGAGAAGGTTTTGCAAAGAAAAATGAGGGTGTTGTAGTAGTAGTGAGGGTTTTGCTACTCTGGTCACCGAGACTTGTAAAACAGATAGAATTAATGGAACAAGATGAAGAAGCCATTGTTGAGATGAGTGAATATTGTTGTGATTCCTATCATCTATTAATAGAAGCGACTAAAATAATCATAAACTTGCATAAAAACAAAAAACAAAAGCCATTGCATTTCTAACCTTACATGTCCACATAAAGGACTAGATTAGGTAAACGCTAAAGAACAAAAATGAGATACCTTGATAAAATCGATCTATATTGTGTACGGACACAATAAAAAATAGTCATTCGGTAAATTTGAGATACTCAAGATAGAATCTATCTATTTTGTGTACTAATGGAAAAAAACAGTCATCTATCCAGTAAATTTAAGAAATTACGTTGTATATTTAGGTCAAATTTTGGTTTAATAAATATATATATACAAGTATTGACACATTTTGACACAAGTTAAGGGTTTACTCTATTAGTTAAGGCATTGCGAAAATTCTTTGAGGACGTTTGTTCTAGTCCTACCAACCTCATAATTATATTTTTTATTATAATCATTACGAGAGGAGATAGGGATGTATCTGAGAGAGGATTTTTGTATATATTTTTTTTAATGATAGGAAATTTTAGAAATTATGATATCTTAAGTTGTGCATTTATATAATTTTTTCCTTTTTATTTGTTGATGGTGATTATACCTTGTAATTATAAATTGACTGAAGGCAATGATGAATCAAATGAAACAGATTGAAATATATATTTTTAGCCTTTTTTTCGTTTTAAAATAATAGTTGCCCACGCTTTTGTTGTGGCAAAGAAAAAGACAATTTTTTTGGGTCTACTTTCATAATGATTTCTAAATTCTCCACCATAAAATTTCCAAGAAAAGTTTTAGATAATGAAGAAATAATTTATCTTTATTTTGTTTTCTTTTACAAGTTAAGCTTAATAATAGGATATCAGACTTTATCCTATCCAACTTTAGTACAGAAACAAAGTCTTAAGTTTAAGCGTAAGATTTTTGCTTAAACTAAGCAACCTAAGTATAACATGCTGAATTATTGGAGTAAATCGTCTCCTTATATTAGAAAAAATGTATTTTGTCAAGTTGAATCACCTCTTTTCAAAGATGTCGAAAAGCGTAGTAGAAGATAATATTTTTACGAGATTAACTTGTGTGCACTGACGGTGTAATGTTTTTTCACACAATCAGGTAAGTTTAACTGTAACAGCCAGACTTGGTTAAACCTCATTTTAAATCTATTTCTTTTTTAAATGTTTTAAAATAGTAATTTATTAAATTTCTCCCTCTCGCAGACTCCATAACCGTAGCAGCTTCTCTCTCCCCTAAACTGCTAAGCTCTTCATCTAGGGATGTAATGACCCGGAAGGTCATTTTTGGAAATTTTCATAAAAATTATCATTTTTCTCCTCCCGATAGTTGTCTTGAGTCAGTTTGGATTAGTCGGTGAAGTTGGTTTGGGGAATTTTAGAGCTATTCGTTAACTACGATTGTTTAGTTGACGGATAATTTTAAATAATTAATTTAATTGATGGTTAATGGGCCAAACCCATAATCTATTTAATATTATTATTGTCATGTGACCCATGTACTTGAGTGACTTTAAGTAGAAAGGATTTACCAGGTTAAATAACATTATCAATAATTATTAGTTAGAGGTGGACGAACACGATCACGGAAGTTATAGCACTATTTCCACATCTAAGGCGCTGAAACAAAAATTGTCGATATACTCCAGGTCAGATGCTTTGATTAAATCTATTCCTACTATATAACTATACTAATTTATATATTAATATGAGAAAGAGTAAAGGTTTAGGCGGTGGCCTGTATATTGGATTGATGTTTCTGGTGTTCTGGGGATTTGGTATGAATTGGAACAAAAATTTGGTCATATATAATGACTTTAATGATTATTAATCATTGGAAAAATTTATGATAATGGGTGAAAGTTATAAGTAATGCCTGATGTCTGAAATTGCTCAATGAAGTACTGTTTAGTGCATGGTTTAGGTTTCGCTATTCTTATATTATCATCGTCTGTGATTAAAATTTTGATACATTATAATTTAGGATTAAGGGTTCTTAGAATAAAATCTTAGTTTGGGGACCAAATAATGGTCCGTATTAGCTGAAATTTGATGTGCGATTATATTTTAATATGAATGTCATCGGACCCACATCCTTATGAATATTATATATTTGAACAGATTGTGATCGTTCGGAAGCGTTACAGAAAGGCAAATTCGTAAATTGATACCGGGGCTTCAGTTTGAGGCAAGTAGAGATTTCTTACTTATTGGAAGTGTTAGTTTTAATGTACTAATTAAATATAAGGGTAATAAGGGGTTCCCGTATAAATGAGATAACGAGCATTTATGCGGGTACCGGTGTCATAATATGGGGAAAGTTGTATAAAATTGATTATTGGTTGATAGTACCATAAGTTGTGATATGATTGAAGTGTTGAGACTTGGGAATTATGTGAACTTGATTAATTTTTAATATTAATTTTTTTTGACAAAGTAATGTCATGTAACATTCCTTAGGCCTTTCTAAATCCTCTTCGACATATCACGCGATGCGCGGTCAAATTTTAACACATTAGCTTAACAACTTAAAAAAAATGTGTAGTCATTTTGGTTCTTTTATGAAATATGCCTCCAAACAAATTAATCAACCTAAGTATAACATGCTGAATTATTGGAGTAAATCGTCTCCTTATATTAGAAAAAATGTATTTTGTCAAGTTGAATCACCTCTTTCCAAAGATGTCGAAAAGCGTAGTAGAAGATATTATTTTTACGAGATTAACTTGTGTGCACTGACGGTATAATGTTTTTTTACACAATCAGGTAAGTTTAACTGTAACAGTCAGACTTGGTTAAACCTCATTTTAAATCTATTTCTTTTTAAAAATATTTTTAAATAGTAATTTATTAAATTTCTCCCTCTCGCAGACTCCATAACCGTAGCAGCTTCTCTCTCCCCTAAACTGCTAAGCTCTTCATCTAGGGATGTAATGACCCGGAAGGTCATTTTTGGAAATTTTCATAAAAATTATCATTTTTCTCCTCCCGATAGTTGTCTTGAGTCAGTTTGGATTAGTCGGTGAAGTTGGTTTGGGGAATTTTAGAGCTATTCGTTAACTACGATTGTTTAGTTGACGGATAATTTTAAATAATTAATTTAATTGATGGTTAATGGGCCAAACCCATAATCTATTTAATATTATTATTGTCATGTGACCCATGTACTTGAGTGACTTTAAGTAGAAAGGATTTACCAGGTTAAATAACATTATCAATAATTATTAGTTAGAGGTGGACGAACACGATCACGGAAGTTATAGCACTATTTCCACATCTAAGGCGCTGAAACAAAAATTGTCGATATACTCCAGGTCAGATGCTTTGATTAAATCTATTCCTACTATATAACTATACTAATTTATATATTAATATGAGAAAGAGTAAAGGTTTAGGCGGTGGCCTGTATATTGGATTGATGTTTCTGGTGTTCTGGGGATTTGGTATGAATTGGAACAAAAATTTGGTCATATATAATGACTTTAATGATTATTAATCATTGGAAAAATTTATGATAATGGGTGAAAGTTATAAGTAATGCCTGATGTCTGAAATTGCTCACTGAAGTACTGTTTAGTGCATGGGTTAGGTTTCGCTATTCTTATATTATCATCGTCTGTGATTAAAATTTTGATACATTATAATTTAGGATTAAGGGTTCTTAGAATAAAATCTTAGTTTGGGGACCAAATAATGGTCCGTATTAGCTGAAATTTGATGTGCGATTATATTTTAATATGAATGTCATCGGACCCACATCCTTATGAATATTATATATTTGAACAGATTGTGATCGTTCGGAAGCGTTACAGAAAGGCAAATTCGTAAATTGATACTGGGGCTTCAGTTTGAGGCAAGTAGAGATTTCTTACTTATTGGAAGTGTTAGTTTTAATGTATTAATTAAATATAAGGGTAATAAGGGGTTCCCGTATAAATGAGATAACGAGCATTTATGCGGGTACCGGTGTCATAATATGGGGAAAGTTGTATAAAATTGATTATTGGTTGATAGTACCATAAGTTGTGATATGATTGAAATGTTGAGACTTGGGAATTATGTGAACTTGTTTGTGACTGATGATCCTTAGTTGTAGGGTCGATTGGTGAATCCACATTATACATTTGTTCATACATATTCATACCACTCTTATTGTTGCATGATAATTATTGGTTGATACTGTTAATTGAGTTATTTATGAGATTTGTATCCTTAGTATGCCGATGGGAAATGATTCCGGTAAGTGACATCATGCAAAGCCGATGGGAAATGGTTCTGGCGAGTGGTATTGTGCCGATGGGAAATGGCTTCGGCAGGTATATGGACCTCATGAGTCCCCCATGGGTCCCGACTATCCGACAGAGGAAGCGGGTGTATACAGGTTTTTGGCCAGTGCATTGCATTGCATCACATTTCATCTACATTGCATTCCATATTGATTTGGCATTGATTTATTGAGATGATTGTGATACTGATTTGACTTGATACATTTGAGATAAATTGTGATATTATTAGGGGTATAACTGGTCTATTTTGGGAAAACACATGTTCTAATTATTATGCTGAGGTGAGTTGTTTTATGACCTAATTATACTTATTGAGAAAGAAACTTTTAGGGTATATCTCGTTATCGCTTCTAAGAAGGTTTAGAAACCAAAGATTGTTGAGTACATGTGTTTCCCGTATTCACTCTATACTTGCTGCACTTTTTTTTTTTTTTGCGTGCAGGAACTGAGCAAGGTACTAGTGGTACTTGACTTGTTGTTGGGATTGAGATTGGTGATTGTTGGAATTCAGGGTGAGCTGCTTCTCTTCAGCAGTAATGGATTCTAGAGACTCTTTTATTTCTTGTCTTATTTCCTTCTGGACAGTTGTTTTAGTTTTCAGACTTGTTTCGTATTCGTAGATGCTCTTGTACTGGTGTCACCAGGTCCTTGGGTAGTTTGACTTTTACTCATTCCTTCCGCATTCATTCGAGTTAGTTTATAAATTTAATATCATTTCCGCATTAGTTAAATTGATAGTTGATAACAAAAGAACAGGGTTCGCCTATTGGGTAAAAGGCTCCCTCACGGCCTAATGAGATTTTGGATCGTGACAACATGGTATCAAAGCATGGTTGGTAGGTCCCACTAAGTACAAGAGCAGAGTCTAGTAGAGTCTTGTGGGTCCGTGCGAAGACGTCCGTTACTTATCTGTGAGAGGCTATAGGACTTTAGGAATTTTCACTCTTTCTTTCCTTATCGTGCACAATTGATCTTATATAATACTAAGTCTTCTATTTCACTCTATCACAGATGGTAAGAACACGATCCACAAATACTAGAGGTGAGGCATCTGCACCTGCACCTGAATCTGTTGCTCGAGTCGTACCACGCAGACGAGGTAGAGGGCGAGGTAGAGGCAGGGTACGAGTTACTAGACTAGTAAGGTCTAGAGTGCCGACAACTACTCCAGTATCTGATAGAGCAGAGTCTCGTGAGGATGATGTTTATGTTCCAGAGAATGATCAGGTTCAGAATGAGGAAGTGGCCCCAAGTCAGGCGCCTTCCGGATTTATTGCTACACCGATACTTCAGGATACTTTGACACGTATGCTCAGTTTCTTAGAAGGAATGTCTCAGGCTGGTATTTTTCCTAGTGTATCTGGTTGTTCTACGGCTACGGTTGGAGGAAAGACTCCTGACCAACAAATAACTACAGGTTTTCAGATCCCACCGAGTCAGCCAGCCGCAGCAGTAGCTCCTAGACTTGAGGGTGTGCCTTTTCTAGATGCTACTATGCCTCCACTTACTAGTCCTATAATGACACTTGAGGAGCAGAAAATGTTCGAGAGGTTTAGGAAGATGGATCCTCCACAGTTTAAGGGTGGACATGGAGAGGACGCTTATGAGTCATAATCAGTTGCCACGAGAGGTTACACAATTTGGGATTGGTGGAGTCTCGCGGAGTTGATTACACTACTTTTCAGATGCTAGGGACAGCCAAGCAGTGGTGGAGGGCTTATATCGAGACTAGGCCAGCTGGGTCTCCTGCTTTGACTTGGAGTCAGTTCACTCAGGTATTTTTTGAGAAGTTTGTTCCCCGTAGTATGCGAGAAGAGAGGAGGAACCAGTTTGAGAATCTGACTCAAGACGGTATTTCAGTGGCCGAGTATGAGGCTAGATTTCATGCCTTGTCTCGTCATGCTTTGATAATTCTTCCTAATGAGACTGAGAGGATTCGATGATTTGTGAATGGATTGATCTATCCAATACGTATGGCAGCTTTTCAGACAATGTCTGCTGGAGGCACTTTCCAGAGAGTTGTTAATGCTGCCAAGGATGTTGAGTACATGCGACGTCAAGAGTTTGGTGAGGTTAGGGACAAGAGATCTCGTACTTCCGATGGTTTCAGTGGCACCTCATCTGGAGGTAGAGATTATTCGGGAAAGAGTTTTCGACCACCTTCTGGTAGACCAGTTCAGGCAGCTATTCAGACGTCCAAGGGAGGTCGTTCGGGACAGGGTTCCCAAGGATATTCCTAGAGAGTTTCAGATCATGGAGGTTACTCAGATCACTCTCGTTCTTCTCAGCAGATGATGGCACCAAAGACATGTTATGAGTGTGGTGAGCCGGGCCATATCAAGAGAAATTGCCCTCGACTCAGGCAGAGAGCACAACAGCATGGTTCTCAGGGTCCTTATAGAGCAGCACCACAGCCAGCTAGGGGTTGTGGTGGTTCTCAGACTGGTCGAGGTGGTGGTCGAGGTGGTGCTCAGAGTGAGGGTGGTAGAGCTCATTGTTATGCTTTTTCCAGGTCGTCTAGAACCAGAGGTTTCTGATGCAGTTATTACAGGTATTGTTCCAGTATGCCATCGATCCGCATCTGTATTATTTGACCCGGGGTCTACATTCTATTATGTGTCTGCTTATTTTGTTATTGGGTTTGATATGATGTGCGATAACATGCCTGTACCTATTCGTGTTTCTACACCCGTGGGTGAGCCCTTAGTGGTGGATCGAGTATATCGATCTTGTCTTGTATCTTTGGGGATGTATGACACTTGGGTAGACTTAATCATTCTAGGAATGGTAGACTTTGATGTTATCTTGGGTATGAATTGGCTTTCTCCTTATCATGATATTCTTAATTGTAATGCTAAGACTGTGACCTTAGCAATGCATGGTGTTCCGAGGGTTGAGTGGAATGGAGCTAGTGGTTCTTACCCTAGCAAGGTTATCTCCTTCATCCGTGCTCAAAGATTGATAGAAAAAGGGTGTTTATCTTACTTAGCCTTTATTCGGGATATTAATGTCGAACCACCTCCCATGGATTCCATTTCCGTAGTTCAGGAGTTTCCAGATGTGTTTCCTACTGATCTTCCAGGTGTTCCTCCCGATAGGGATATTGACTTTGCTATTGATTTGGAGCCGGACACTAAGCCCATTTCTATTCCTCCCTATCGTATGGCCCCAGCAGAGTTGAAGGAGTTGAAAGATCAGTTGCAGGAATTGTTGAGTAAGGGGTTTGTTCGCCCTAGTGTGTCACCTTGGGGTGCCATGTGTTGTTTGTGAAGAAGAAAGACGGGACTATGAAGATGTGTATTGATTACAGACAGTTGAACAAGGTAACGGTGAAGAATAAGTATCCTCTTCCGCGTATTGATGACTTATTTGATCAGCTTCAGGGAGCATCGTTTTTCTTAAGATTGATTTGAGGTCTGGGTATCATCAGTTGAAGATTAGGGCATCAGATATCCCTAAGACAGCTTTTCGGACTCGGTATGGGCATTATGAGTTCCTAGTGATGTCCTTTGGGTTGACTAACGCCCCTGCAGCATTCATGGAGTTGATGAACAGGGTGTTTCGACCATTCCTGGATTCTTTTGTGATTGTCTTCATCGATGATATTTTGGTTTACTCCAGGACTGAGGAGGACCATATTCGACACTTAAGGATTGTACTTCAAAGGTTGAGGGA
This sequence comes from Solanum appendiculatum, assembly GCA_018342035.1. Taxonomy (NCBI): domain Eukaryota; kingdom Viridiplantae; phylum Streptophyta; class Magnoliopsida; order Solanales; family Solanaceae; genus Solanum; species Solanum appendiculatum. The sequence goes on along the minus strand of JAGDQO010001930.1, from coordinate 86,328 downwards.
AGAGAAGTTGTATGCCAAGTTCTCAAAGTGCGAGTTCTGGCTTAATTTTGTGGCATTCTTGGGACACGTGGTGTCCCAGGAGGGTATTAGAGTAGATCCAGCCAAGATTGAGGCAGTTAGAGGCTGGACACGACCTACTTCTCCTACCGAAATTTGAAGCTTTATGGGATTGGCAGGCTATTACCGACGGTTTGTTCAGAGTTTCTCTACTATTGCATCTCCATTGACCAGATTGACTCGGCAAAGTGTGGGTACATATTTAAAAAATGAATTTTTTTTACTTTAAAATATGACTGGTGATTCTGTACTTTCATCTCATTTAGGTCTTTCTGCAAGTGAGAAAGATGCAAAAATACTTCAATTCATTGAAGAGATAACTAGAATTGTTGATGCCGTCCAACAAAGTGTCTTGGATGAGATATTGACCCGAAACTCCTAAATTGAATACCTCAGTGACCGTCTAACCTTTAAATCCAATATTCGAATAGTAACTTATGAAGATCTTCAGGTGAAGATCCAACATACAAAATACGATCCAGATCCATTTTCGAATCTCTTCCAAACAAATTAAAGAATTGGTGGTTAATGAATACTTGATCGTTTTTGTATTTCACCGATAATCTCAAAGTTCAACGAAATCATTCGAATTCACTTCGAAATTCCAATCGATTATTTCAAAATTTTCTTCTCTAATGGAAACAATCGCAAATCAGTCGAATTCATTTCGACAAAGGTTGAAAATCTTTTGAATGATTTCTGAGATTTCTTAGAAAAATGGAGGAATTTGATTTAAAAAAGCGAAGGTTTAAGTTACTTGGGATATGGAATAATGGAAGAAATCAGGAGAGAATGTAGAGAGAGAAAAGTGGGTAATGAGATCTTTAATTTTTCCTTTTACCCATAATTGAGTAAAAAAGTGGGCCCAATTTGAGAAATAAAAGGAAGATAAATGAATTATATTAGGATACATTTTATTTACTAAAATATTGACATTTTGACATTTTTAATAATTATTTTAATGTGTAGATGTTTTTAATAATTATGTTAGGGATTTTTGACTAGTTAACTAATTTATCCTTGTCTTTTTCTTTGCCGCAACCAAAACATGGCATATATATATATAATTTCTTTCGTATTTTTTGTAATTGAAAAATAGTTGTCATTGTGAAATTTTAAATATCATAATGTTTAACAATCGTCACTTCGTCAGCAGTCAGGATATTATTTTTAGCTATTTGGACGACATTTTTCAAGCTAAAAACATAATGAAGAAGATATTTTGAACCAAAATCGTAATAAAGAGAAAACTTGATATATTTCAAATTAATTTACAATATTTTTGGCCTTTACCCAAAATATCTCTAAAATGTCAATTTTATCTTCAGTGTAAACAATTATGCCGTTTTATTAATGCTTTTCCACCTTGAGCCTTGAGTATTGCATCCAATCCCTTTCAAATTTCTCCACATGTTTTGCAAGGTTTAAAGAAAATAAACACAATCCCTTGATTTTTATTATTTGTTTACTGACGGATAAGGTCGATTTCTGAAGTATTATAAGAGTACAAATAAAAACGATGAAAATATTTCATTAAAGATCATGTGTGTGGTTGAATGGTAGAATTGTCCAAAGTCATAGAAAATATTTATATTCAATTCCAAGGAGTTGGTTTAATGTAAATTTTTGAAAGATCGACCCTCGATTTTGACTCGATTTTTAATAGTGTTTTCATGTTTATTAGACAAACTACAACTTATAATATTTAGATTTGATATTCAAACGAAACTTCAACTTCAACTTCAAATAAATTATGATTTCGAATTTTATATTACATGTGGCTAAACTTCAACTTCAAACTAGTAGAATGAATAAATTCTAGTTATATCCCTAAATCTTGTCCGGTAAAGAAACAATATTGTTCAACTTTTGTATGGTACAAAAACCAGTGATTTACTATTTCACTAGTCAACTTATTCACCATTTCAATGAGAATCTATTCTTTATTTAGTATATATTTTCGTAGTAAACTAATTTGATAGGAAATAAATGTAAAATCATGTTCAATAACATAAATTTCCTACTAATTTGCGGTGATAAAATCTTTATTTATAATAATGTGCTATCATAATGTGGATTTGGCAACTTCTCATGAGGCAACATCTCCTATACAGTAATTTCTGTTCCTCCAAATAATAACCATAAAATATGATTCTAGAAAATTAAACTCTGGTCCCAACTCTCAATTGACTAAAACTCAATTCACATGTGTGTTGTTCTTTTCTTGGAAATTTTATGGTGGAGAATTTAGAAAACATTATGAAATTAGACAAAAAAAAATTGTCTTTTTCTTTGCCACAACAAAAGCGTGGGCAACTATTATTTTTAAAACGAAAAAAGGCTAAAAATATATAGTTCAATCTGTTTAATTTGATTCATCATTGCCCTCAGTCAATTTATAATGACAAGGTATAATCACCATTAACAAATAAAAAGGGAAAAATTAAATAAATACACAATTTAAGATATTATAATTTCTAAAATTCCCTACCATTTAAAAAAAATACAAAATCCCTTCTCGAATACATCTTTATCCCTTATCGAATACATTCATCCCTTATCGGACACATCCCTTATCCCCTATCGGATACATCCCTATCCCCTCTCGGATACATTCATCCCTTATCGGACACATCCCTTATCCCCTATCGGATACATCCCTATCCCCTCTCGGAGACATCCCTATCCCCTCTCGGAGACATCCCTATCCCTTATCGTGTAAATCCATACTCTCTCCGATACATTCATCCCTTATCGGATACATACATCCATTTCATCGTGTACATCCATACCCTCTCGGATACATTCATCCCTTATCGGATACATTCCTACCCCCTATCCCCTATCTCCTATCGGGTACATCCATCCCATCTCGGATACATTCATCCCTTATCGGATACATCCCTATACCCTATCAGATACATCCCTATCTCCTCTCAGATACATTCCTCTCATTAAGTAATTTATCATTTGCAATTAACGTATCAGACAACAATGAGTATATCCGAGAGCAATGAAAAATTTGAGATTTTTGTAATTGGGAAACTTCCAGAATAGAATGTAATTAGCCCCAAATATATGAAATTTCTGTACTTTATTCAATAAAACAATCCATCCATCTTAATTTATTCTTCCCGGGATAATATCTGCCCTTAGTTAAAAGTTATGCTTCTCCAAATAATTTTGTTTTCTTATTCTCCATTATAAAAACAATTTCTTCTCCAAAATTCTATTTTTAATTTTATGTTTTTAAATCACATTATTAAGCAGAATTTGGGTCGAGAGAATTAGATTGGACGGACAAGATTTATTGGGTTTGAAGTTTGATGGTCACATATATATTTAGGGCAAGTTATAGATTTGATCGATCAGTCAAAAGTAATTATATTGCAAGTCAAAAATAGAAAAAATATACACTATTTTTTGCTGTATTTGGTATAAACTGTTTTAGAGAGGCAAATCAAGTAAGCGAATTTCATGATAAAATTGACATTAACAAGTAAAAAGAGATTAACTTGTGTCCACTGTCAGTGGAACTCTTTTTACATTGTCACTTAACTCTAAGGCACACAAAAGTTAAGTTTTTCAATTTTTTTTTATTTTTTATTTTATAGAACATAAATATTAAATATAGTGTTATAAGGTTACTAGGATTTTAAATTTACTTTACCAAATTAGTTTAGGATTCTGTTTTTTTTTACTTATCGACAATATTCCATCGTCGTTCTTGTTCACCGTTCTTGTTTCATCGTGGTATTGCTGTTTCTACATATCACCATCATTCACTTGAAGCAATTTCAAACTATAATCAATGGAATTCACGGTAGCTATTTACTCATTATTTTTTCTATTTCAGATTTTTAAAAATTTGTGAATAGGGAACATGATTCAACTTATAAAGACATAGTTACTTTATCATTATTCATTATATTTGATATACTTTACTTTGAAAAATACTTAAACTTAATAGTAACTTAAGAAAAATTGTTTATAAAGAATTTTTTCTCTTGAATAATATAGTTTGAATCTTTAAGCTATATTTATCTTGTTAATCTAACATCTATTAACTAAATATTGCAGAACAAATTTGGATTCTCTAACTTGCCTGAGCAAAATGTAGAAGGCATTAGATCTTCACAGGAGGATAGTTTGGGATACAAACAGTGAATTATTGAATTGTTTTGATTTTTTTGTATGTTAGATGCTTGTAATACAAAATAATTTGGAATCATGTTTAGTAGATGTTCTATAAATTAGACATTGAATATAATATATTTTTGGAATACATAACAGATAAGAAATATATTTTTGTCATAAAATACAATTTTTTTAAATACTAATTTTGATTGTTATTATGATTATAAATTTGTATGTTTTGATGACGGGAATACAAATTTTGTTGGAATTTTAAGAAAGAATATACGTTTTTTGAAAAATATACAAATCAATGTTGTATCCTTTATGAATGAACACAAGTTTACATAAGTATATGGATACAAATATGTTTCTTAAATAACTAAGGATCCATTTGGTATACCGATTGGAATGAATACAAACTAATAAAGAAATACAGATGTCATTATTCAAACCCAAACATGAAAACTATAATAAATACAAATACACATATATACATATTGGAATGAATACAATCAATTATTTTTTAAATTATAACTGATGAGAATTTTAAAAAATATGTTCTTTTTTAAAAAATATTCTCTCCCATGATTTTCTCCTTTCTGTTATTAAATGATTGTATTCTTTCAAATCAAACAAATAAAAAATACATAAATCAAAAGAATAACAAACTAAAATATTGACATTTTTAATAAATATTGAAAATGTTGATAATAGGTCAAAAGACAATTGTTCTTCTTTCAAATTGTTGCATACTGGACCATAGCCCATAAAAGAAGAGAAATACGATGCATAATGTTTTTGAAATTCTCCGCCATAAAATGTCCAAGAAAAAAACAAAGTACAATTCAGGATGATTCTTCAAATTTGTATTTGATCCTAAATTATTGCAATGACTGTCACTATACTAAAAGAGATATTTAATTTCGTGCAATAAATTTTTCATTAAGCAGCAATATTTATTATCGCAAACATACTTAGTGATAATTGAGTTAATATCATTATATTCAGTATCGCTAAGTCTTTCGCGATATTTATATATTGTGTTGGTTGTAAATACTCATATTTATTATCATTACTAATACAATACATTGACAATTAGTATGTATCTTATTGTAAAGTATTTGTCTCTTAATTCTTAAATATATGTATATATTAAAATTTTATGATTAACTAAAATGATTTATTTATTCAGAATCACTGAAAAAAATTTTAATACCTTATACATGTGATATGACATCATGCATAGATTAAGGGTCCGTTTGGCCTTGCGATATGAAATTATGATATGAAGTTAAAGTTTTGTTTGGACATGCGATTTGGACTTTTTATATTGTAAATTTTCACATAAACATAAAAACACCATACGTTGTAAAACTAGTAAAATTGTCTTAATTCTTAATACAATCTTACCAAATAAGTAAAAAAAAAATTGCATAATACACTATTACAAAACTATTCTAAAAAATACAACATTTATTGATCAAATCTTAATTCAATAAAAAAAATTATATTGAACATAAGTTGTAGTGTTCAAGTTGTTAATTGCTAAGAAAATTATTTTGCAATTAATGTCACAGTGGTTAGTCTTGTCCACTCAATATAATGTTTAAAAAATATTTCATTAAACAATGATTTGAATGAAATAGTAAAAAACTTAATTAAAAAATCATGAATTTGGTGAATATAAATGGTAAATTAAGAATTAATTTGACGTAATTTTTTTTTATATTGGTGAGCATAATTGTTATATCGATATAAACGGTTTAAAAGTAATTATATGAATTATAAATTTTATTTACATATGAAACAAATGGCTAGTAGATATAAATGTAATTTTTTTTTACAAAATATAAACTTGTGGGTCAATTTTTGTATTTGAAAAATCCCAAATCATGATATGAATCATGAAATCATAAGATGAAATCAACGTGAAATCGCATGTCCAAACATTGATTTCATCTCATGATTTCATATCATGATATAATATCGCATGGCCAAACGCCTACTAAGAATTTATGATTAATATAAGGATCACAGGGTACCAAAGATTGGATTAGTTCCAACCCTTGCCTTGAGAGACAAAAGCATTTTAGAAAGTGAACTCATATCCAGACATAACTTGTGGTTACCAATACGAAAATATAAGCTTATGCCCCGTAAAAAAATTATTTATTATGAGGGGCAAAAATTAAAGACCAGCAAAATATATGGTCAAAAGTTCAAGGGGACTCGTGAATAAGAGCAAAACCAAACTTGGATTTGGGCCAAGTCTTGGAAAGACAAGGCAATAGCATGTATCTGGCCCAAACTTAAACTAGCCCAACCACTAATCATTCTTCCAAATTCTTATGTGATTTTTACATTGTAAAACAATTGTAGGATTTATATACAAAAAGATATCCTTTTAAATATTACAGGAATGTCATATTTTTTAATAATAAAATAGATGTAGAAGGAGTAGCTCGGTGCACTAAAGCTCCCACTATGCGCAGGGTCAAAAGAAGGGCCCGATCATAAGGGCCTATTGTACGCAGCCTAACCTTGCATTTCTGCCAGAGGCTGTTTCCAAGGTTCAGAGAAAAAAAAAGAAGAAATCATAATTCTAACGTATGGTTAAAAAAGTCCACCTTGTTATGTATCTTTTCTAATAACCGGGATAAAAGTCTTCGTCTTTTCCTCTTTACTTTTCCTTCCATAGAAGTTAGAACTAATTAAAAAAAAATTAAAAATCATAATTCTAAATTATTAGGAAAATTGCTTCTCAATCATTTTAGAGTAATTTTTCTATTGTAAATTATTTGTAACTATTTTTTAAGTAACTTTATGGTGTATATTTTTTTTTTGTTCAATGTGTAAAACTTATGCTCTTGATTTTCTTGAATAAACCAAGGAAAATATATTTAATTTCAAGCTCTAATGATGATTGCATATTACAAATAGGAATATTGTCTTTTTGAGATGCAATGATAAACTAGCAATTAAAAGAAGTAAACATTTATAAGATACTATAAATTACCCAATAATCAATATAGATAACAATAAGGAAAATTAATTAATTAGCTGTAGTGTCATGTTTCATTATAATCCTACAAAGAAAAGGTACTCTTCATGATTAATTACATATGTTATACCCCTCTAAATTATATGATCTTAGTTACTAGTTAGTATATATACTAAATTAAAAGAGAAATATCTTAGCACATGAGTATAACGAGAAATATGTTTCAACTTTCACCATTAATGTGTAATAAACATAATTTTTTTTAGATATTTTTGATATAACAGTGTATATTTTTTATTTCTTTTTGTATATGGCTAAGAAAATGTAATTATTTTTTTGCTGACTAGACAAATATAAAACATGCTCTTAAAACAATTAGGGCTCATCTGACCATGATTTCAAATCAAAATGATTTGAAGTTGATATTTTATTTGAATACGAAAGTTGAATCCAAAAAGGATTATGTTTATTTTTGCATTATTATAAAAATGTTATATTTACTCTCATTATATTTTTTTTAATACATTTGTGCTTATCATTCTATTTAGGGTATATATTTACCCTTAGACTATTAATTCTCATGTTCGCACCCTTATTGTCATATGTGGCACATATTTGGATATGTTTTCCTTCATCACATTTGTGAAGCCTTTATGCACATAGATTTCAGCAGCTAACTGAATAGTCATTATCTTTGAATACATATTAGTTTGAACGGGTAGCAGCACACATAAAATCACCAGCAACATCTCTAAACACCCAAATATAATTCTTCTACCCGACCTAATAAACTCACTCCTTATCACCGGCCTTTCCCTCGTGCCTCACGTTTTCTTCTTCTTCTCTTTTTTGCTTATCTTCGCATAATTTATATTTTGCTTATTTTCGCTCAAATATATTCACATAAACACTACTTCAAGTAATAATAACGGGATCGCGAGAGTTAACAGTCAACTATTGATGAACTTATACTTCATTTGTTGACCTTAATGCCTCACCCAAAACGTTTCTATGTCCAACAACACAAATTAATCACACATAACAACTCAAAACAATGACTACTAAAAATAGAAGAATTATATTGGGGGAAACTTTAATTAGGATAAAAATATTGTCACATAGGCGATACGTAGGATAATAAGGGTGGTATATGAGAGTTAACTGTTCAAAAATAAATATATGTCCAAAATTGTATGGTAAGGATAAATATATTTAAAAATTAAGACAAGGACAAATATGACATTTTTTCCAAATTTGAATCTTAAAAGTTTAGAATTTTTTTCCCGTAAACATGAAATCCCACAATTTGTGAATATTATCAAAAATTTCTCAATTTTTATTTTATTTTATCAAATGAGCAAATCATAATTCATAAAAAAAAGATAGCATATTATCAAGGTGTTGCATATATCAAGGTGCTGCATATAATAGCAAACCAAACACATAATTTTATAAAATTTCACCAATCTAATAAATCAATAATAGTATTGACCAGTTATTCTTCGATAACCTTTCACATGGTGCAAACTGCGAACAATCTTTTCATATTGAACATGAATTTTTTTTATTCGCATAATTTGAAATTATGATTTTCTTAAAAACTAAAATATAAACTTATGAATTATATTTAATTAATTTTTAAGAAGCAAAAATCACAAACTTGTAATCGAAATCTTATCTTTTAGTAGATTTTTACATCCAAAAACTTCAAATTAAGTTTCAAATTTCTTGGTCAAATACCTAACTAACAAGCTAATCAAAATCACTTTTTGAAATTTGAATCTTCCCTTAATGGAAGAAAGTCAAAATTCAATATATTTTTAAAGAAAATTTTGAAAAAGTGAAAACTTTATACTGACAAACGTAGCAAAGACGACAATTGTTTGAAATGTCAGCAAAAAAGTTTTGCTTTATGCATGCGTAAAATTATCACGTGAACATAGCCACAGAGATTCCTACTCTTGATAAAAGTTGGTCAAATAGTGAATACAAGTATGAATAGGCATGGTATGATAAGCCGTTGGTATTGAAAATTTCGATTCGATAATAAAATTTTTGAAAGATATTATTATATTATTATTATACTAAATTTAGCGTTGGGGATCATGCTCATCTCATCAGATATTATTTGAGTTTCTCATTGCTAAGATCTTGGATGTGGTGCTGACGAATGAACTTGGTTATGATTTGATATTTTAAAGTTTGATTTTAATATTTTGCGAACAATAAAATGATAATTACAATTTGATCAACTTTAACTTGCATAATATTCATATAATAAAGAATGACTTCAATTTTTCAATTTTTCAAAAGATGTTTCAATTATATCCTACATATATCTTACACTTATAGAGATATTTTTCAAAAAAATACAAACAAGTTGCTTCGTTGATCAATCACCAAAAAAAAATATTTCAATCAAGATAAAATAATCAAAGTTACCATATGTAAATAATTAATTTCATATGTAACTATATATTTGATATGGTAATATTTACCCTAATATTTTTCTTTATAAATATAGAATATCGTACTATCAAAAATTTTAAAATATATAAATACCATAATAAAAAATTTTAATTTTAATATAATATTATCTATCCATCGTTTAAAAAGGGGCCTTTCGTCGTGGCTATCACGTGAGATAAGAACAAAAATGAAATAAAATAAATAAATTCTTACAAAACGATAAAAACAGCTTTTTGCAGCTTCACTCCATTTATTATCTGTCGTCAACTCATTTGGGTCCACTAACTTTTCTATGATTCAGAATCATCACCAACTTTTTTGATTACTTTTGAAATAATATATATTATTAAAAACACCTATACTTATCTTTATTTTATTACTCATATGTCAGAGGCGAAGCTAGGTGGGGGGGTTCGTGGGCTCGGACGAACCCACTAGTTTTTTCATAGATTTTATATTTTATTTAAAAATTAAATAAATATATGACCTTATCTTGTGAACTCCCTAATAAAATTGATTTAGAACTCTCAAATTTCTAATCTTGGCTCCGCCTCTGATGCTATGACCTTATTTTTCGATTTTATTATTACGTACTTGTTATTTTTTTATTTGAGTTATCTTAGTAGCTTGAAATTTCAGTTGAACATTTAAATTTAGTACAACTCTATATATTTATTTGAATAGTATGAATATCATCTTTGATAGTACTATTTCCGTTCTAATTTACTTGTCTTTTATATTATAAAAACAAAATATATAAAAAAATCTTCTTATTTGTCAATTTTAATAAATTAAGAAAAATATTTTATATTTTTTTTATCATTTCTTTTGATTCGTAATAAATGTTAAGTTAGCTTTTAGCATATTCCTTACGAAAGAAAATAGATATTTTGATTAAAATATTCTTCATATTGTATCTATTTAATAATATCATAGAAAATTAAAGTAATTTAAAAAACTTCTTCTACGTAACTCCTAGAAGAAAGTAGATATTTTGATTAAAATATTCATCATATTGTGTCTACTTTAGAATATCATAGAAAATCGAAGTAATTTTTTTAAAAAACTTCTTAAGGATATGTAAATAAGAGCAAATTTGAAAGGAAAAAAAAATTCTTTCTTGATTATGTATGACCAAAATAAAAGGTCTAGGATCCGCTTATTATGGATTATAGTGAAGAATAACTATAAGAGATATTGGTAGTTAAATTTAAAATTTTCAAATATAATTATAAATAATAATATAATAAATTCCTAATAATAATTTTTTGAAGAAAATATTAAGTTAACAAAGATTAAGTAAAATATAAATGAGGGAAATATTCAACACCAATTTTAAATTAAAAAGAGTATCTCACGAACCAATCACATTTTATTATATATTTTTATTTATATAAAAATAATTTAATAATTTTGATATAATTAAGTGTGATTTGAACATAATGTGTGAACCCCCAACATTGGGTGATCACCGTCACTTTTAACGTGTTTGAATTTTGCACCACTAGTATAATAATAAAATATACAATACAATAAGAGATGTAGAGAAAGAAGTTTGGAGAGATGTTATTTCTTTTCAAATTTTTCTTCTTATAAAATTGATGAGTTATTGCTATGTCATAACCATGCCAACATCACCACAAACGACATTTGCCATCACAATTACCACCATCCCAACTATTACTATCAACCACCTTTGTCATCACAATCATCCCCATGTTAATCACTATTATTAGCCGCTAGCTATCATACATAATACCTCCAACATTATAATTATATTCACTACTACCACCATCGTTCTGTGTTGTCGCCTTCTCCTCCACAATTATCAGTTATTATGACCACTATGGCCAATTCCTACTATCAACCATATCCACTAATCCACCATCATAACTAGCACCGCCGTCAACTATCAGCAATGCCATATATCGTCAACCACCAACAATGTCAACTATTAATATCAACCAGCTCCATCTTTGCAAGTACTATCACTACCATCGTGTCAGTCACTACAACACCAAATACTTTCATCACCATAGCCATCACCACCAGCATCACTAGCCACTAGCACCAATTCTATCTCCTCTTTTATTCTCCACTCGTTCAAACGAATTGAAATACATAATACATATTAAAAAGGTAAAATTAGTTAATAATTGAAAGACTCAAAAGTAACCGTATTACCCCTACAAACCATTTTTACCATCACTAGCGAGCATAAATATTCAAGAAATTTAAGAAAATAATAATTTTATTTTATTAAACATATATATTTTAATATTTCATTGTTTTTTATTTAAATTGAATATTTATTATATTTTAAGATTTACTAAGTTATGTAAATTCAAATATTGAAAAATAAACAAACTTAATGATTCAATAATAAAATCTAGAGATAATTTATTAATTATTTAGATATATATTCAGATTTAGATATCTTAATATTAATACAAATAAACGGAGTCTAATTAGCCTTCAACAAAGAAAACACTCTTGAGTACAAACTACAAAGAAGTTTTTGTATCAAACTATTCTATATGAGCTTTTCTGGAGATCTTTAAAAAATATTTAAAAATATTTTATAATCACATATTAAATTCATTGATCCCATTAAGAGAATTTACACTCTTTACGGTATATAATTAATTTAGATAATTTCGTCATTACTTGCTAATCAACTAGTCGTCTATCATAGTATATATTTTAGTTACCTAATTTGTTTAAGAATTAAGAAGTTTCAAGAAAGACAAGTTTTTTTTTTCTGATTCTAAAATGTTTAATTAAGAATGTATTTCAATATCGTGCTTGATGATAAAGGAAACTATATTCTAATAAATGTCATAATCTATATGGCTAACAATATATATATGGATGTTAACAATAATACTCTCTTTGTCCAACAATAGTTGTCGACTATTGATTTGACATACCCCTTAAGAAACAATAAATAATAAGGGTAATTTTATTATATTATCCTTTGACTTTATTAAATTTAATGTTTTGAGAAATATGTTAGATGATAAATAGTGTTTAATAGCAAAAGTAAAATAGACACAAAAGGTAAATTATCTCTTGATTTTCTAAATTTAACAAGTATTGTTGGATAACTATTTTTAGTACAGTGAAAAACTATTGTGGAGCGTAGTAAGTAATATATTAATGGCGATGATGAAAAAACCAAATCAAGTTAAGAAAAGGGAAATTTTGTCCTATCTTTAGTTGTTTATTAGACTATGTTGTTGGCAATTTACTAATGGTCCAATTAAATAATTAATTAATCTTTGATAGTTATATTAACTTGTGAAGATCACCAAAGGTTCGTTTGAGGTACATTTGTAAAATATTATTAATTCTGGCCGTCTATACAATGGCCTAATACATTGTATACGGATTAATTAAATTAAAATTGATTGTTCTGCGCTGGAAAATATATGAGAAAAATATGTTCTTTTTTTTAATAAAACAAATAATAATATTTACGTATTGATCATCTATAAGTATACTCGAGAATGAGCATAGGGATGTTACACCTACCTACAATAATTAACTCGGTTTTTGATTCATTAGATAAGGTGTTATATCGTAACATTATACTTAAGATTAAATTTACATTCTATTTGATTAAAGATATAGTTAATCGCATAATATATTTATACCTCAAGCCCTCAAATTGGATGTTGTTTTATTCCACTTGAGAGATGAGATAAATTAATCCAAAAATTATTATTTCAAAACTATAATTCTAAAATAACATTTTCCGTGAACCAAACAACCCTAAAGTTTCAGGAATTATGTTCATAAATTATATGGGATGCAACTATATACGTTCACCATCTCAAAGTATGTATCACTTTTGAAATTCAAGACAAAAATTTATACTATATGCTTTTCAATTAGTATATCCTTATATTCATATTTTTATCAGTACTCAATTCTCAAGAAACATTTATTAAATATGGATAGTTTAGTAAATTATGTGTTGTATTTATTAATTTTTAATAAATATAATCTTTACTAATATAACACCATTTTTAGGACGGAAGAGTATATGTTTAGTAGATTAAAGAGGAGGTCCTAGAATTTATGAATTTCATCAAATTGTGAATTAAAATTATATTAAACTTTTACCAAGCATTTTGTGCAACTTTTATATTAAAATATATCCCCAAATGCCATTTTTAATTATCAAATTTTACTTTCAAATAAAAAATAAGTTAACCTAAATAGAATAATGCCAGAATTTTCACATGAAGAACAAATATTATGCTAAAGTCGAAGGAAAACTAAATTGATATTATAAAATTCATGACTGCAATTTGATAGAGACGTGAAAGCAAAAGCCGATGGTGAATGCTCAAACTGGACAATCAGCACAATTTTCCTAAATAAAAGGAGAAAATATTAAAAGGATATTATGATATTTCATAAGTTAAGATAAATTAAAATATTTCATGAGATTTATTATTTCAGATGCTCTTTATATGAGATAGTTAATGTTATCATTTTAATACAAAATATATTTATAGACTAATTAGTATTCATAATCAAAGAGGAATAATTGTTATCTCTAATTTCACCAATCGAACGATTCCGTTAAAGAGAAGAATAATATTGGGCACTCTCCATTCAATTAATTCTCGCGATATGGATCATAATTTAAATTTTCAGTGTGTATGATCCATAAAACGGAATCATTTTTATTTTTTTAAAATCATTCTCAATACTCAAACTTAAAGATTTTGATCAATACTAGTTAATTGGACAATCACATTCATCCCATCACATTTTTAAATATTTATGTTATTGCAGTTAAATTATGCACCATCTTTATTACTACGTTGTTTGGTAGCTGATTACAGTTATGTGAGTATTAGTAATGTAGGAATTAATTATGAGTTAATTTATGCAGAGATTAGTTATTTTACATTCTATCATACATAAAATAATACATAGATTCTTTCATAATTACTTATACATATATTAGTTATGCAGGTTTCAAAATCATCAAATCAACCTTCGTATTAATTTTATACATGAATAACTTATTTTTTATTTACCTATCAAACATCGTGCAAGTTATACAAAACTTAATACATGAATAGTTTGTTTCTTATCCAGCTACTAGAATACTCATTCATCCATAATAAGAAGTTTTGAATTCGAATACTAAGTATAAAATCATTTTATTAGAAAACATAGTATCTCCTAAGATAGAATTTTTTTTAAAACGATTTCAAATTAATCGAACCTCAACAAAAGTGGATATCAAATATCAAGCAAGAAAACAAAAGAAATAATTATAGAGCACCTTTTCTCATTTATAATTCTTTTTTCTCTTTCCTCTATACATACCAAGTGGCCCAATTGGCCACTCTCTAAGATCCTGGCTCTACCATATCTATTATCTCATCCATTGCATCCATCCATTTATTAGTCTTCCTTTTCTCTCTCATGACCTTTTCATTCACCCAACAAGCCAAAGTGCCAACACACATTTATTGCAAAACTCCAAATCTACCTTTTACATTCTTAAGTTGAAACTACCTTCTTGCCCTTCACTTAACTCTTTTTTTTCTCTTCCTAATTATTCTAGTTCCTCCCTTCAATTTTTCTTTTTAGTTTGTTTAAAATATAGCCTCTTTTTTTCCTGTTTTTATAATAATAATATAGTATATTTAGTAAAATCTCACTAAGTGAGATTTGGGAAAAGTAGAGTGTATATAGACTTTATTACTATCTCATAGAGGTAGAGAAGATCTTTTCGAAAGACACTCGATTTGAGTGCATTAAACTCACATAAAAGAAGAACAGAATGAAGAAAGCATAACAGTTAATAAGGAAAGTAATTAAAAAATAATATTATAATCAAAATACAAGTCTCTTTCTATTTTGATGAGTAACTTTTTAATTTTAACTTTCTATTAACATGTTTAAGACTGTAAAATTTAAAAAGTATTTTAGTTTATTTTAGATATTTTTAATTCTATTTTTTTTACTTTCTTAAAGAAACTTATCTTCTTGCCTTCTCATTTTACATAGTTGGACAGAGTTAGGCAAGTTGTGTGACTTATTTTATTGTATGTATATAAAAATGAAAAGATTGGTTTAATAAATTTTGTTGACTTCTCATTCCTTAAATTCCTTTTGTTTTTTTTTTAAAAATAAATTAATTAAAACAGTTAGATTTACGTCTCTGTTAACATTTATTCCTGTAACAATTTGAAATGTGACAATAAAAGCCCAAGAAGAAATTAGGGAACCTAACCTTACGTATCTATTTGTTCCTCTAACTTTATTAAAATATCATATCTCTCCCCAAATTTTTGGATACTATTAAATGAACGACTATAGTCTATAATTTCATACTAATTACATTATTATTAATGATAGTAGGGGGTACGCATAAGATCAATTTGTCAATCTTGAATTAATGGTTTGTGTTGTGGATTAGTGAACTTAATTTCAACTTGGTTAGAATTCATGTAAAAGTTAAGATCGGAAATGTTCTATTCAATTCTTTACTGTGTAATAATTTAGAGATTCGCCATAAAAGTATTAATTTTTTTCTAACTTATGCTATGGTTAATAGCAATCACACTTATCATAAAATGATGTAAAAAATTCTTGTTACATGATGTCAGTTTATAAATTCTCTTAAAATAATATTATTTTGCATATCTATCGAGCATTAGAAAATAAGTAAATTCATATAGAATACACCTAGGAAGAAAATTCCACACATGCAATAATGACACGTGTAGGTTCATATTGAATCTACCCCACTAAAAAGTTGTCCTAATTTAATATTAATGGAAACTTCTTTAATTAGAAGAAAAAATTAAAGGATAAACTGGGTAATGTACATACATTCCTAACTCCTATCCAACTTTTGCCTTTTATTGCTCTCTCCTTTTACTTGTGGTTGTAGATATACTTTCCTTTCAATGACAACATAACTTTTTGCCCATTAAAGTAATGACGTAAACTCCAAACATTTTGGTTAAAAAAAAAAAACACAACTAATATATAAACGTGCTCTTTAGCTTGATCGATACGTTGTAATCACATTATAACACTTACACATACGTAGTAATATGATGTGGGTCTATTTATTTAATTTTACGAAGTTCAAAGACTTCCCCCTTTGCTATTTTAAGGCCACTCTCTACCTCTTACACGGTTTACTCTTTCTCCCCTCAAATGAACAACTCTGCTACCATCAGTATCGCTGCCGCAGACACAGCTGCCGGAGCTGCCATCAAACGCCGGAAAAAACTTCATCAACATCATCAGTATCCGTCCTTAATTCCTGGACTTCCTGATGATATAGCTCAAATTTGTCTCTCTCATGTTCAACCTTCAACTCTTTACTCCGTTTGCCAATCATGGCGTCGGCTTGTTTATTCTCCTTCGTTTCCCCCCTTTTTATCCATATATTCCCTACTGAAGCCATCTAAATCTGAGGAGAATTCCGTTCAGTTCGCGAATTTCGATCCGATTTCAGCAAAATGGAATTTACTTCCTCCGCTTCCACTTAATCCACCTCTCCGTCTTCTTCTCCGTCACCGTTCGTTCATCTCCCGTCACCTTCCGATTCAATCGGTTAGCGTTTCTGGCAATTTTATACTCCTCGCCGCAACGACTGATCCTTTGCTCCCGGCCTTATCTCGGCCTCTTGTTTTCAACCCGCTCACTCGCAAATGGACCTCCGGTCCCCGATTCGAAACTCCGAGACGGTGGTGCGCTGCCGGCTCGTCCCAGGGCGTGGTGTACGTTGCGAGTGGGATTGGGTCAAGCTATAACCCAGAGGTAGCTCGATCTGTTGAAAAGTGGGACCTGAAAAGTAACTGCACCAAGTACGGCTGTAACCATCACGATAGAAACAAGGTCTGGAGATGGGAGAAAATGAGTGGTCTCAAGGATGGGAAATTCAGTAGAGAAGCAATTGAAGCAGTAAGCTGGAGAGGGAAGCTGTGTATGGTAAACGTGAAAGGCGATGCGGCGAAAGAAGGAATAATCTACGACGTCGGGAGTGACACGTGGCAGGAGATGCCGGAAGGGATGTTGGTGGGATGGAGAGGTCCAGCGGCGGCGATGGAGGAGGAAGTTATTTATACGGTGGATGAATCGAAAGGAGCATTGAGGAAGTATGATCCAGGAAGTGACAGTTGGATTTTGATATTGGAGAATGAGATGCTTAAAGGTGCACAACATATGGCTGCTGCCGGCGGTAGAGTGTGCGTGGTTAGTGGCGGCGGTGATGGGATTGCGGTGGTGGATGTGGTGGCTGAGCCGCCGAGTTTGGTGGTGGTGGAAACTCTGGTGGGGTTTCAGGTTTTGGACGTACATATTTTGCCAAGGATGAATCAATTGGATTCTGAATCAAAAGATGAATGTTGAATAGTAGTAATATTTCCAATTTTTTAATATTCTTTTTTAGTTAAATTTGGGATTATATATCTCTATATATATATATTTTTTTTTTTGTAACATTTCACTTATCATATTTCTCACTATAGTGTTTCTTAATAATTCAAGTTCTTCGATACGTTCTGTAATTCGTCACACACAATATTATTTGCAAATTACATACACCAAAAATATCATCGTGTGTATTAATATCAAAATAAACAAATATGATCGAAATGCTGGTATAAAACCATAATATCATATAGTAAAAGAAACGATTTTGTATCTTCTACTTATGTTCTCACTCTAGTAATTGTTTCTTCGTGTATACAAATGGTATTATAAGTGATTTTTCTTCCTCTCTAATTTGGAGTTGAGTGTACGAATAATAAAGTTTTCCTCTCTTTTTCCTATTTTTGCCTACCCGTTAGTTTTAATTGGTAGGGGTCTATTAAAAGTAATACTTTCTTCGTTTTGAAAAAGAATAACCCAATTTAACTTGATGCATAGTTTACGATAATTAAAAAGACTTTTTAATCTTGTAATTTTATCTTAAAGTTATGTCAAATGTATCAAAATGTTCTTTAATCTTGTGATTTTAAACATGCCCCGTGAATATTTGAAATTAAAGTATTGTCACAAAAGGAAACGAGCCATTTTTTTAGAGTAAATTTTAGGAATAGCAAACATAAAAATCATATTAGCGCTCTATAGCTATAGTTTTGCTATTTGCGTTCCATAGCAAACATATCTTATTCGCGGGCACCTGATTTGTATAAAATCGCAGCGATTTTATAAATCGGGTGTCTATGTCTATGAAAATTGTGTTTGTATGTGTATATGTTCTTTGTGTTAGGCTAGAGTAGCGAGTGAGATTAGGAGAGAGAGGAGAGAGGCGAGAGAGGGTAGAGAGATGAATTATACATGTATATTGGTTAGATAATTGTATATATGTAACTACTATGTATATGTATCAATGGTTGTGTTGTATATCTGCATAAAATTTGAATTTGTATACAATTGAATCGAGTTAAAGCATTTCTATTTGTATATCATCTCTCTCTCGCTTTATTCAAACACAAATTGTATATTGTATTTGTATAATTTGTGTTTGTATAAAGCGAGAGAAAGACAAAAGAGAACTAGGCAGGAGAAGATTTGTATTAGTATAATTATAAGTGTATAGGACGGAGAGATATGTATTTATATTTGTATATATAGTCTCTCTCGCTTTATACAAACTAAATACAATTTATACATTTGTGTTTGTATAAAAGTGAGAGAGGCGAGGGAGAGAGTTGAGAGTGGCGAGCGAGATTCGGGGGAGAGAAGCGAGAATGATAATGTGTTTGCTACGAATTGGAATTTAATAAAACAATAGCTATAATATTTATTTTGAATTAATAGTTTGATATAATGCACAATTTATTTATTTTTTAAAACGGAGCAAGTCAGAATTCGGTGGTGGGCCAAATATAACCACCGAATTCTGACTTATTACTTGGCATCTAATGATTTGAAGGAAAGTTCGATGGGAAGCCAAAATTTTGGTCCATTTTGTATATACTCAATTTTCAAATTAACAATCAATATATATACATGGTCCTTTTACTTTCTAGAGTTCTCAAAAGGACAAAAGTCATAAATAAATTTTTTTAAAAAGCTTTGTTGATCAACCTTTTTGATGGACGATTTAAAGTCAACGAAATCAATGTTAACTTTTAACATTTATTCCACTTGAATATCAAATTTAGCCGAAAAAAAAATGATTCCTAAATGAAAGGTTCAAACGACACGCATACAAAAGTAGAAGTATGGAGGGAGATACAGGCGAAATTAGAATTTCAATTGTATGGCCTCTGAATTTTTAAATAATGATTTTAAGTGATGATTAATGAGTTTTAAAATTTTAAATTTATATATATTTAATAAATTTATTAACATATATACATTGTTTAAGCAAAATTTAGTGGGTATTTGGGTTCAGCCGAACCTACATGCGGGCTACTAGCTTGCCCCTCAAGAGACAAACAAACAACAACAATTCATCTAGTGTATTTTCACAAAGTGGAGTCTAAAAAAAATAAGATGTATGTAGATCTTACCCTTACCTTTATGTTTTAGAAAGACTGTTTTCGATAGATCTTTTGCTGAAAAGAAAAGAGGAATTCAAAGCATGATTATAAGGAAATAGGAGACCAACAAAGGTACATAAAGTAATTAGAGCAATGAATGGTAATAAACATGAAATAAGAAAGAAAATATGTGATTTCTAAATATGCATGATTATGAATAAGGAGGGGAGACTAGCCCGTGCTCCCACATGAAATACGGCAACGTAACTCTCGGCTACCGACTCACCTTCTACTCGAATCCTCGGCCCCCATACTTTCTCTTTAGGGTCATATCTCCAATAAGCTTAAATTGTGTCATATCTTGTCTAATCACCTTCCTCAATCCTTCTTTGGCCTACCTTTACCCCTCCTAACTTCTACTGTAGGGAAACTTTTATACCTTTTGACGAACACATCCACACACCTCCTGATCTTCACATGCCCTAGCCATTACACCCTCGCTTCTCCCATCTTACATAGATCACTCTCATCTTGTCCTTTAGAACTTCATTTCTCTAATCATATCTCTTTTAATATCCCCACACATCCATCAAAGCATCCCCATCTCTACTACATTCATCTTCTAAACATGACAGTCCTTGACTGACCAACACTTTGTCCCATATTATTGTACAACCACTCATCCGTCTTAATATTCATATTTCAACATATTCAATTATTTATGAATATGTTGGATCTTAAAGGTCCAACATTCACTCAAACATAATAACACCGATCTTATTATTAATCATTGTATAAAGTTATATTTTAAGTATATATCCTCCTATTACATAACATTTTCTTAGCAATTTTTCATTTCAGCCATCTAACTTTTGGTTATATATTTGAGTAACAACTTTGCTTATCATACTTTCTCTTGGAATATTGAATATAGATGCATTACATATTGCATAACATACACCACAATCTAGTCGAATCTCATGTTAGCCTCTATTATTTCTTATGTAGCATCTGCATTTATTATACTTTCTCCCTATAGTATTTTCGATATTTCAAGTTTTTTTTATACAATTAATCAATTTGTCTATTGACACAATAATATGCACATTGTATAGACCAAAATGCTTAATTCTACTTTGTTGTCACACTAGCTATAGCAACAACTATGCTCCTTCATATACACATATTTTATAATCATGTCCAAATACTTTCTTCTCCAAAACCAAGGAATTCCATTACACGAAAAAAACATCATTTTCTTGTATCATTAATTTAATTTAGTATATGTACGATTTCGATTTGTTATTTTACGAAGTTCTTGAAAGCTGCAAATTATATACTACTAGAAAATATAAAATTAGCTGCGGAGTTTGCCGGTAATCCCAGCTAATCCATAGCTTATATAGCTCCTAACTAATTAGATTTTCTTATAATCCATTGCTAAATGAGATTAGCATGAAATTTTTGTTGTTTAGCTACGAAAATTTGTATGTCACTAATTACTACTTTTCTAGTAGTTTTATGATTTCGCTCTTCTGATTTCTTTATACAGTGTATTTAGTTTTTTTTAAAAGATTAATACATAATTTAATTGCATTCAACAAAAATGGGAAAGATCTAGTAGTGCTATTCTTATTTTAAATATATGCAGAAAGAAACAATGTAATAAATGTATCTAGATTATTTCTTGGGTCTGTCATTTAACAATTGGCCAGGTTCTAGTGACCTGGCGCAATGTTTGAAGATTGAATGTTGACCATGTTACGCAATCTGATAAATGTATCACAGGCCGGAAAACATGGAATTAGCTATTGAGTTTATTGATCATTTCTAATTAATTCATCGCTAAATAGCTGTTAGTTAATTGCATTTTCATATAATCCATAGCCAATTCACAGTAGAATAAGGTTAACGTGAGATTTTTGTTGCGTAGCTACAAAATTTGTTTGTCGTTCATTTCTTGTTTTCTCGTGGAATACTATCGCAATTTGAATATACTTCATAGATTAATACATATTATTATTTTTATTTAATGAATGATTCCATTGATACTCTTAGCTTCATCTTTCCATATCCATTTGCATAAAAAAAATTATTTTAAAAAGAAAAATGTGAAAGAGTTTGGTCACTAATAGAAGAATAATCTTTTATTTTTATTGACCGAAAAGATATTTTTCTGGGTAAAGTGAGTTTCTTCCTCGTGGAACTTGTTATAAATATGAAAAATAAAAGAAGTTGGTATCATAAGTGATTTTTCTTGCTTCCTAATTTGGAGTTGAGTGTACAAACATCATGAATGACAAAATCCTTTTCTTTTTAATCTCTTCCGATTATTCCGAATTCGCGCTGTGTAGGGTTTTCCAGGGAAAATGCTTATTCCTACCAAGAATTTTTTAATACCTAGGATTCGAAGTCAGAATTCAATATATTGTGGACCAAATATAACCACCGAATTCTGACTTATTATTTGGCAGTTTATGGTTTGAAGGAAAGTTCGATAGGAAGCCAAAATTTAGGTCCAATTGTATACACTCAATTTTCAAATTAATAACAATGAATATACATTTATTTTACTTTCTAGAGTTATCAGAAGGGCAAAAGTCGTTAAAAAAAAAAAAAGAAAAAAAAAGACAAACTTCGTTGATCGACGATTTAAAGTCAACGAAATCATTACGTAAATATATTTAGGCCAATACTAAATTTAGTATAAAAATCCTAACTGAAATGTTTAGTAGACACTCATACAGAAATAGAAGAATGGAGGGAGACACAAACAAACAACAACAATTTATTCGGTGTTTTTTCACAAAATAAGATATGAAGAGGGTAAGATGCACCGAATAACAAAGAGAATATGTGATTCCTAAATATGATTATGAATATGGAGGAGAGGTTAGTCCCATGCCCCTTCCATATGAAATGTGACAACTCTCAGTTATCCACTAACCTTCCATCGGAACCATTTGATGAACTTATACAAAAGCAAAAGAACTGATTGGTTATTGGGAAAAATATTCATGTCTTCCGCACAATTGTCCCTATTTTGGGTAATCTTTAATCCCCCTCCCTCCTTCCCTCTTCAGATTTCTGATATGTTATTTTTATTTTTCAAACATTTAAATGATAAAAAAAGTAGTTGAAAATATCCCAAACATCAAAAATAAAAGAAAAGTGAAAGAAAATATTTTATTTATAAACTCAAAAGTTCTTGAATCTTACTTCAAGTTCTATCTATTTTGTATATTTTTGTGTCTTTCTTAATGTTAAAAATTAACTAGTAACATCCCTATTTATAGAAGTAAAAATCAAATTAAACGAAGATTAGGAAACTATAAAACTAACAAATCCTAATTAAACATAAATAAGTAAATATCATAAATAACTAATCCTAAATAATTTAGGATTCCTACTCCAACTTTGAATTATTATTTCCAACATTCTCCTGTAATTCAAAGTTGTATACTCTTGTCTTTTTCTTCTTGTCATTGTTGTTGTATTGAAAAATACTTCTCTTCGATCTTCAGTTTGATTCTTGTTATTGTTGTTGTATTGGAGAACTTCGCTTCATACTTCAATTTTTGGAGTAATTCTCTTCAATCTTCAATTGTTGGAGTAATTCTCTTCAATTCTCTTTTTTTTTTCTTGGTTGTGTTAGAGCACTTCTCTCTAACTTCCAAGTGTTGGAGCACTTTCTCTCCAACTCACGATATTTTATCTCTTGGTTGTGTTAGAGCACTTCTCTCTAACTTCCAAGTGTTGGAGCACTTTCTCTCCAACTCACGATATTTTATCTCTTGGTTGTGTTGGAGCACTTCTCTCCAACTTCTAAGATTGATGCCCTTCCCACCAACGCTTTTTCTTTTTGATTTTTTTTTTTTGGTGTTGGAGCACACTCTCTCTCCAACTCTCGTTGATGCACTTCCCATCAACTCCTTTTCTTTTTGTGTTTTTTTTTGTTTTTCTCTAACTTTTAATCTAGATTGCACTTATTTAATTCTGCAATATTTTTGTAAGTTTTTCGTCCTAGCATGTTTTTCATGCATATATCATTCGTCTGACGTTTGTCGACATAATCATTGACCGGACGAGCGGCATATATAGGTCATAGCCGCCCGCCAGCAGCGGAAACTCTTTGATTCTCTATCAGGATCGTGGAAGCTCTGATACCAATTTGAAGGAAAATATTTTATTTATAAACTCAAAAGTTCTTGAATCTTACTTCAAGTTCTATCTATTCTGTATAATTCTGTATATTTCTGTGTCTTTCTTTATGTTAAAAACTAACTAGTAACATCCCTATTTATAGAAATAAAAATCAAATTAAACTAAGACTAGGAAACTATAAAACTAACAAATCCTAATTAAACATAAATAAGTAAATATCATAAATAAGTAAATATCATAAATAACAAATCCTAAATAATTTAGGATTCCTACTCCAACTTAGAATTATTATTTCCAACAAAAAGAAATCACATGACAAAAGTTTATATTTTAATATTATAATATAACATTAGTTATGTTTAATTTCAAAGAATTTATATTGTTAGAGAAATAAATTCATTTCATAATAACCACAAATTATAAGGGCATAAATTCACTTTCAAAGCGTCATGTCTTATGAAGTTTATAATCCACAAATTATGCCTTACAAGACATCGTTATGTTTCTACAAAATCTTAAGGCATAACTTAGAGCCTATTTGGATCTTATTTTTTAAAGTGTTTTTAAGCCAAAATAATTTTAAAGCATTTTTGGAGTGTTTGGATAAATTAAAAGATTGCTTATAAGCAATTTTTTTTAAAACAAAAAAGATAAAAATAAGCCAAAAATCATAAGTTAAAAGTTTTTATGATTATAGCCCTAAGTTAAAAGCAATAAGCCCATCTAAACAGACTCTAATTATTCCTTCTAAACTTTATACCTTGCAAACAAAATACTATACAACTTATGTCGGATAAGATAAAAGTTTTCTAAGCTTATACCTAACGAAATTAGGTCATAGCTAATGGTACTTTGACGAAAGGACAAACAACAAAGACTATCATATTGGAGAGCAAAAAAGAAAGACCACCCGAAAATATAAACAATTCACGCAAAAACAAATATCCCTACTATTTACCAGGCTTATACCCCAAGATGGGCTGGGCTGGCTGTATTGGACATGGTAGACTTTGTGAGCCCATTATACAAAACCCGAATGACGAGGGCTTGGATCCCCATTGATTTCAATATTTTCTTCCTTATCTTCCCCTTTAAACCCTAAATAAACCCAGCTCAAATTATTGTTCATCCAAGGTTGAATTTCCTGGGCATCTGCTTTTGAATTGCATCTCAAGGAGGTAAAAACACTCAATTTATGGTATTTTTTGTATTTTCATGTTCGTGTTAGAGTTTAATTTGATGTGTAGTTGAAATAGAATTGCAATATAGTGTAGTTTTCGTACAATTCTGAAATGTTGAAATTCCCGTTGGAACATTGTTTTTAGGATATGAATTTGAGAATTAGTCAAATTTAATCATGGAAGATAGAAAAATAGACATTTTGGAGGAGAGTATTATAGTTGTTATTGAAGTTCTTGTGCCCTTGTTTTGTTTGGTTTACTAATTATCATGATCAATTTTCAGCTGACCTTCGAAGTGAGGGCTGTTGTGGTTATACATTTGCTTGAAAACACATGGCTGAGAGACATTCTGTTGATCAACAGCAAACTCCTGAATCACAAATGCAATCTCCTGCGTCAAGGGATGATATGATTGCGTGTGTTATGGCATTAGAGGCTGCTTTGCTTCCCTGTTTGCCTGCACGAGAGCTACAGGCGATAGACCGTTCAGCCCATCCTTATCATCAGAGTGAGTAATTTTTGGCTCATTATATAACCTGTCTTTTACTTGAACAAGTGAAATTATATCTGGAGTCTTGTATCCACTGATAATCGTTGAAGGATGAGATTAGTAGTAATAGATCAGCCAGAAGAATGCAATGTGACATAATTGTTACTCGTACACTCTATATGCCTACTCTTGTTTGCTTTTTGGCTGTCAAAATTTACTTTGGGTCCTCTGCTTTGATCTTTAGTAATGTACGGAAATTTATCTATTTGATGATCTAAAACTATATTTTTTTAAAAACTTGAGGTCTTGCTCCATTATCCATTTCAATACCAGTAAAGCCCCACTTGAACTGATCCAATGAAGCTTTTGTCTTGTTGGAGTTGGCTTTATGATTCCCTGATACCGGGTCTTTGAATATTGCAATTTACAGAAGCGTCTTAGTCAATCAATCAATCGGTAAACTATACTTCAATCTCAAACTAGTTTGGGTTGGCTGTATGAGTATTCCATGTCCGTTCCGATCTACTCGGTCCATACTATTCCAATTCTCAATAATTTCTCTTAAAAGACAGCTTAAGATTTTAAAACTTGAGGTTCTATATATGTAGTTACCTTTTTTCTCAGTTTAAAGAAAACTAGAGGCTCTTAATATCTCACGCTTACCTCTACATTGATATACAAATCTCCTACAAAACTAAAGAATCTTTGCAAACACAATACCTAATAAAAGTGTTATAGTAACAACTACTGCCTTTATCCCAACATTTAGCAATAATGGCTCTTTGTTACCTTTGTAATTTACCCGAGTCTACACTCTATTACTTGTTTCTATAGTTTCATCATATGTCCTGTAGAAATGGTGACACTTTCAGGTTCTGATGATGGTTACATTACACCTATGCAGGAATAAAGTTTGGATTTTTCCTTTTCAATTTAGGCTTGTGTTTGTTTCTTTGTTTCCATTTTATTTTATTCGTTGTGCTAATTCATGCTTGTTCAAGTGTAGTATATCATCTTTTTCCTTCTTTTTTTCTGAATGAGTTACAATTTCTTTGTTTCTCAGTTGATGTTGAGAGGCATGCCAGAGATTTCATGGAAGCAGCTAAAAAGCTTCAACTTTATTTGATTGGGTTGCAACGTGAGGACCTGCCATCCAAGCCAGATATGCTTAGAAAGGTAAGTTAGGGTAACAATAAACTAAAATAATAGAAAAGATGATGATATGAGTTCTTAGAGGGTTACTAGTGTTTCCACAAATTTTGGCATTGCTAATGGAGTATTGTGGATTCCAATTAATATGAACAGGAGATTGCAAAAATGGAAGAAGAGTTGAAAACAAAAACTGAGCTTATAAGTAAGCAGGAGAGACTGATCCAAGAATGGAGGAAAGAATTGAAGAATCAATTAGACAAACACAACATGGAGTTGGAAAGGGTGTAAACTACTGCAGAGCTTATAAGTAAGCAGGAAGAAGAGTTGAAAACAAAAACCGAGATTATTGTTTCCTCTTGCTCTCATCATGTTTTGAAGGCAGTAGAAGGCAACGAGCTCACTTCAGAGATGACTTGTTGCTACAACAACAACAAATCCAGTGTAATCCCACAAGTGAGGCGAGATAACTTCTTGTTAGTGTGTTTAAATGACAGGTTGAGGTTGAGGGTAGGATGAGCATAGTTGGTTGACACAAGGCGGATAATTAGGAAGACATATAATATAACTCCTTGTTAATGTAGCTCACTGCTTTGTTTCTTTAAATTTCTCAACTGCGATGCCAATTACCATACATCTGATTTATAGATGGAGAGTACGTTATTGAGCTTTATGTATGCCCAGCATATTAGAAAGAGTTTCAGTTTGATTGAGAACTTCATCTTCATGATTTACTCGTTAGCTATAATTGTTTTATTAAATGTTTCTGCATTTTAAGGTTTTTCCTGCGTGCTGAACTCGTTGCACTATGGAATTTCTATCTTCTATCTATTTAGTGGTTGAGAGAAATATTGAAAACATTTCTGAACTTGGCGCAAATTATTAGTTTTGTCCCCAAAGTATTGATAGCCTTAAAAACCCCTCTACTTGATTAACTAAATTTAGATACATCCACGATATACCCTTGTTCTGTCACATGACATAGCAAATTGTTTCAAACTTTTATGGAAGTATGAAACTCTTAATAAAAAGCTGAGAGAACTCCTCTACTTGATTAACTAAACTTAGATACATCCTCGATATACCCTTGTTCTGTCACATGACATAACAAATTGTTTCAAACTCTTGTGGAAGTATGAAACTCTTAATAAAAAGCTGAGAAAAGTGTGTCCGTCATCAAAACTTCAAGAGGCCGAACATGTACACACATTAGCAAATTAAGTTGTTGGAATATCCACTTAATTACTTTCTTATTTTCTTTTTAAATTCAACATCCACTAGTGGACCTAATAATCTAAATATTCCAAAATTAGTTGTCTTTTTCTTTATCCCATGGTCCTTTTTCACTTTTTCTTTCTTAATACTTTTTCATAATCCAAGGCATCTCGAATTGAAGGAGAAGCATGTGCCTAATAGAATATTGTAAAGTCTACTTGCTTTCTTCAAAAAGACTTTTAATTCTTTTCAGAAATCGTACCTTTTCATTAAATAGTTGTATTGTTATCGACTAGCTAGTGGTGCAATTATTTATTCAATATATATTTCAATAGTAACTGTTATCTAATATATATTATAAGTCCACTTGCTTTCTTTAATAATGTAAAATTTCTTGTCAGAAATCGCACCTTTTAAAAAAAATACTTAATTGTTTTGATCTACGTATTGTCGACTAGTGGTGTAATTATTCAATATATATTTCATTTGTAGCTGTAATTTAAGATCACTGTTATTTACTTGTATATCTTATAAGTCTACTAAACTTTAATAATATTATAATTCTAGTCAGAAATGGCACCTTTTCTTTATATAAATATAAATTAGTAATTGTTTTGATGTACTTTAGTGGGGTAAATATTCAATATATGTTATTATTGTGCATGCTACATTATTTTAAGATTACTAGTCCTTTCTAAATCCACATGCTATTGTTCCTAATCTTGTTTCCTATTTTTGCTTAAAAGTTTGGAATCTCATATAAAAAATTATCCCTATAGGCTATAGCTTAGCTATTCATGGTTCAAACTTTAAAATTGAATACACTAACTAGCTAGAGTAAATGTTATAGCTAAAATTCATCAAATTATAGTATTCAAATAATAATATGTGAACTATTTCAAGACTAACATATTATGCACTTGTAACATTAGGTAAAAACTTTTCTATCTTTCCTCCACTTGAGTTGAGAAGTAGAAAAAAAATGACTACTCAACATATTTAACACTTTGAGTAAGATAAAACGAAGTGATTTTAAGTTTGTTTTAAAGTGACAATAACAAAAATAAATGTTTGTATGTCATAATAAATCCATCTAAATAAGCTTTTATTGAGGAAATTGGATTTATTCGTGAATAACAACTACAACGAAATCAAGTGTCAAACTGATTTCAACATGAAAGTTAAAAAGCAAACAAACAGACAAACCAACAACAGAATAACAAAATAGTAACACATCATCTCATCTGATCCACATGATCAATATGCTTCAACTGTAATCTCAGCAGATTCAACAGACACTAATTAACAATCCGCAAGATTGATCTCCACACCTCCAATGGAAATGCCTTCTCCACCTTTCTTTGGAACCAGAGTCACCGCAATAGTGTCTTCATCTTCCAAACCAATGTCCTCCAACAGTTCAGTAATCGCCAGCTGGAGAGTAGCAGTTGCAACATGATTAGTATCACCAACTCTATGAACATGTGGTAAGCTAGTATAACTCCCCGCGAACTCTGCCTTGTCAAGCTCATCCGCGTTCACATTCTTATCCACGTTCAGGAACACATCGAACCTTATGTACTCTCTGTTATCATATTTTATTTCGTTGAACGTTAGTATCTCCTCTTTTGCATTTTTCTCTTGTTGAGTCCTTGATGAAGCCGGCCTAGTGATGGAAAACGATATTGCTTTGTCGAGTTTAGCCAATGGGAATACCTGGTTTACCGGAGGAATTGAACTTGTATTCACTTTCCCAGCTGTAGCCTTTGTTTTTGGCTTGAAGTTACGCCATGGAGTTGGCATTGGTTCATAATCATACCCCATCTTCTTCGTATCCAAACAGTCTCTAACTTTCACACGGAATGGGTTTCCATGTTCATCATAGAAAAAGAACTCGGAGTTCAACCAATCTTTATTTTGTATATCTGTTCTTTTCCCTCCTATTGACTTCCATTCGTTCCACATCCTGTCCACATTGCTGTGGTGGCAATAGAAAACCGGGTCTAAACCAGCTGAGTAAAAATGACCCATATCCTCCCCATTTGATTTTTTACCATCAGGCAAAGTTGAACCTCGCTTTGTACCAGTCCAAATGTGAACAGGACTGTGAGGGATGTTTTCAACACTTCCCGCTGCTTCAACGTCACTCCCGAGAGTGTAAGGCCCACCAAAGAACATAAGAGGACATGGAGAATTAGTTACCAATTGACGGTACATTAGAGTTAAGTTATTAGTCATCAACTGGAGTTGAGTTGTTTGGACTTGGTCCCCGAAAGAACCAAGATCTATAACGGTTCCATTATGGATTTGTTCACTACGCCTTTCATCATAAAGGGCAGTCCCTTTAATATCGAACACGGGAGGAAAACGCATGCCCTTTGGGTGGTCCCAATTCCAAAATGGCAAACCGAAAGTTGGATCATCGATAAGTGATCCCAAGATTCTTTCGTAGAAGTATAAGTACCATCTATGGAACGGGAAGAAAAGCCATGAGTTATGAACTTGTAACACTTTGCCATCAATAACATAAGCACCGTTACAATAAGCACAATGTATATTGGCTTGTTGCTTAAACCCAATAGGGTTTGTAGGTTGTGTCTTATCAAGATCTTTCATTCGTCTAATCGCCAGATTGTACTTGGCAATATACGCCTCATCAAGAGCATGAGCAGGGGGACGAATACGGAGCTTAGTCATAGAAGGGATCTTGTAATATGGAACTTTGCTCATATCATCAGGCCTAGGAGCACAACAACTGTATGGCACCTCCTCAGTTTCATTAATCTTGGCTTTACCACAAGATGAGAGATCAGGAGGTGGTGTAGGAGCAGCTGATGCACCTAATGGTATAGCATTAGCGACACCATAAAGACCTCCTAAGCCAAGAAGAACATTTCTCCGATCAACAGAATTGGTTTCAACGTTTTGGTTTTGGTCACCGTTAACCTTGCATGAAACTTTGAATGTTTTGTTACGTTTTCCATGGAGGAAAAGTTGAGAGGGCTTAGGAGTGGAAGATAAAGAAGTGAAGGAAGAAGTAAAAGGAGTTTTGAGAGTTGTAGTACTACTATTGCATAAACTTGCCATTGCTAGTTTTGGATGAAGATTGATAGGACTATACCTTGCCTTATATAATATGTTGGGGCCAAATAAAATATTACTCCATTTCAAACAAGCTTAGAGGTAGTTCGATCTCATACCGAACAATTCGGGATGTGGTAGGTGAGGAAATTTTTAAAAAATATATATATCACTTAGTTTTATTCATACGAGATTCATGAGGATAGTAAGCTTTCGTAAAAGTAGAACTACCATTAATACATCAAACTAAACAGTTGATAGGAAATAGTCTTAGCATTATTAATCCCATCATTACTAACACATCTTATTGAGTACTTATATTTATACTACACTTTACCAAACAACTCCAAACTCACCCAACAACTCTTTTCCACTCCAAATGCACTATTTCTCTAAAGTTACAAACGCAAGCATTGTGTGTTGTAATTCATTTTTAAAAGATGAGAAAAGAGGTGGTTTTAGTCATGACACAGATCTCAAAAGCTTATATTTCATGTTTTCTGTGCAATATATTCTTTTCTCAAAAGACATTTTATGAAGTTATCATGTTTCTTTTTGGGCTTTCTTTCTTCATTTATCCTATTGATTAAAACCTTCATTCTAGATCTTACTCTCTTTCATTTAAAAAAGAATACATACTTTCCTTTTTAACCTATTTAAAAAGAAGGACACTTTTTCTTTTTTGGCAATACTTTAATTTCAGTTTTTCAAGTAATATATTTAAGATCACAAGATTAAATGATATTTTTGGTGCATTTGACATAATTTTAATTTAGAATCACAAGATTGAAAAATCTTCTTTCTTTTCTTAACCACCATACTAAGTCAAATTGGGTCATTCTTTTTTAAATGAAGAAAATATATATTTTTGCCAAAATTTTGACAAAATTACAAATTACATTGATAAGTAGATCAGAAATTCATAGATAAAATATACCCCAATTGGAGCAAGTTCAGAAGCTCACTTAATATATTTGGTATGCGGGTAGGAGGGAAATTAAGAATAATAAGTGGGGAATTTTTAATATTTTTTTTACTTGAGAAGATCTGTAGTAGACGAATCAAATAATAGTACTACTTTCTTAAACAAAAAGATAATTTTGATATAGTATAATATTTTACTGATAAATGATGTAGATCTTTTGGAGTACACTTGCACACCACCTTTTAATATAGAGAGAAGTAGAAACACCTCTGTTAGTTTCATCCTTAAATTATTGACAACCTTAAAGACATTTCTCTACTTGACTAACTAAATTTAGATACACATCGATCTGCCATATGACATAGTAAGTGGTCTTAAACTCTTGTATGATCGTGGGATTCTTCATAAAAAGCCGAGAGAGAAATGTTGAAAACACTTCTAAACTTGGGGAGAATTTAGGGGTACATACCACTCATGTTGCAAAATCGGATGTATTTAAGTTCAGTTAGTCAAGTAAAATGATATTTTTAAGGCTCTCAATAGTTCAAAGATGAAACTAATAATTCGTACCAAGTTTAGAAGTGTTTTCAATACTTCTCTCTTTAATATATTCAAATTATAAATAAGGAAAATTGTTATGGGAGACAACTTGGATTCAATATTTACTCAAATATTTTTTATTTTTAGTATTATGAAATTGTTGTCGAAAATAGGAAGAATTTCACCTAGGGTTTTTTTTTTTTTTTCATTAATCGTCAATTTTTACTCTATCATTGTTCAACATCATTAAAACAAATAACATGAATAAATCTTTAAAGCAATCAGTGTGGATTTAAAGTTTTATTTACGAGTTTATGGGAATCAATAATTTCTGCTTATACTTTGTATATTTATTAAAAAATTTAATAAATATTTAATGATGAACTAAATAATTTTATAAAATATTATTAATCATCCGACTCATGAAGCAATCACTATCACCATTTTATAATATAGTAACTTCTCTGAATGAATATGATTTTTTTTCTTTTATAGAATAACTATTAGTACAAAAATATCCTTCATCTTTGTTTTTAGTTTAAAATATCCCGTCTTCCATCTTTTGGTAAAAAAATACTCTCAAACCAAATTGAATTGAATTAAATTCTTTTACTAATTAGTTAATTCTTATATTTATTCTGAAAAACAATTTTTTATTTATTCCATTTCTCAATATTAGCTCATTTCAAAATATTTAAAATATTTAAGTCTAACGAATAAAATAAAAAATTTATTTTGTAAAAATGAAGAATGAAATTCTTAAAATTCTTACTATTAAAATAACACAATAAAATTCTATAAATAAACAAAAGCTTAAAAGATAAAAAAAAAAGAGACAAGACAAGATGATATTCTCATTTCCAAAAAGCAAAATTTCATGAAAAAGGAATTGTACACCTAAAAGACGAAGGCGGAATCCATCAGTGGCCCCTTAAAGTTGACACCAATTTTCACTTAGGCACCTCAAATAGGCCTTGTTCATTTTAAACACCTATAGTAGGGCTCCACTGTGTCATTTTGACTCTTTTTTGACAATCAACCAAATAGTTAAGATGTGTGCATTACACTCACTGATGACGTGTCAAAGTGACGAATCAAATGAAGACACATCGCATATATACCAAAAATAATTATTAAAAAATATATTATGAATAAAAACCCATTTTTAAAATTATATAATTAATTACTTTAAAAAATTACATTTCAATAAAAAAGAAAAAGGAAAAAAATATGCAGCCCCTTGTTTTTCTCCTCCACCATTTCCACATCTCCTCCTCCTCTAATCACCATTACCTTCTTCTTCAAATTTGATGATTATCATCACCACCATTTCTTTCTTCAAATTCGCATATTATAATCACGAAATGTAATTTTAATTTGGGTCACAAGCATTTACACATAATCTAACTGTCTTACTATCACCATCTCTTCAATCCTTCAAATCCATCATTTTTTTCCTTCTCCAATCACCTCCACCATTGGAACTGCTCTTTTTGACAGTTTCAAAATACCCAAAAAAAACTAACCTACAAAGAAAGTTAAACATGTTTTTTAACTTGAACTCAGTTGATATGTGTGTTCTTCAACTTTTGGTATGCATAAGGATATTTAAATGTGTATAAAGTTAAATAAGTAGACACATGTGTTTTATGTCGCATAATAAATGTAGGAAGGGAATCGCTACGTAGGATGTATATGTTTACTTTTTCAACTTTTTACAAATTTAAGTGTTTATTTATATACATCCAAAGTTAGAGGACATTGAGGCCAAGTTAAATGATATGTCTATGTATTATGTCAAAGATAATTGAAGTGTGTGTGAATTTACGCAGTGGAGTCAAAAAATTTCACTAGGACGAGTAGTTAAAAATACAAAAAAGTAAAAACACTTGAGAGCATGTTTGGATGAGCTTATAGATTCTTAGTCGGGATTGGATATATAAATTTTGTTCCTGCTTCAGAAATCGATCTTCGCAATCATTTTCCAGGTTGCAGTTATACATTTTTCTTTTTTCAAACATTATTATAACTGATTTATTCTTGAATAACAACGGCAGGGAAATCAAGCATCAAAGCTGATTTCAACATGAAAAAACAGGGGGAAAAAACATAGCAAGAAAACCGAAACAGAGCATCAAAGTAATCTCAGCAGATTCAATAGAAACTAATCAACAATCCGCAAGACTGATCTCCACACCTTCAATTGAGATACCTTCACCACCTCTCTTTGGCACCAGAGTCACCGCAATAGTGTCTTCATCTTCCAAACCAATGTCCTCCAACAATTCAGTAATCGCCAGCTCGAACTGAACAGTCGCGATATGATTAGTCTCACCAGCTCTGTGAACATGTGGCAAGCTAGTATGGCTCCCCGCGAACTCCGCCTTGTCAAGCTCATTCGCATTCACATTATTGTCCACGTTCAGGAACACATCGAACCTTATGTACTCTCTATTATCATATTTTATGTTATTGAACGTTAACATCTCCTCTTGTGTATTTTTCTCCTGTTGAGTACGAGATGAGGTCGGCCTATTGATCGAAAACGATATTGCTTTGTCGAGTTTTGCCACTGGAAATACATTGCTGGCTGGTTGAAGTGAAGCTGTGTTCACTTTCCCAGCTGTGGTCTTTGTTTTCGGCTTATAGTCACGCCATACGGTGGCAGTTGGTTGGTAATCGTACCCCATCTTCTTCGTGTCCAAACAGTCTCTGACTTTCACACGGTAAGGGTTTTGGTTTTCATCGTAGAAAAAGAACTCGGAGTTCAACCAATCTTTATGTTGGATATCTGTTCTTTTCCCTCCTGTTGCTTTCCATTCGGTCCACATCCTGTCCACATTGCTGTGGTGACAAAAGAAAACCGGGTCCAAACCAGCTGAGTAGAAATGACCCATATTCTCACCGTTTGACCTTGCACCATTAGGCAAAATTGAATCTCGCACTGTACCAGTCCAAATGTGGACAGGACCGTGAGGGATGTTTTCTATAGTTCCCGGGAGTTCAACAGAACTCCCGAGATCGTATGGCCCCCCAAAGAACATCCGAGGGCATGGAGCATTAGTTACCATTTGACGGTACATTAGGGTTAAATTATTACTCATCATCTGGAGTTGAGTTGTTTGAACTTCATTTCCGAAAAAACCAAGATCAATTACTGTTCCATTACGGTGAGTTTGGTCACGTGTTTCATCGAAAAGGGCAGTCCCTTGACGATCATACATGGGAGGAAAACGCATGCCCTTTGGGTGGTCCCAATTCCAAAATGGCAAAGCGAAAGTTGGATCATCAATGAGTTTTCCCACGATTCTCTCGTAGAAGTACAAGTACCATCTATGGAACGGGAAGAAAAGCCATGAGTTATGAACTTGTAACTCTTTGCCACCAATTCTATAAGCACCGTTGCAATAAGCACAATGTATATTAGCTTGTTGCTTAAACCCAATAGGATTTAAAGGTTGTGTCTTATCAAGATCCCTCATCCTGCTAACCGCCAAATTGTACTTGGCGATATACTCCTCATTAGCATCATGAGCAGGCTTACGAACACGGAGCTTAGTCATAGAAGGGAACTTGTAGTACGGAACTTTGTCCAAATCATCGGGCTTAGGAGCGCAACAACTGTATGACACGTTCTGATCTTCGTTAATCTTGGCTATACTACAAGATGAGAGATCAGGAGGTGGTGTAGGAGCAGCTGATGCACCTAATGCTACAATATTAGCAACACCATAAAGACCTCCTAAGCCAAGAAGAACATTTCTTCGATCAACAGAATTTCTTTCAACGTTTTGGTTTTGGTCACCGGTAACCTTGCATGAAACTTTGAACATTTGGTTACGTTTTCCATGGAGGAAAAGTTGAGAGGGCTTAGGAGTGGAAGATAAAGAAGTGGAGGAAGAAGTAAAAGGAGTTTTAAGAGATGTACTACTACTATTACATAATCTTGCCATTATTGCTTGTTTTTGAATGAAAATTCATTGAGCTATACCTTGCCTTATATAATATGAAAAACAAGCACCAATTATTACTCCATTTCAATGAATTATTATATTCCAGGACATGGTAGGTGAGGAATTTTGAATAGCAGCCATGTCCGGAGCCAAAACGCAACAAAAAATAAGGTTGAAATCAAAAGGGCTACATTTAAACGGAAGGGTGACACCGTGAAAATTAATGGAGGAAGGCGTAGTGCCCCATGTGCCTTACAAAAATTTAGTCACTTTAGAAAAAAACGTTTAGCAACTGGATAAAAAACTAAATGCTTTTTTTTCTATTGCTAAACGTTTAGTTTTTAGTGGTGTGAAAATTATTCTTTAAGTTTGGAGCTTATTAATTAGTATTATTTATATTATTTTTAAAATTTTAAAAAATAATTTAAAATGTAATGTAAAATATTTATAGAGCATATAACTAATACATAGCAAATCATGGTATTAGTACTACATTGATCACTAATAACGCATGGTCAAAACATAATTATCCTTAAACATCAAATCAATCAGAGAATAGGAAATAGTCTTACATAACTATTCTTATCATTACTAATCTCAATATTACTAGCTAGTAAAATATTTTATTCACTGTTATTCTTATACACTTTATCAAGCTTTCCAACACCTATTTTCCACTCCAAAAGCACTATTTCTAAAGTTACTAACGTGAGCATTGTGTGTTGTAATTAATTAAAAAATGCAGGGGAAGATAAGAAAATGGGTTGTTTTAGTCATGGCAGATCTCAAAAGCTTATATTTCAGTCTTTTTTGGGCAATATATATTTTAAAGAGAAATATTGAAAAAATTCTTGAACTTGGCGCAAATTATTTCGTTTAGCCTTGAAAACATATCTCTACTTGACTAACTAAACTTAGGTACACCCCCAATACGTAACATGACATAGCAAGTGGTCTCAAACTCTGGTAGAAACATGAAACTCTTAATAAAAAGGCGAGATAAGTGTTGAAAACACCCCTAAACTTGGTGAGAATTTAGAAGTGTATTTCACTCATGTTGCAAGATCGGGAGTGTATTTAAGATCAATTAGTCAAGTAATGAGTGTCTTTAAGACTGTCAATAATTCAAAAAGAATACTAATAAATCACGCTGAATTCAGAAGTATTTTCAATAGGTTTTTTTTTTTGGTCAAATAAACATTTTATGAAGGTATCGTGTTTCTTCTTGCGTGGTTTTTTCATTTATGCTATTGACTAAAACTTCCAGTTAGGATATTATATTTTTTTTTCCAATATTTTGACTACATTACAAATTATTGGTAGGTAGATCATAAATTCATAGATAGAATATAATCCCAATTGGAGCAAATTTTCGTGGCTCATTTAATATATTTGTGATGCGGTAGGTGGGAGATTAAGAATAATAAGTGTGGAGAAATTCTTAATAGTAGTTTTTATACTTGGTAGATCCGTATAGTAGACGAATCAAATAAGAGTAGTAGTACTTTTCTAAACAGAAAATAATTATGATAAGTCAAGTTATAGGTAGCGGTAGGGCTAAACCGAAAAAACCTACCGAATTGAATTTTTTTAATTTCGGTTTTTCGATTTGATTGGTCGATTTCGGTTCTTAATTTTAAAAATTCGGTAATTCGGTTCGATTTTCGGTTTTTAATTATTATTTTTCGGTTAATCGAAAAACCAAATTATGTTTAATATATTTATAATTTTATACAAATCTAATCCATATCCAATCCAAATGTCAGCCCATTAAAAAGTAAAAGAAAGGCCCATATTGAACATTTTATTCACCCACCCAATTTCCCAATAGATAAATGCCTAAATTCACCAACTCTCAACCCATTGCTGCTTCACAACACTTCTGAGTTCTCATTTCTAATTCTCACGTTCAATCATCTTTCCATTGCTGACGATAGATGGCTTGACGCCACAGCCCTCAATCCTTAATATCACATTGAAAATTCATTTTTTAAAAAAACTAATCCAATTTTAAAAATTTATTTATGACCAAAGAAAGACCCAGAATGATGATATTCAAACCGAAAAACCAAATCGAAATTGTAAAAATCGAACTGAACCGAATATATTTCAGTTTGGTTTCGATTTACATTTTCATCAAACCGAAAACTGAAAAACCGAATTGAATTTCGCAAACCGAACTGAACCAACCGAATGCCCAGCCCTAGGTAGAGGTGAAGTCTCGTGTCGCACGCCGCGACGGATGCATGGACAGATATGTCCCCCATGGGTCCCGAGCTGAGAGACAACGGGTGTGTATCGTTAGGTCAGACATGCATCACTATACTTGACATTGCATTTCATTGCATTGTACATCTATATTATTTGTGAACTTACGAGTACTTTTCTGTGGAACTTATGATTTGTGAACTTGATCTTGCGTGTTGCTGATCTGTAATTGTTGAAGTGATGTGTAAATTGTGAACTATTAGATTGGGTTGGTTTTTATGCAGGTTGTAGTTATGGAGGTTCGGTTGGGGTGTAAGGAGTATCCGTATTCCATACCCTTAGCTTGTGTTTAGGAGTTTGCTTGTTGAGTACCGTGTGGTTTGGTACTCACCCCTTGCTCCTACATTTTTTTTTGTAGGTTACGAGCCCGGATCTTCGTGATACTTTCTATTCTCTTCTTTTCCGAGGCTTCTTGTGGAGATTTTTGAGGTAGCTGTTTGTCATCTCAGTGGACCTACTTACTCCTATTTATGATCTTGTTCTACTTTAGTGACAACATCATTTGAGACTTGTGTTTTTCTTTCAAATCCATTGTAATACATTAGAGGCTTGTGCACGTGAAAACCAGGTTTTGGGGGTATATTTAAGTCGATTATAAATTTCCGCATTATATTAAAGTCTAACACTCTTATTTATAGTTTATTTCCACACTTTATCGTAATGGTTGAGTTTTAGGCTAACTTGTCTTAGTGGGATAAGACGAGTGTCATCACGTTTATTTTTGGGTCGTGACAAAATGGTATCAGAGCCCCAGGTTCATAGGTCTCACGTGTGTACAAACCATGTCTAGTAGAGTCTCGAGGATCGGTGCAGAGACGTCTGTTGCTTATCTTCGAGAGGCTATGATGACTTTTAGGAATAATCTTCACTTGTTGAATCTCTTTCGTGCATTCTTGGTCCGGTCTGATTTTTATCGCTTCATCCCATTCTCTCTCACTTATAGTGGTGAATCATGTGGTTCTTTACGTGAGTAGTCAGTGTGTCATGTATGGCTTGGATGTTAGATCTGGTACTAGGGTTGAAGTGATAGACTTATGGGAAGGATGTGTGATCAGATATTCGAAGGGGTTGAGCAAGGTTAGTTACCCTGAACAATAATTGTGTGGTATAGGTGATATCTGGAGTGGTTTGAGCAATTGAATGATTAAAAAGACGATTAGATAATGAAAACTGTAACTTTGGAAACTACAATTAGTAAAGTTGTCATAACATGTATGGGTTGCTTAGCAAATAATGAGAATGATGTTCGTCAATTAAGGTCAAAATTTCTATTATGGTTTTATAGATTGAGTGTATGTCAAAGAGGGTCATGATACGACTAATACAACAGTACCGATGGTTACTTGGTTAGACTTATGGAGTGTGTTGTTTCTATTATCGACCTAACCTACGAAAGAATGTATAACGCTTTGGGCTAGAGACCGAACATATTTGGTAATGTACTACAGATACTTAATGGAGAGAAATGTGTGGACTATTTGGGTACGATCTTCTCGATAGGTATGATGTGTTCTAGTAGTGGATCTAATGGATTTTCATGGTATGGTATTAATAGTATATGAAAATGGATATGTCGATTGTCAAGTGCGAATACTAACTACTTAAGGAGTTATCAGTTCATAGAGATCAATGACAAGATGATGTGTTTTTATATTAGTTTGGATTGTTCGAATTATAGTAGGTGACTTATGGACCTACAGTTCTACATGGTTATTGAGGACTTCAAGGGAATTGAAATTATTCTGTTGATGGGACTACACAGTCTGTTATGATGTGTTACATAGACATCTGATGGTGAGTAGAGGTTATGAGCTTATAGTATACAGAATTATTGGTGTGACCAAGGATTTCTTCGAGTTTTGGCATTAGATATGTGATGATCTGGAATGATAGTTGAAACATGGTATGTGAAAGTTTGCCTAGAATTGACTTTGGGCATGATTAATAGCTTTATCTCGATAGGAGGTTACACTAAAATTTGGAATTAGTACTATCAGCCTTGGATGGGATTTGTATCTATCATGAAAGGCTTACATGGAAAGAGAGGGAGCCATAATTCAGAAATTTTAAAGGCGACAAAGTATTTGCTAAGAAGACTTTGATACTAGTAAAATTTGAGAGTAAGGTAAATGGCCGAAGTAGTTATGATGTTTTGTTAATATTGAGAGTGTGAGCTTCAATGGAATAATGTGAAAGAGTATGTAGGGTATGATAAATTGAGTATGGATAAGATTGTAATGGGGACCAAACCGGTGGATTATGGATAGCTAAAAATCAAAGAGATGGAGTCAACTGAATGAAAATTTTTTATATGATCATTATGGAAGGAGTATCTTGTGTTATTCGACCTTGATTTTGTACATTCTTATGTGACCTCCTTCTTCGTTTTGGACATTGTTTGGAGTATCATTCACTGCTTATGTCATGCATGTTGTCACATCTATGGGTGAATTTCTAGTGGTGGATCGGGTGTACTGATCCTGCGATTTTCTTCATGGTAGGGTGGCATCCTTGGGTAGACTTGGTCATTTAAGTTATAACAGATTTAGTGTTTTTTGAGATAGTTGAAGTATATCAGTGATTTTACACGCACAACCTTACTTATGAGAACTTATGGAAAAGCTACTATGGAGAGTTACAATTGTCTAAGAGTATTGTTAGAGGTTCTTCATTGTGGGGTGTATCGCTTGTTGGGTGGTTACTTGATCATTTTCTTCTTTGGGTTAGATGAGTTCGATTTTTCTTGATGAATACCCGATATCTAAAGATTATAGCCTAAGCTCGTGAAAGATTATGTTGTGAGAAAGGAATCTTGATAAGATCTATGATGGTTCGTGCATTATGAATGAGTGGTGGTTGGTTTAGGTTCACTTCTGGTTGTAGCCAGTATTGATTCAGAATTTTATCGTAGTTATGTGAGAAAAGAGTCATCCTGATGGTTGTGTTATGGTCTAGAGGGTTTCGGTTTGGATTGAGTTCATAGGTTAGTCTGTGGCTTGTAATCTCTCCTGATTGTTAGATCTATCAAATTTTAATTCGAAAGTTCAGTTTTTAATAGTTGATCTTGATGAAATAGTCTTAAGGAGGAGCTAACTTACAGAGATGAACACTGACTCAAGATCATACCTCAGGCTTTTGGTAACGTCAGTTATTCTTCCTTCTCCTTCCTTATGTTTGAGGTCGAACATGATTTTTAGTGGTGGATAATGTAATGACCCGAAAGGTCATTTTTGAAAACTTTCATAAAAAATTTATTTTTACCCCTCCCGATAGTTGTCCCGAGTCATTTTCAATCAGTCGGTGAAGTTGGTTTGAAAATTTTGAACTATTCGATAACTACAGTTATTTAATTGATAGGGATTTATTAAATAATTATTTTATATAGTTAGTAGATAATGGGCCAAATCTGAAATTTATTTAATACCATATACCACTTGACCCATATAGGAAAATAAATTATTAGGGTTGAAAATTTTGGGTCATAATTTAAGGGAAAAAAATAGAATTCCACGAGACTTACGTGCGGCGTCAACACAAAGTGGCATCATCTTCAGGTAAGGGTTTAAAAAAATTTCATTCTTTGCTTCAGTACATAACGTGGTCACTAAGGATTGGAGGATAATGTATGTAATATATAGTGTGTAGATGCAATTAATGAACTAAGTTCTCTTAACTAATGGGCAATTATAATTGGGTGGCAATTGAATTGATCTTTAATGGGTGTTGCAGTATGTTATTCACTTAGGGATAGTAGACAAAGCTTAGTGGTGGAAGTGAAATTTGATTGGAGGGTTTATAAGTTTGGTTAGGATGACTTAATTATGGGATAAAACAAGGGAGGAATTGATGGTGGCTTAAAATTTAACCCACTGCTAGGTTGGATCCATCGTAGTATTTCCTTTTTTCCGTTTTTGGTTTCGAAGTTTCTTTTCATGATTTTTATATTTTGATATAAGTTTTGACATAGTGAGTCAAGTAATTAAATATTAGGTGTATTAAATTATATGAATATCATTAAATTTTATGTTATTTGGAGGATTTAAGACTTAACCCTAGGCTTAAAATTTGAAAATAAAAGAGTTGATATGTTAATTGATATCAAGATTAAGAACCTAATTATAGATTTGGGTGATATTTTTGGGTCTAGGCTGGACATATAATAATGTGGGTGTTGTTGGTTTAGAAATCTTACTGTGGTTATTTACGTGAATAGATTGCTTTGAGTTGGAAGTTCAATGAAAGGGGAAGGCTCAAGTTTTGGAGTGAATTCTTGATTAATTGAGGCAAGTTGATTTCTCAATCCTTGTTAAGTGTATAGAATCGTGTATTTTCTTGTGGTATGTGTTGGGGAGTAATGGGACTTGGTGATGGGTTGACTTGTTCATATTGAATAATTATAATGATGAAAAAGGGGTAATAAAAGGCAACATGATTAATTATTGGTGTGTGATTTATTGAGAATGGTTTGAAAGGCTTATTGATTCATTGTTAATGTTATATCACGATTGTGTTGTTGTGAATTGTGAATTATTATGAAAATGGTCATCTCCTCATTATTTGTGTGAACATGTCATTTGCATTGGTTCTGAGACATGGTTGTGAAAAGTATTATGTGAATTGAGGAAGAATATGAAATTAAAGAGGATGTACCATTTCGAGGGACGTGTCACGCGACGCAACGGATACTATGATTAGAGGGAAGTGTCGCACGCCGCGAAGGATTCTATTATCGAGGGACGTGTTGCATGCCGCGACGTATTTCATTATCGAGGGTCGTGTCGCACGCCGCGACGGATGCATGGACAGATATGTCCCCCATGGGTCTCGGACTGAGAGACAGCGGGTGTGTATCGTTAGGTTAGACATGCATCACTATACTTGACATTGCATTTTATTGAATTGTACATCTTTATTATTTGTGAACTTACGAGTACTTTTCTGTGGAACTTGTGATTTGTGAACTTGATCTTGCGTGTTGCTGATCTGTAATTGTTGAAGTGATGTGGTTGAGCTAT
This sequence comes from Solanum appendiculatum, assembly GCA_018342035.1. Taxonomy (NCBI): domain Eukaryota; kingdom Viridiplantae; phylum Streptophyta; class Magnoliopsida; order Solanales; family Solanaceae; genus Solanum; species Solanum appendiculatum. The sequence continues at coordinate 42,199 of JAGDQO010001930.1, read as the reverse complement.
GTGCTGTGTAAATTGTGAACTATTAGGTTGGGTTGGTTTCTATGCAGGTTGTAGTTGTAGGTTCGGTTGGGGTGTAAGGAGTATCCGTATTCCATACCCTTAGCTTGTGTTTAGGAGTTTGCTTGTTGAGTGCCGTGTGGTTTGGTACTCACCCCTTGCTCCTACATTTTTTTACGAGCCCGGATCTTCATGATACTTTCTATTCTCTTCTTTTTTGAGGCTTCTTGTAGAGATTTGTGAGATAGTTGTTTTTCATCTCTGCGAACCTACTTACTCCTATTTATGATCTTGTTCTACTTTAGTGACAACATCATTTGAGACTTGTGTTTTTCTTTCAAATCCATTGTAATACATTAGAGGCGTGTGCACGTGACAACCAGGTTTTGGGAGTATATTTAAGTCGATTATGAATTTCCGCATTATATTAAAGTCTAACACTCTTATTTATAGTTTATTTCCGTACTTTATCATAATGGTTGAGTTTTAGGCTGATTTGTCTTGGTGGGATAAGACGAGTGCCATCACGTCTCTTTTTGGATCGTGACAAATATTCGACTATTAAAAAAAATATGATTTATACCCATAAGTTCTAAAAATTATTTAAAATACCCATAAATTTGTATTATCATTTTATAATGAACATGTTCCATTAAAAAAATAACCTTATAACATAATTGATAATAATCAAACAACAAAAAAATAACAATATGGGCAAGAGCAATACATTAATCGCATACTCAAACTTGTCACTGATTTAGTTGGAATTATAACTCATTAAAAATAAATTGTTCTTTTTTCTCAATCTTGTCACTCAAATTATAACTCAAACTTTTACGAAGGAGGTAGATAAATATTAGTTGAAATTAATAAATGATGGGTGTTTTTTATAAAATATAAAAGTTTGGGGTAATTTTTAAATTTTTAAAAATTCTCAAATACTAGTTTTTCTAGTATTTGGGTACTTCGGATGTTTGCCAAATATATTTGCCAAGTTATATGACCAAACACCAATTTTCAAGTTTCTCCAAGTTTTTTCCAAATATATTTATGATCAAACAAGATCTTAGTAAATTTTTTAATATAAATACATTATTTAAGCAAAAATTATTGAATTTAATCAAATCCATAATTGAGCTTCTAGCCCCACCCATGATGTTATGTTATATTCGTGTAGATCTTTGGCATAAACATGACCCTTAACTTGGCGTCAACTGGCATCTATGACCTCTAACTTTGGGTGTGCACAAGTAGGCACTTTAACTTGTATAAAATTGAACAAGTAGACACACATGTCCTACATGGCATGATACACGTAGGATGCCACGTAGGACACATAATTTCCATGTAGGTGCCATGTAAGACGAATGTGTCTATTTGTTCAATTTTATACAAGTTAAAGTGCCTACTTGTGCACACCCAAAGTTAAAGGTCATAGTTGCCAGTTGACGCCAAGTTAAGGGTCATGTTTATGTATTATGCCTAGATCTTTTGGTATACAGTTGCACACAATATTCTTCATATAAATGTTTTAGTCATGATTAGAGGTGTCAAAATGAGCCCAATAATATGTAACCCGCCAAACCGCCCAGAATTTTAAGGGTTGGGCTCAAGATAATTTAAATTGGATTCAATCTCAATCAATTCAAGCCTTAACCCATTTTAAGAGAATCCTCAAATGAGCTCAATTTAATCTCTAATTTCAACCCGTTTTTATGACTCTTTATTTGCATTAATGTAATGTATGTTCCTATATTGAAGGTATGAATTATTATGTATTTTATATCTTTTAGGATTTATCTATCCATTTGTAACTTCTTTTTTAAAATTTTCTCGAGTTGAAATTCAAATTGTGGTTATAAAACTTGAAAAATAATATATTAAAATTATTGAGATGAAACGGATCAAATTGGGCGGGTCAAGACCCAACCCATTTTTGAGCCCAAAGTAAACTTGGGCGGGTCAAGACCCAACCCAATATCTATTTCAACCCATTTCAATATCTCCAATTTCAACCCAACCCGCCCATATGACACCCCTAATCATGATGTCCGTGTGGTTTCCCCTTTGGACACGGAGAGCTTCGTCGTATCTGTTGTCGGAAAGATAATTGTATCATTGAGATAATATTTCAGATGGTCACTTAATTATAATTTTTTTTTAGAAAGTGACTTAAATTTAATTTTTAACTCAAAAGTCAATCAATTATGACTGTTACTTACAAATTAAAATTTATTGACATTAAATTCTTATTTCTAATCAAAATTTTAAAAAATAAAAGGATATTCATTTAAATCATATAATGATTCGCCCATTTGACCTGATCCGCTCAACATATAATATTGACCCTTTTATTTTTTTTTAAAAAAAATCATAAATCACAAAAATTATTCTTAGGCTTAAATTAGAACAAATCAGTAGTGTTACTGTTAGGTTAGTTTTAACCCTTATTCCCCTAAATATATATATATATATATATATATATATATATATATATAGATTGCAGATTTTTAGCATGAAATGATCTCAACTTAGTTTTAGCCCTACTGATTTGTCCTTAATTTAATCCTAAGAATAACTTTTGTGATTTATGATTTTTTAAAAAATAAAATAAAAGGGTGAATATTATATTTTTATTCTTCGATATTTATTTCAAATGTCACCGAATAAATGTCGTTATTAGCGATCTATGTACTTTCTTGTAGTGAACATAATAGAAACTACTTTATTTATTGAACAACTCCAAGGAAATCAAGCGTCAAGCTGATTTCAACATGAAAAAGCAGGGGAATAAAAACACAAGAAGCAAACATAAACATCCATCATTTTATAATGAGCATGTTCCATTCAAAAATAACCTTATAACATAATTGATAATAATCAAACAACAAAAAAATAACAATATGGGCAAGAGCAATACATTAATCGCTTACTCAAACTTGTTACTGATTCATCAGTTGGAATTATAACTCATTAAAAACAAATTGTTCTTTTTTCTCAATCTTGTCACTCAAATTATAACTCAAACTTTTACGTAGGAGGTTGATAAATATTAGTTGAAATTAATAAATGATGGGTGTTTTTTATAAAATATAAAAATTTGGGATAATTTTTAAATTTTTTAAAATTTCCAAATACTAGAACTTGACCCAAATACTAGAAAATTCTAGTATTTGGAAACTTGGGATGTTTGTCTAATATATTTGCCAAGTTATATGACCAAACACCATTTCCCAAGTTTTTTCCAAATATATTTATGATCAAACATAATCTTAATAAATTTTTTAATATAAATACATTATTTAAGCAAAAATTATTGAATTTAATCAAACCCATAATTGAACTTCTTGCCCCGCCCATGATGTTATGTTAAATTCGTGTAAATCTTTTGGTATACAGTTGCACACAATATTCTTCATATAAATGTTTTAGTCATGATGTCCATGTGCTTTCCCCTTTGGACAAGGAGAGCTTCGTCGTATTTGTTGTCGGAAAGATAATTGTATCATTGAGATAATATTTCAAATGATCACTTAATTATGATTTTTTTTTAGAAAGTGACTCAAATTTAATTTTTAATTCAAAAGTTAATCAATTATGACGGTTACTTACAAATTAAAATTTATTGACATGAAATTCTTATTTCTAATCAAAATTTTAAAAAATAAAAGGATATTCATTTAAATTATATAATGATTCACCCATTTGACCTGATCCACTAAACATATAATATTGACCCTTTTATTTTTTTTAAAAAAAAATCATAAATCACTAAAATTATTTTTAGGCTTAAATTAGAACAAATCAGTAGTGTTACTGTTAGGTTAGTTTTAACCCTTATTCCCCTAATTGCAGCATGACGCAACACATAAACCTTAACTTCTTTTTTTTTGGTTTCCCACTTGGTGTCCAGAGCCCACATTGGAGCCCCGACTAAATTCGGATCGCGCACTGCAGGGCCCATTCAGGGGATGGCGCTCCCAACAGAATTTTCTCCATACTCAAGGCTCGAACCCGAGACCTCTGGTTAAGGGTGAAGCACTCCCACAAGTGCACCACAACCCACGTTGGTCATCAACTTTAACTTATTTCTTCATTCCTAGTTAATACATAAATAGTACTATTACTTTTAATCAACACACTTCCTTTAGCCTTTTGTGCGTGAGCATTTTAGGTAAGACTAGCTCATCAACCAAAATTAAATGCATTAACCGTTCATTAGAATTATGCAGATATTAGTAATATAAACTAGGAAAAATTACTAAAGTACACACCTTTAAGTATATTATTTTTCATTTGTCCCTATATCTTTTAAAAATAACTAAAATCCCTTATTTTAATAATATATCCGTATTAATGTATCCGTGATTGTATTAATGTATCTGTGCTTTCATTAATGTATTCGGATTGGGTTAATTTTTATTTTAATAATGTATCCTTATTAATGTATCCGTGATTGGATTAATGTATCCGAACTTTCATTAATGTATCCGGATGGAGTTAATTTTTATTTTATAAATGTATTTGTATTAATGTATTAATGTATCCGTGCTTGTATTAATGTATCCGCGCTTTCATTAATGTATCAAGATTGGGTTAATTTTAAGGGATTATTGTAATTAGAAAAAAGTAGGGATAGATAGTAATTTCATCTTTACACTATGTGATTTATGTTAACTTACCCTATAAACTATGTACAGTATGCCATTATTTTATGTTCATGCGGTAGTTATTCATGTATTATTTATTATTTCATCTTTTGTCTTATATAAAATAGTACATATAGATGTTTTCATAACTTACATATTGTATTAGTTACACGAATTTCTAAATTACAAACCAAATAACGTATTAGCCTATTAGGTGTGCTAAATTTTATACGTAACAAAAGAACACTACCAAACATGATATTACTTATACATGATTTAATTAATACTAGCATAATTTAGCTTCAAACAAACGAGTACCCCTAAATTGTTTGATTCGCCTTATGAGATAAAATAATCAAGACACTCTCTATAGTGATTTAATTTCTTGTATAAACTTTCTTTACGAAGACACACACTATACTAAAAATGATCTTTAACGGTAATTAATTAATGACAATAGTTAATTGCCGCTAAATATATTTTTAGAGGCAATTAACACTCTTTGTAAATGTCTTTAAAGCCTATAGTGACGACATTGAATCTAATGACTAACTAATAATGCCGACAAAAGCTTTAACACTCTAGCTTGCTAATATACATATTTATTACCACTAAAAGTTATTTTTATTGTAGTAAAATCTCTCTCTCTATATATATAGCAGTTGAATTTTCTAACGACCAAAAAGAAAAAATGCAAATTAAAGTTTACTTTGTCTAAAGCAATTTTATGATATATGAACATGTGAAATCACAGTCCGAAATGCCAAAACAAAGAGAAAAAAAAGAGTGGCACACATTGAAAGGATTACACGTTTCTTGAAAATCTCAATATATCACAATCAAAAATATTTGACAAATCTAATTTTCAGAGATTTGATTTCTTTTTGCATTTGATATAATCTTTACCTAACTAGCTAGCATGCTACTAATTAACTAGGCTTGATTTTAAGCTCACCCATTGGACAAAATGGATTTTCTTTTAATAAATATCATTAATTTCTAGAAACGCATATATGATAGGGGCAGAGCTAGATCGAGAGGTTCATCTGAACACTTTTTTGACGAAAAATATATATTATTTATACATGGTAGATACATATAGTAAATATTGAACAATCTTTAACTTTTCGTGTGTTTACTTTTTTTATATTTTAAACCTGATTTCACGTCACTGCATTCTTGATCCTATAGTCCCTACATAGGGACTAGTGCTTCTATTAAGTGTGTCGACAATGTACCCCTTCAACATCAAAGAAAGGGACAAGTCCGAGGTCCATGCATTGTGGAGGGATATATATATTATATTAGTAGATTTAAGAAGTAGATTAGAATTTTCTTTAGAATAAGTTAAAATTTAAGTAGACACACGAAAATGCAAATAGGATTCAACATATATAGTGTCAAAGATCCAATTTCTTCATTCATCAGTCCTACTTCCCTCACTTTGTTCTCTTCTTCAATCTTCCTGTAGAAAAAGTCTTAGAACATTTTTGGATAAACTTATAACTAATAAGTTAAGTTTTATTTCTATATTTGGCTTAAAATTAAGTTATAGGTTAATAGATCATAAAATTGTAATTTTTATGCTTATTTAAATTGAATATAATTGTAGACAAGCACATAATTAATTAAGTGCAATATAATTAGATAACCATATCATCGGATGTTACAAACTTGATCTAGCGTGAACATAATAGTAATAACTGATTTATTTATTGAACACAACAACTCCAAGGAAATCAAGCGTCAAGCTGATTTCAACATGAAAAAGCAGGGGAATAAAAACACAAGCAGCAAACATAAACATCCATCAAAGTGGTAGTCTCAGCAAATTCTTATTAACAATCCACAAGCTTGATCTCCACATTTTTAATGGAGGTACCTTCACCACCTTTCTTTGGTACCAGAGTCACCGCGATAGTATCTTCATCTTCCAAACCAATGTCCTCCAACAGTTCTGTTATGGCCAGCTGGAAAGTAACAGTCGCGGTATGATCATTCTTCCCAACTCCGTGAACATGTGGCAAGTTAGTATAGCTCCCTGCAAACTCTGCCTTGTCAAGCTCATCCGCATTCACATTATTGTCCACGTTCAGGAACACATCGAACCTGATGTACCCTCTATTATCATATATTATGTCATCGAACGTTAACATCTCCTCTTGTTCATTTTTCTCCTGTTGAGTCCGCGATGAAGCTGGCCTATTGATGCAAAATGTAATGGCTTTATCCATCTTCGCTAGTGGGAATACCTCGCTTACTGGGGGAAGTAAACTTGTATTCACTTTCCCTACTGATGCCTTTGTTTTTGGCTTGAAGTTACGCCATGGAGTTGGCATTGGTGCGTAATCGTACCCCATCTTCTTCGTGTCCAAACAGTCTCTGACTTTCACACGGTAAGGATTTTGGTGTTCGTCGTAGAAAAAGAACTCTGAGTTCAACCAATCTCTCTCTGATAGATCACTTCTTTTCCCTCCCATTGCTTTCCATTCGGTCCACATCCGGTCCACATTGCCGTGGTGGCAATAGAAAACCGGGTCTAAACCAGCTGAGTAGAAATTACCCATATCCTCACCGTATGAGGTATCACCATTAGGAAAAATTGAACCTCGTTCTGTACCAACCCAAATATGGACAGGAATATGAGGGATGTTTTCAATGGTTCCTGGCCTTTCGACATTATCCCCAAGAACGTAAGGCGCACCGAAGAACAGAAGAGGACATGGAGCATTAGTTACCATTTGACGGTACATTAGAGTTAAATTGTTACTCATCAACTGGAGTTGAGTTGTTTGGACCTGGTCCCCGAAAGAACCAAGATCCAAAACGGTTCCATTACGGACTTGTTGATTACGCCTTTCGTCGTAAAGAGGAGTTCCTTTACGATCAAACATGGGAGGTAACCGCATGCCCTTTGGATGGTCCCAATTCCAATATGGCAAAGCGAAAGTTGGATCATCAATGAGTTTTCCCAATATTCTCTCGTAAAAGTACAAGTACCATCTATGGAACGGGAAGAAAAGCCATGAGTTATGAACTTGTAACACTTTATCACCAAATACATAAGCACCGTTACAATAAGCACAATGTATATTGGCTTGTTGCTTAAACCCAAGAGGGTTTGAAGGTTCTGTCTTATCAAGATCCCTCATTCGTCTAATCGCCGAGTTATACTTGTCAATGTAGTCCTCATCAACAGCATGAGCAGGGGGACGGATACGGAGCTTAGTCATAGAAGGAAACTTGTAATACGGAATGGTGTCATAGTTAGTTGGCATAGGAGGGGGGCAACAAGTATAGGGTACTAATGGACCATCCGATATGGTGGCTCTACCACAAGATTTGAGATCAGGGGATGGTATAGGAGTAGCCGATGCCGCTAATGGTATAGCATTAGCAACACCATAAAGACCTCCTAACCCAAGAAGAACATTTCTCCTATCAACAGAATTTGTTTCAACGTTTTGGTTTTGATCACCATTATTCGAAACTTTGCATGAGACTTTGAAAGTTTGGCTACGTTTTCCATGGAGGAAAAGTTGAGAGGGCTTAGGAGTGGAACCTAAAGAAGTGGATGAAATGAAAGGAGTTTTGAGAGTACTACTATTGCATACACTTGCCATTGCTAGCTTTTGGTTGAAGATTCATATGGTTCCAACGTTGCCTTATATAATATGTATATTACTAGTGTAGAGGCTCACCTACCACTCTTACATATATTCGCACGGTAGGTGGGATATTGAGGTAATAAGTTGTGGGAAACCTTTAATACTTGTTATTCTTAGGAGATTGTAGTAGCTAGATGAATCAAATAAGAGTGTACTTTATTTCAAAACAGAAAGATATATAATAGTACTGGCGTAGATCTTGTGAATACTTGAACTCTAATAGTGGCAAAACCATGATTTTGACTAAGGACATTCAAAATATAAAAAAGTAAACATACGAAAAGCTAAGGAGATTTAATATCTATTATATATATCATGTATATTTAGTGTCTGAAGGAGATTCGAATAACCCCTTTCGATACTCTGGCTCTTGAACGTCAATAGTAGTCAGGATATACATGTGATTCCCACTTTGGAACATGGAGAGCTTTTGTTTGAAATGAATTAAGATGAATGAATTAATCATACGGCTGATCTGCAGATAATAGTGTAGTCCATGATTTCATTTCTTATTATGCAACGTGTATAATGGGTCGGATCGACTCTCCATGCTGATGGCAGATAGATATATAATAGTACTTTCTCTATTTCAATTTGTTTGGCTTGGTTCGAAGTATGAGGATCGAACAAACAAATATTTGTTCTGAATCGTGATATAGAATCTTAAATTTACATATTCATGATCAAACGTAACTTTAATTTTCAAATATCATTTTTTTACTTTGAAAATAACTATACTATTTTTTTCAAATACTAACAAATTTCATAACCACGAAACTCTAAGACAAACAAATTGAAACGGAGAGAATACTATTTAGGTTCGGTAATGAAGTATTCGTCTATGGATCGAAATAACATTGATGCATTTACAAAGAACTTTTAGATAACAAATTACTCAAAAGAGCATCAAATAAACTATAGTCTACTTGTAGGGAAAAAAATCATCAAATAAATTTTCAAACAAAAAAGTCACTCGATATTCAATGAATATGTTAAATTATGATCAACAATTGGTAAAAGAACTGGTGATGGGCCGGAACTCATCCATACAAATTTTAGATTATTCTTTTTTCAATTAGAAAATCATTTTAAAATAAAAGAATCAGTTGCTTTATTGCAGTTAACTTTTTTCACTCAAAAGAATATATATAATCAGAAAGTTCTCATTATTACAGCGGAGCCAGTTAGGATTGAGGGGTTCATTTGAATTCTTTCCTCAAAAAATTTTACCCCATGGCCATATATATAATATAAGTAGACTCCCTTCGACTTCTTTCTATGTTTCATTCTTTATATTTTGAACTCTTTAATGAAAATATTTGCTCCACTATTGATTAATTACAATCCTAAAGTAACTCCTTATTATAATGCAAAAAAATTGAATTATCATATATTAATAGTAGCTCTTTATCAATCAATGCCGCACATGGAATCAAGTAACCTGCTATTTCATTTTATAATCCACCACGACAAAAATTGTGTTTACATGGAAAATGTCAAACGTGTACATTGTTTTCTTCTTTTTAAATTCCAATATTCTATCCATCATGTGTTTCACGGTGGAATGAGATAACCAGAAAATAAATGGAAATGAAAAAAAAAAGTACGTAATTGAAGTAAACGAAACGTTATATTTAGAGATTAGCCAATTCAGTGATAAGATCTGCGTACACTCTATCTTTACTCCACTTATGAAATAGTTATGTTATTGTTATTTTGGCTGTTGTAATCTCATCTACAGAAAAGGAGGGGCGGGCATATAGCAACTTTTCTATCGTGTTACATTTTTTCCAACGGACCCCACTCCCCCTTCCATCGTATTGGAGCGGTTCGAGAAGAATTAGTAGGAAGTAAATGGCAAGGACTTTGTTGTATACCTGGTGCTGAGATTGTTGGAAAAACGTATAAAAATGTTTTTATTTAAAAAAAAAATTAGCCAAGAGTTTATGGGAAACAATTTTTTTGTTCCACGAAGATAGAGGGAAAGGTTTGTGTTTACCCTTATGAAATTACACTAGCGTCTATTTAATCATGAGAATTATTTATTTTTTTGAAATAATATTTATTTTATTTTAAAATTAGTTATACAATTTTCAAATTTGGGAAAGTGCTTCAAACATGTTATTCTAACTCCATAAATTTCAAATAAAATATTCGTTTTTCACCTTTAAGAAAGTTTAATTGGACATAACTTCATTTCAACTCCAATTTCATAAATTTTAAATAAAATAAATAATAATTAAAATATATGGCCAAACGATTACTAAGTTCTTTCAATAACTAATTGATTTCATCAACCATTATAAATTTTAATAGACTTCTATTTAGGCGGAATGACCTAGAGACCCTTATATTTGGCTAGTTTGTCAGTGAACCTTTATACTCACGACTTTGTTAACTGAATCCTTAAACTCACTAAAATACAATATTTTAAACTCCTTTCTCATTCGATGTGTGTGAGTGTAGCACAACCGCTTACACCTGGAATTCCATGTCATTTTGTAGAATTCCATGTCATTTTGCATGCCACATAAGAAATTAAATGTTAAAAAAAAAAAATTAAAAGTTTGCACATTTAAAATTTTCAATATCATGTTCTTCATATTTGCTCATAATTGAGCACTAAATTCATGTCAAATTGGTCTAATTCTTCTTATTTGACATGAATTTTTTTACACTAAAAGCTCACCAACACAAACACAATAAATTTTCATCATAATTTTAAATTAATTTCATAAATTCACAAAACCCATTTGTTATTCTTTAAGCTTCTTCATGAAGTTTTTCAACTTTTCAATATACATCATTACTCTGCAAGATTTCAAAATTATCTAAACTTCGTCCTTTAACAAATAAGATTCGAAAATTCAGACTTCAAAAGTGTGTAAATCGACCAAGATTCATAGAGAAGGAATTTGAATTTCAAAATTAAAAAAAACTAAAATGGAAATTTGAGATAGAAGATTTGGTTGGTTGGGGTGAGGGGTGGGGGCGGGTGTTAAGAAGAAGAAGAAGAAGGGGGTGGGGGTGGGGTTGGGGGGCTGAAGGAAGAAGAAAGTTGCGGGTGAGAGGGTCGGGGTGGGTAGGGGGCTGAAGGGTTGGTTTTTTCTCTTTTTTATTTTAAATTATTTTTTTAATGTTTTTTACGATAAAAAAATATACTCACTCGCTTCAAGGCGTGTGCAATCAAGTATTTTTCCAACTCAGCAATATTAGTGTCACATAAGTTCGATCAATAGTCAGAGGTGTTTGAAATATTGTGTTTTAGTAAGTTTAAGGGTTCAGTTGGCAAAGTCGTGAGTATAAGAGTTCAATTGACAAACGAAACCAAATACAAAGGCCTTCCAAATCATTCCTCTGTTTATTTAAACCGCAATGCATGCAAGGTCACAAATTTCTGGATTATTGATGAAAAAAATATTATTTAAATGTTTGAAAAAGGAGGGAAAGATAAGGAAGGAGATAAATAAAGATATATAGAAGCTTGATTAATTAATATTCCACTTAAGATTGAAAATAAAAAGATAAACCAATTCAAAATTTAACCCTCTATATGATTAGTATTTAGTGCTCCAAATTTCAAGATTATAGTTAATCAAGCTTAAATTTACAAATAACATTATATTTTTAAAAAGAACAATTGTGTAATTAAGTGTTCCGCGCTAAAAGTACAATAACATGAGTGGTAGTGTGGTGGGACTGCTTCACCCTTAACCAGAGGTATCGAGTTTGAGCTTTGGGTATAGAGAAAATTCTGTTGGGAGCACTACTAGCTCATGAATGGGCCCTGCAATGCGCGATTCAAATTTAGTCGGGACTTCAATATGGACTGCAAACACCAGGTGGAAAATCAAAAAATCTAAATTTGCAATTCATGGTAAAATGTTTTTTTATTTTTACACGTAACAAATTTGAAAATAACGTACAAAATTTATTATTTTCTCCCTTACTCAACACTGAATATTTTAATTTGTTAACGAGGTGACTAATCAATTAATAATAAGGTTCATGAATCATGAGTTGCATTATGACTGTAAAATGAATGTGATGGAGAGTGCCAGAGTGGCATGAGACGATGAATGTGACACTTATATAATTATTTTTTCTATTATCGAAAAATTATTTAATTAATTTTTAAGGAATTATACTAAAAAATATGTTATTCAATTTTTTTTTAAAAAATAAGTATTTTTAAAAAATTGAAAAACGTTTTTTTTATTTTCTTCGTACCATGCACGGCCTTTTTCTCGTGTCCTACCATGTTTTGACGAAATCTTTTAAGATCTCGATCTTTGAATTGGAAATAATACTTTAACGTGGTATAATTATATACTTCAATTTTATAATTTATGTGTCATTATTTAACTTGATATAAAAAAAATAATTTTAAAATATGATCTAAAATTAATATAAAATATTTATGTGGCCATAAATTATGTTATTAAAGTAAGAAAGAATAATTAAAGTAATAGTATTTGTAATTATAAAAATGTGTTATTCTTTTTTAAACAGATCAAAAATAAAGTGTATGTACTACATAAATTAAGACAGAAAAAATAATTTAGTATGCCACTGATGAAATATATTTTTTATATATTTATCTTATTATACTATATGCTCATGAGCACCATTCATATAGCTTATTTCAACAAGTTTTTTGAGAAAGCTAACTTTTTTTTTGGTTGAAAAAAATGTTTATTTAAGAAAGTTGAAGTATTTAATCAAACTTTTATGAAAAAAGAAAATAAATTTGAAAAAGTAACAAAGACTATCATTTCTAGAAGCTAAAAAAGCATTTATCCTTTCTTCGTAAAAACACTTTTTGAATATTGATTGAGTACAAAGTAATACTTTAATATATTAATAAAAGTGTGGCAAAAAAAAACTTAATCAGTCAACTTTTTCAACAAAAAGTAATATATTATTAAAAAGTGTGGCAAAATACTTTAATTATTAATAAAAGTGATTCCTTTTTAAGGGCCGGTTTGAAAAGTCATCCTAATAATTGGATTTGATATAATTGAGTGTAATAATTATATTGTCTAGCATATTTGGTTGGTCGGGTAATTACTTGGTTAGTATAGATGTAGGTGTAATTGACAGAGAATAATTATACTCTCCAATTTTTAGGGAGGGACTGTGAATTGCTGCTAATTACGTTATGTAATTACAAGTTGATTACTTTTTTAATTTCTTCTTTTTATTTCTATAATTATTTTTTCGTTTTATTTTATTTTTATTTCTATTATTTTTTTAAAAAAATTATTTTTATTATTCTAAAAGTTTGTTTTTATTTTTTAGATTTCATTTCTTTCTCATTCTCATCCTTTACTTCATATGCTTCAATGCAATTTTTCGTATTATCTATCTTTTATGTCATGCTTGTTTTTTTTTACTGGCATAATTTTGAAAATATTCCAATTTCTAAATAAAAGTAGAATTCATTGTTGAGTAGGGTTATAGACTTACGTTTTCCTTTTCTTTTAAATCATATTAGATATGTTATGTTGAAATTTGATATAAGCCTAATTTGTTTTGAATTTAGAACTTATGTTATATTTTCAGTTTCATTTGTTTTAGTAGTATTGACTTGAGACTTCATATTGCAAGTCATTTATATTTTAGTTAAACTTGATAGATTATTTTTTTGCAAAATATTTTATTAATTTATGACATTTTATTTATAATATTAATCTTTTTGTCAAACATGCATTTCATGATGTTAATATAAATCTTATACTTTTAGCTTTTATGATTAATTCAATTGAAATAAACTAATTTGAAAAAATAGAAATCCACTATTTTTTCATAATATTAGTTAAGAACATATGCTTATTAATTAATATATTTTCAAAAAATAATATATATCTTAAATATTTAATTTAATATCATTTATAAAGTTTTTAATTTGTCTAATATAAATTTTAAATAATTAACTTTTATTTTTAAAATTTAATATAATCTTATAATTGCAATTGTGCATCCAAACAATACATTTATAATTACACTGTGGCAAACAAATAGGTGAGTGTAATTAATAGGCTGATAATTACTACACTAGTAATTACACCAATTACAATTACTAGGTGGCTTTCCAAACATTGTTCAACAATACTTGTCCACTATTAACTTTGCATCCTTCTTAAGAAATTATAAATAGAAGGGTAATTCTACTATATCAATATAATAAATACAATTTCTTAAAAAATGTAATAAAGAAATGACTTATAATTAATAATGAGGGTAAATTAGGAATCCATTAATTTCATAAAGTGGACAGAACGGAGGGAGTAAAAGCGTGATTCATTATCTCAAATAAAAACGTGCAATCATTTAATATGAGTGCTCAGTAAACGTGGTTTAGACAATAGAGGTACATTAAATTAATTCAAACAAAAGCTTTAATAATCACTGACGAAATTGAAATATCTAAATTTAAAGTCAAAATAAACCCAACTGCTCTATTTCTTATTTTAATTTAAAATTCGTATATTAGGTGGTAGGGAGAGATAAAATAATACTATTTTTAAGTAAATACAAATCAAGGTAGTTTAGATATATTTAAAATTAAATGTAGATGTGATGCAAAATAATAGAGAAGACTAATTTGATATTATTATCCTTAATCCTTATACATCAAATTTTCCAAACTGGCGATACCCTTTTTAATTGTATATTTAAATAAAATAATTGAATCTGAACATGAGAAAAAAATACAAAACTAGTTGGATATTCCATAATAAATACATGATGGATTAAGAAAAATCATTATTTGAGTTATCATCATGAATATGTCTAGAAAGCTTCTTGTCTTCATCTTTTCGAGATTATTAATTGACATATTATTTCTTAAAGACTTCTTAAGAATAATTTTGGAAAAAAAATAAAATTACAGGTGAAAAATTGACTCACCTCCAGGTACTTTTGTCTGTATTGTCGTATTTCTCTTTTCGAGAGTTAATTTGATTAATCTTCCAGCTAAATTAGATTGAGTTAATTTAATATTTAAAATTACAATTTGGATATTTAAAAATTATACAAAAAATAATATAAATTGCAATTCTTTTCACATTAATATGATTTAAAACATATATCTTAAAATGCTAGTTAAATTTCATGTAGTTTGACTTTCAAAAAGTAAAATATGTTAAGTATTTTGAAACGATGGAGTATAATAATTAACCAAGTTAAGATAAATCAATGGGAAACAATGAAGTTAGGACTGAAGGATACTAGTAGTTGATATTTAAGGGGGGTTAAATGCAATTTTTCAAAGTAGAGGTCTAAAATAAATTTTGAAGGGGCTAGGGGTTGAATTTGGGTCTAGATGGGAGGGTCTTGGTTAAAACTTAAAAGTAGAAATGGGCCAGCCCATTAATTGAGCCCACCCCATCCTTAGCCCGTTAATTATAGATTGGCCAAGTTACCATTAATATGTTGTGCTGGGTCGAACATGGATCAGCCCGGCCCAGTTGACATGTTTAGATTCCCATGGTACAATCTGACAAATTAAAGTTTTATACATTTATATTATAAAATACTTTACATTAATAATTATTAACACTTTCTGTCCAAAAGTATTCGTAATTTTGTTTTGATCATTGTTGTGATATAAGACTCACTCAATATATTTAATATTCAATTAGTTAAAATGCACGTTTTCTTTAGTCACTTCATATAAAAAAATATGTTATATAAATTAGTTTACCATCAAATATAAAGCAACATTACAAATTTAAGTAGCAGATGAGTAAGTGATGAAATAACTGCTAAAATCTTGATAATTTTTTGAATATTCACAAGTAAAAGGATCAAAAGTGCATGATTTAATTAGTAGAATGCCTAATATATATGCTCGATCAAATATAATACAGACAATAGAATTAACTAATTATTAATCAGGGATCAAAGTGTATTGATCCTTACTAATACCTCTTTTTTCGAAATTAATGTAGCTTAATCTGTTTTATTAATAACTAGAGGTACTCATCTTTTCTAGGTTACCAATTTATATTTATTATGGACACTTCTGTGCAAATTCTTTTTAATTGATGTTTACATGATTTTCTTGGTACTTTTTAGAGACATCATCATTTTTTTAATTTACAATTCGAATATTCATATTGAGGTCTGATTAAATTTGAATTCGTGCATTGTAAGACCAATTTTTAAGGGCAACACTCTCAACATGATTTTTTTTCTCATCAAAGCTCAAATTTGAAATCTCTAATTAAAGATATAGAAATCTCAACCATCCTACTACAATCCATGTTAAACGGCGAGTATACATATCCGTTCGTTGAGGGGTATAGTTAATTTGCCTTTTGCGTTAGAATTAATAACTATAGAAGAAGTACTACCAAGATACAACTTTTATTACCAAAAACATAACCATAAAATGAAGAAGAAAAACAAAAAAAAGAGAAGACAAACAAATACATAAAACTAAAAATTGAAACTTCAATTTGCACAAGCAAGAGTATTAATCTCCACACTTGCAATAGTAATGTCTTTACCTCCAGATTGTGGCACAACAACCACAACAATCTCTTCTTCATCTTCAAGTCCCAAATCCTCCAAAATCTCAGTAATAGCCAAACTCATAACAGCAGGAGTACCACTACTAGTACTAGTATTCTGTCCATTAGCATGCACATGTGGCAAATTCGCGAAGCTACCAACATACTCACTCCTATCTAGTACCTTCGCCTTCACACCTTCATCTTCATTGATAAATACATCGAACCTTATGTATTCATTTTCATCGAATGTCATGTTGTTGAATACGAGGAGTTCCTCTTCGATTTCCTTGTCTTGTTGAGTCCTTGATATGTTAGGCCTTTTGATGGAAAATGACAATGTTTTTTTCAATGTTGAAGGGAAGATTTCTGTGGAGGGTTTTACATTTTTAGGGTTTTTTTTTACTTTTTGTTTACGTGGAACTGGCTTGAAATTCTTCCATGGAATAGGGACGTTTTCATATTTGTAACCTAATTTTTCATTGTTTATGCAATCTTGGACTGTTACTTTCACAAGGGTTCGGTTTTCATCATAGAATAAGAAGGCACTATCTAGCCAATCCCTGTTAAACGAAAGATATATAGAATATAATTGATCAAAATATGCATTATAATAATTTAAGCGGATGTTTGGACATAAAAATTATGAAATTTGAAGAAAAAGTAGTAGTATTTGTTATCAAGTTGAAAATGATATTTGGAAACTAGAGTTGTGGACATGAATATAAATTGAAATTGTTTTTGAATTTTTGTGAGTTATTTCTAGTGAAAATTACAAAAACAGTTTTTTGAATTTGTTACAATTTTATTTCCAAAAAAATAAAAATATTCGGAAAAAAAGTGAAAATTATTTATGATCAAGTATTAAATTTTAGATGAAATGGTTATAATTTATAAGTTTCAAAATATGGTATCAAAACAAGTAAGAGAAATCTTTGGTTCAAATCTCATCCTCATGTAAAAGTAAAAGTAACTTTTTTTGACGTGATTGACTCACGATAAAAGAAAAATATGACATACACTTATTGTATAGTTTTTAGATGAGATAATCACATGCTTAATCAATATTTTTCCGTCTCAATTAATGTGATGTACTTTGACTGATCAGCACAATATTTAAGAAAAAGAATAAGACTTTTGAAATTTATGACCTAAAACAAGTTATAAATATTTATGTGCAGCTACAAATCAAGTTGTACATTAAGGATAATTAAATAAATTTAAAAAATGTATCGTATAAATTGAAACAAAAGGAGTACCTATCATTGAAGTCACGTCGTTTGCCTCCTAAAGTCTTCCATATTGTCCACATCCTATCAACATTAGCATGATGAGCATAGAAAATGGGATCTCTAGCAGCTGAATAAAACGTCCCCATATTCTCCCTAAACTTATTATTTGGATTACCAACCCATCGATGCACAGAGTTATGTGGTACATTCTCAATCGTACCCATACCGCGAATCGGCTGCTCTCCGCCACGTATAGGGTTTCCAAAAAATAGTTGAGGACAAGGTGCATTTGTGAGCATTTGTCGATACATCATGGTGAGATTATTGTTGATCTTTTGTTGATCGGATGCATCGAGGTCTATGGTAGTGAACCCTAAGTCGATAACATTAGGAGGAAAATGGTTTTGGTTACGATTAGGATCGTATAATGGTGAGTTAACGTCATTGTATAAAGATGGAAATTGCATACCAACTTGACTATCATAGTTCCAAAATGGTAAAGCAAATGTATCGTCACCAATTAATGAACCAAGAATTCTTTCGAAGAAGTATAAGTACCATCTATGAAACGGGAAAAATAGCCACGAGAAATGAACTTGTAATGGTACACCGGGAAACCCTAGTTCTTTGTAACCAGAGTTGCAATAAGCACAATGGATGTTGGCTTGTTGCATGAAGCTTAATGGATCATCTTTGTCTAGTGATTTCATTTTTTGAATGGCGGTTGAGTATTTTGTTATGTATTCTTGTGTCACATTATGTGCGGCTGGTCTAATTTTGACTTTCGACACGTTAGGAAGTTTGTAAGTAGGGATGTTACTTAGGTCTTTTGGGAGTGGTGGACAACAAGAAAAGGGTACTTGTGAGCCATCAGGTAAACTAGCTGTGCTACATGTTGAGAGGTCAGGGGGTGGTACCGGTGCACCTAGGGCAAATGGATCGTTGGTTACACCGATAAGATTAGATGCTCCATAGAGCCCACCTAGACCAAGGAGGACATTTCGTCTGTCAAGTTTCCCTGGAAAAGATTTTCCTTCATTATTGTCCTCATTGATAGTGTTACTATTTTTTAGTTCACAATTCACCTTGAAGTTATCGATACGTTTTGGACGGACGAAATTTTTGGATGGTGATTGAGAAAATTTGGAAGGGGATGAGGAAATGGTAGTACATGAAGTTACAAGAAAATTAGAGGCCATAACTCTAATTTGTGTTTGATTTTGGTAATTGTTTTATGCTAATTGTTTTGTTGAATGAGCTTTTTATAGTGTAGGATTAGGATTAAAGTGTGGAAGAAGCAAAATAGCTGGAAAGTTATAATAAATTTCTTAGTGTTTAAATATTGCAAGATGATGATCAATTGGTAATTTACAAATTAAATTGGAAGTTTGAAGAATTAGACTTTAGTGAGAGCTGAAAAGCTGGTTTGTTGCTTGTCAACTTTAGTGTTTTGGTTCATAAGAAATGAAGAATTAAAATAACTAAACAAGTTGTACAACTTCACTAATTAATTAACAATGATTAATTATACTAGTACTTTCTGGTGTATAACTTAGTTATTAATCCTAGGAATTGTGTGAATTAGTGCCATATATAGACTTTTATACTACTACATATGCTTTCTTTCTAAGGAATCGTTGAGGAATCAGGTTCGAGCCCTCGGTATGAAGAAAATCTTGTTGGGAGCGCCATACCTGAATGGGCTCTGTAGTGTGCGATCTAAATTTAGTCAGAGTTCCAATGCGGGCTTCAGACATCCGGTGGAAAACCAAAAAAAAAGGGTCAATATTAGGATGAACTTCAATTCAGGAAAAACATCAAAGGGATAATAGTAAAAACACACCTGAACTATCATTTTTAGCCGACGAGTTTCACACTCCAACTATCCATCATTACCTTTTCCTATATACATGAACTATCACCATGTATGTATTAAAAGTTAAAACACACCTCGTTGAGTAGATGATGATAATTCATGTATGAAATAGCGACGTGTGTGTTAATACATACTTAAACTCGAGATGTGTTTTAATACACAAATGGTATTAAAACATTTTTTAAGGAAACATCTTCCTCAGTGCTAATAGTATTCTATATTTTATTGTGGTTTTGATTTTCTATTTGGTGTTGAATATCCATTTGGAGTCTAAATATTTCGAATTCGCGCCGAATAGGATCTCCTTAGGAGCAAAGCGTTCCCTATAAAAAAAATTTCATACTCAAAATTCAAATTTGAGACTTCTCATGAACATTCTATATTTTCAATTCATGTTTTCAGAGAATATCGACTTATAAAGTTGGTTAATATTGTAGAGTGACTTCATTATGAGATCCTTAATTTATGAGAATTAATTATGATTTGTGACTTTGACTTGTCAAATCATTTTGACTTGAATACACATGATTTTGCCTTCACGCACTTTGAAGTTTGAATTGATCAACAAAACGTAGATTAAATAATTGTCACTATACGATAACTTTGCTTTATGATCGGAACATCGCCTACTTGATATAAATATTATCCGTTTGTTCTGATTTATGTGATATAGTTATATTCTTGAGATTTAAATTTTTAAATTTTAACCGTGAATTAGGATATTGAAGCTTTAAGTTTTTTGAAATAAAATTTATATATTTAAAAACTACGTAAAAACTAATATAAATTATAATAATTAAAACTTAAAATATTGAAAAGTCATTTAAAAGTTTTTGATTAAAAAAAAAATTGATTGACTCTCAAAATTCCAACTATCTATATATATATATATATAATAGGAGAGGTGAAAATCGCCACATGTCAGCACCACAAAAAACAACATTTTTAAATAATTAAAATTAATTATATGTAATAGGATTAAATAATAAATTACTATTTTATTTTTAAAATAAATTTTAAAATTGGTTATGTAACGAGTGTGTGTGTGATTTCCTTTTTTTGTGGAAAAATATTTTTAACTATCTTTTCATAACCTCCTTATTTATAGCAAAATAAATGCAGATGATGATGATTATTATTATTATTATGATAATAATAATAATAATAATAATCTATATCTATCTATCTATCTATATATATATATATAGGGATAAATAATAAATTACTATTTTATTTTTAAAATGATTTAAAGTGTTTTTTACGATTAATAAATAATTTTAAAATAGTTCTAAAATATAGGATGATGTAACGTGTGTGATTCCTTTTTTGTGGAAAGATAGTTTTACTTCCTAATTTATAGCAAAATAAATGCAGATAATAATAATAATAATAATAATAATAATAATAATAATAATAATAATAATAATGTATTTAAACTAAAACATATATAGTTAAACTAATGTATTTGAATCTATATTATATTATATTATATATTTTATACTATTAAAATAAAAGTCTTGCCTTAGAATTATGACGAAAAACATCACAAGAAGAATGATATGTAGTAATTCTTTACTGTTTGCCTTTAATTTTTATAATTTTTTAGAAATTCAAATTTAACAGTTATTAAATATCAAATTTTAAAAAATTCAATTTATTAAATATTAAAAATCTATTTTAAAAAAAAACTATCTATCTATATATAATAGGAGAAGTAAAAAGTGTCATGTGTCAGAAGAAAAAAACAGATTTTTTTAAATAATTAAAATTAATTACGAGTAAAAGGATTAAATAAATGATTCTAAATTAATTTTCAAAATTAAACGATAAAAAAAATTAAAATCTAAATATATGGTTTTGCAACGTGTGTATTCCTTTTTTTTTTTGGAAAGATAATTTTAGCTATATTTCCACAACCTCCTTATTTATATCAAAGCAAATAAAGATAAAGCTAATAATAATAATAATAATAAAGATAAAGATAATAATAATAAAGATAATAATAATAATAATAAAGATAATAATAATAATAATAATAATAAAGATAATAATAATAATAATAATAATAATAATAATAATAATAATAATAATAATAATAATAATAATAAAGATAATAACAATAACAACAACAACAACAACAATAATAATAATAACGCATTAACAAAAACTAAAATCTACAAGATATTTAAAAAATGGCTAAACAAAACAAAAAATTCATAAAATAAAATAAGAGACTCATAGTAATCAAAGTAAGAGAAGATGATCCATTCTTTTCATCTTTCAGATTTTTTAATTTATGAAATTATATTTGATTAGATGAAAATCATCTTATTTTGCAGGATTGAACTTGAGAGGAATGTGCTAAAGAGGTTGCAATATACTTTGCAAATTATATTTGAGTTTTAGCTAAAAGTAGAGTTACTATTTTTAATAGTAGATTTAAATCTTATCTATGAATTTAAAATGGAGTTCACGAATGATGTATACAACTTTGTTCTCATCAACTTATGTTTTGAAAAACTTTTTCTCTATGTTTCTTCATCAAAATATTTTAGTTCCAAAAATTTACTTTTTCTGTATATATATTAAAATCACAATTATTTTTTAAGTTATTACATCTTACTTAAAGGATAAAATCTACAAATTATTTTTTAAAAAAAGAGGTTAAACAAATCAAAAAATTAATAAAATAAAAGAAGATATTTATAGTAAATCAAAGGATTAGAAAATGACCCGTTTTTAATTGAATGCATATGTTTTTGTTTTTAACCACACCAACTCTACATTGAGGTTGAATGTAATTCAATAAAAATGAAATGAGAACAGATTGCGGACAAGTGTTATTCACCAAAATCATTTTACTTCTTACAAATTATTTACAATCAATTCAATTGCAATATAAATTTTTTATAACTCAATTGAAAGTTAGAGTTAAAATTTAAAAGATAAGAACTTTAAATTCAAATTTAAGATAATAATTTAATTTTGAAAGTAATTCATGTATTCTTAATGGTTAAAATAAATAAATTTATAGAAAAAATTAGATAAGTATAAAAGAAAGGAAACAACGTCGATATATTTTATACACTATAAAAGAAAAGGGAATGAGAAAAAAATATACTAATACTTACATGTACAAGATAGTTATAGAAAATCTCATATGTTTTAGTAGAAAAAAAAGATTCTCATATAAGTAAAAAAAAATAGAAAGACATGTCATGAGTTATTATTTATATTATAATTTAACTCTTACAAATTAACAATCAATTCAATTGATTATAAATATTTTTAAATTATTAAATTTAAAAGGTAAAGAACTTTAAATTATTTACAATCAATTCAATTAACACATTTTTATACTACCCTTTGTTGGCTATAAATAGAGAGGCTTTCTCTCATTTTTTAGAATGTAATTTTTCCTTCTTTTGCATATATTTTCTTAAACAAAATAGAGTCTATGTGTGATTCATTGCTGTCTTTTTGAGTTTGTTGAAATTATCGAAGTTTGAGGTACCGCTACTTCTTTAATGGTAATCTATTTTATCTTGGGAGGAATTAATCTACAACCTCGGGTACTTGAGGGGATTAAATTTCTTAAGGACACACAGTGGATTCTGTGGACTCGGATAGTTCTTTTCTTTTTCTCTTCATCTTTTATTATTTCTGGTTTGCTAATATGAATACATGAGATAACAAGCTTAAGAAATTTAAATTATTGTTGGTATTTTCTGTGGTAAGGAAATTACTTTTATTTTCTGTATTCTTTTTGTTGGGAAAAAAAAAGAAGAGAAAGAGAATTATTTTATCATATGATAAAAGAGATTTGGGATGAATTAGTACTACTTTAATATGTTCGAGTATATTTTTTGTAGTAAGTTTTCCTTGGAGTAAGATTATTTTTATTTTCTTCCCATGTGCATTCAAGCATTGCACCCCTTCTGGTTTCTTTTCAATGAGAAAAATTATTTTGTGTATAAAGGCCAAGATGTGCACTTAAAATGAACAGATGTTGTCTCCTAACAATATTTGAACATGAGTTTAGTTTCTCATTGAAATTTAATGTCTTCTAAGGAAAACTGGAATATGATGGAAACTGGAAAGAAAAAATTTAGCAAGAAAAGTGACTTGTATGGAATCATTGCTGACAGATACAATATGATTCAATGGGAGTAAAAAATCAGGTTCTATCTTTATTTCCCATGATTATTTCTTGTTCTATCATTTATAAGTTATGAGATTTATTTCATAATGTTATGATAGATGTTCATTATGTGATGATCTCAGAATATATCTATATTATTATTATATGTATTCTATTTGGAGGAGGAAAAAACACTTTTGTATTTTTCTACTCCTTGTGAAATTTGATTGTGTCTGATTTTTGAAGACTAAAATCTTCTGATTTTTTTTCCTTTGGTTTGAAGAATATAGAAACTTCACTAATTTATCAAACACTTTGTTTGAATGAATGTTCTGACTTGAAGAGTTAAAACCTCCGTCAGGAATATTAAGGCTAAACGATTTGAAGAATATAAAACTTCATCGTTAAACTAGAAACAAGTTGTATAAAGATCGAATCTTTATTGTTAGTATTCTAGATACTGAGTGGTCTGTCTAATTGTGATATAAGAGGGAAAAAAATA
Source organism: Solanum appendiculatum (assembly GCA_018342035.1). Classification (NCBI taxonomy): domain Eukaryota; kingdom Viridiplantae; phylum Streptophyta; class Magnoliopsida; order Solanales; family Solanaceae; genus Solanum; species Solanum appendiculatum. The sequence continues at coordinate 17,615 of JAGDQO010001930.1, read as the reverse complement.
TTAATGACATAAAATTAATGATTTTTGTGCCTGCAATGAGTGTTTCTATGGATTAAATCTCCAAAAGAGGCTTCATGTTGCCAACATGTATTTTGATGGTACACAATTTGAAAGCATATGTGAAAAATAATTTCAAATTCTTGAAAAATATTTTTGAGATCATATTTAAAATGTGGGGGGTTCTTTACTTGTGATAAAGAAAAAATTAGACTTAGTGTCGAATTTAAATTTGAAAGTACAAGATATGAAATTCAATGACATTATTGTATTATGTTAGGCCCACAAAATTCTTGGAATATATTTGATATTGTGGTCGTTGAGTCTCTTTTTACTAGTATATGATATATGATATGACTAGTATAAAACCACCAAATAATATATATTACTCGTTCAAAAGAATTGTGTTCTTTGATGAAAAAAGTGTCACTTAAAATATTGTGATTTTTCATGAAAAGATATGTCTATTAAAATAAATTTATTTGTATAGACATGAATGGTGAAAAGTGATATGTCATGATTGTGTTGTAAAAGAAGCATTTGGGTCGTATACTCTTTTTGGACCCAATGAGACTATGTTCATGGGTAACTATGCAAAAAACAAATTGAAGGTTATGAAAAGGTTCTTCTGAAAAGGACATCTGTCAAGATGCTGACTCTAAACAATGTCTATATCTAACAAAGTTATAAAAGGTAAAGAACAAAATATTTGTGAGAAAAAGTTACCTCATGGAGGATCTCTTCAAACTCAATATTTTTGTTTGTTCTTACTTGCTTGAGTCAAACTATTCTTGACATGAAGGCTTGAGACATGTCAATTAAAAAACCTTGTGAAAACTGATCAACTTAGAATGTTTGCCTAACTTTGAGTGCAATAAATAAACATGTCAAGTTTGTGTTGAATTTAAGTATGCTAAGCATTCTTATAAATTTGTTGAAAGGAATTTTAATCCCTTAGTATTGATTCACGCTGACATTTGTGATATGAAGTCAACACCATCTCGTGGTGGGAAAAAGTATTTTATAACTTTTATTGACAATTGCACTAGATATTGTTATGTCTATTTGTTGAATGGTAAGGATGAAGCAATAGAAACGTCTAGGCAATATAAAACTGAAGTTGAAAATCAGTTGGATAAAAAGATTGTCATGATTAGAAGTGGTTTATGTGTAGAATATGAATCTTCTTTTGCAGAAATATTTGGAAAATGGAATCATCCATCAAATTACTGCACATACTCACCTTAATCTAATGAAATTGCTGACAGGAAAAAACCCAACTTTGAAGAAAACGTTGAATGTCCTACTTATAAGTTCAGGTTTACCACAAAATTTGTGAGGGGTGCTAACATTATAGCAAAAGAGAACAACAAAAAGTTTGTCTGTTCAGAAAGAGAGAAACAAAAAGTTTTGTTTGTTAAGAAAGGGAGTTGTTGCTCCCAATTGCACACGCAAGTGTACGTGGTCACGCAAGTAATATTGTGGCTCTAAAAGAGCCGGATTATCGAACCCACTGGGACTTGTCAATAAACTATTTACTAAATTATACTAGTCTAATTATTTATTTAAGAGTGTCAAAAGAAATAAAAGAATGCAAGAATTAAATACTAAGATTAACTTACAATACTTTGGGCAATTCCAGGGATGCAGCATGCATAAACTTTCAAGTATCGCATCTCATGTAATGAATTAACTAAGGTTATCAAATTACTGATTTACAGGGTTGATTTTATGATCATGATCTCTCGACCTCTAATCGCCTACTCTAACTAGCTATTTAACTACATCGTTGAGCGGGGATAGGCAGTCCTAATTGGCGAGCATTTATATATCATCTTGTTTCATAACCAAGCTAGGTGTTCGTCCAGGTGTCACTCCTAAACACGAATCTAATCAAAGTTATAACAAGCTCTTTACATTTTCTGGTCTATCTACCTCTTCATCTCTCGAGTCCAAGAATAGACAATAGATTTATTTCTATGGTGGCCTAGCATGAAATACTAAAACAAGAATGTAAAAGTAATGTATATGATAACCAATAGTCAATTCAAAGTCATTCGATGTTCAACAATAACCCGCAGCTACAGCCCCAGAACAAGGGTTTTTAGCTACTAATACCTAAGAAAAGAAGAAGATTGAAACCGAAGATGAATTGTAATCCCTAGCTCTTGCACACCAAAAAGTAGTTGACCCTTTACAAAATAACCCTAGGATCCTATATATAGAGTTCTCATAATTAAGTTTCCTAATTTAGACCAAAATAAGAGTCCTAATTAAACCAACTTTTGCTGGAAAATTCGGACCAAGGCTGGCGTGGGGCGCCAGCATAGCTCCATAGCACTGCTTCAGTAGTTTACTGCCTGGCGTGGGGAGCTAGCAGTACGCCAAGACTTTCCTGTTGAAGTTTGGGGCCTGGCATGGGGCGCCAGTAGTACGCCAAGGCTGCCAGGCCCAATTCTTCTTTTATTTTCATTTGCTCTTGCTTTCTTGCCTTGTATCCATGCTTCCCGCTTCGCGCTTTCTTCTATAAACTCCATTTTTCTTCACAAACTCCTGCATAATCTAATCATATGTTTTAGTGCACAATCATTGCAAGTTACGCAAAACATAACACATAGCTTAAAGATTATTCTTAAACACAAGACTAATGTGGGTTATTTTTGACAAACCGGCACATAAATATGCCTAAGATCAGGAGCAACAAAAAGTTTTGTTTGTTCAAGCTTTGTTGTATCCTGATAGAGAATTGCTTGTCACCCCTTAAATTATATACAAGCAATTACTCTTGAAAGATAGTAATCTTTCGTAGTGTTGGGGGTGTCAAGAAAAAATTCGAGTTCCTATTCCTAAAAGGGTCAAAATAGGACCTAAGACTGTGGATTGTATGTTCATTGGATATGCTACAAATATTAAAGCATGTCGATTTATGGTTCATAAGTCCGAACCTTCGGATAGTCAAGTGAAGGGTCTAAACGACATTTGAAAAGAACCAAAGGAGAATGTACTTAATAGAGAGATTCAGAGGCGTAGTAAATGTCCAAGGACATCTACTTCCTTTGGGTTTGATTTTGTAACATTTCTTCTTGAAAATGATTCCCAATCTTGAGCAATCATACTTGAGAGTTGATTGATCTTCCTCTGGGAAATAGATCTTTGGGTTCAAAGTGGATCTACAAAAAGGAAAAGAAAGTTGATGGAACTATTGACAAGTACAAAGCAAGACTTGTAGTCATAGGTTTTAGACAATAAGAAGGCATTGATTATTTTGACACATAATAGCCACTAACTTGGATTACATCAATTCAGATTCTAATAGCGCTAGTTGTGGTATATGGCCTTCAAATTCATCAAATGGATGTTAAAACAACTTTCTGAAATGGAGAATTGGAGGAAGAAATTTACATAGAACAACCCAAGGGCTTTGTGGTTCCTGGTAAAAAAAAAAAGGTGTGTAAACTTGCTAAGTCACTTTATGGACTAAAAACAAGCACCCAAACAATGACATGAGAAATTTTACCAAACCATGATGGCAAATGGATTCAAGATTAATGAATGTGATAAATGTTTTTACATTAAAGACACTCCAAATCACAAGGTCATTGTTTGATTTTATGTTGACGATATGTTGATCATCAAAAGAGACATTTCTAACATAAATGTTACTAAGCATATGCTAGCAAGTAACTTCGATATGAAGGACATTGAAGTTGCTGATGTGATTAAAAGGTACTTGACAAGCTCAAGTATTTGAATTTCAATATTGTCAAGATTCCAATAAATACGAGCTTTGCACTTCAAAAGAATGAAGGAGAAAGTGACTCACAACTGAATTATGCTAGAGTATTGAGAAGTATGATATATATTATGAAGTGTACGCGATCAAATATAGCATGTGCTATTTGTAAAATGAGTCGGTTCACAAGTAATCTCAATCAAACTTATTGGATGACAATGAAAAGAGTTTTAGAGTATTTAAAACATACTTAAAAAAAACTATGCTTTGCATTATAACTAATATTCAACAGTATTGAAAGAATATAGTGTTGCAAATTGAATCACCAGGTTAAATGAAGTAAAATCTACAAGTGGATATGTACTTACTCTTGGTGGAGGAGCAGTCTCTTGGAAATCTTCCAAACAGAAATGTATCGCTCGCTCTACTATGAAAACTGAGTTTTATCACTATAAATAAGGCTAGTGAATAAGTTGAATGACTCCAGAATTTCTTGAAAGATATTCTTTTTTTTTTCCCCAAACCTTTAGCACCAGTATGCATACACTGTGAGAGTTAAGTTGCTATAGGTAGGGCATGGAGCATAATGTATAACGGGAAGTCTCGTCATATATGAAGTAGACATATTATTGTTAGACAACTACTCTCTAGTGGAATTATCACAATTGACTATGTGAAGTCAAAGGATAATGTGTCGGATCCACTTACAAAAGGCCTAACTAGAGAAGGAGTTGAGAGATCATCGACGGGAATGTGACTATGGCCGAGGACAAGTCATTGTGGCGGTAACTCTACCTAGAAGACTAGAGATCCCAAGATCTAGGTTCAAGGAGATCAAACAAAGTCATTAATGACGGTTCAACATTGTCAAAAATTATTTTATGGTCCATTATCATGATGAGACAATGTTCAGTAACCAGGATAAAGGCATTAGGACTTTTTAATGGTTTCAAAGTTTGATACAGGGTATATCAAATGGTGTATCTACGGGATAACACATTTAAAAATCACCTATATAAATGTGAAGTGTAAGCCGCTTCAAGGAGAATCCGGTAAGGCCAATTCTCTACGCACTTATAAATCAAGACGTGTCCATGGCTGAAACGAACAAAACAATGAGAACCAAAAACAGTTCAAGGGTTGATTGTGTGACTTATATTGTCTAGGTATACATCAAATCTTGACGGTTCAAATATATCAAATCTACCGATTGACCGAGTATATCCGATATATGTAAACTATGGAAAGTTCAAAGGGAAACCCACTTATCCAGATGCAATCAATCCTTACTTAAGAATCACACAGTTTTTTCATGCATATGTTTTAACAATAGCCATTCCCTATTCATGTGGGGGATTGTTGGGTTTTAAAAGTGTGAATAGGAAATGAAGAGTCGTGACTCTCCTGAAGGGTTGTGACTTTATCGAAGGGTTGTGACCTTTATGAAAGGTTGTGTCTTTTCTAAAAGGTTGTGCCTTTTCCAAAGGGTTGTGACCTTTCATGAAAGGTTGTCCCTTTTCCAAAGAGTTGTGACTTTTCCGATAAGGCACAATTAACACCTTTTTATACTACCTTTTGTTGGATATAAATAGAGAGGCTTTCTGTCATTTTTTAGAATGAAATTTTTCCTTATTTTGCATATATTTTCTTAAACAAAATAGAGTCTATGTGTAATTCATTGTTGTCTTTTTGAGTTTGTTGAAATTATCGAAGTTTGAGGTACCGCTACTTCTTTAATGGTTAATCCATTTTATCTTGGGAGGAATTAATCTACAACCTCAGGTACTTGAGGGGATTAAATTTCTTAAGGACACACAGTGGGTTCTGTGGACTCGGATAGTTCTTTTCTTTTTCTCTTCATCTTTTATTATTTCTGATTTGCTAATATAAATACAGGAGATAACATATAATAGCAATTAAATCACTATTGAGATGCTAAGATATAGAAAGTCAATTAAAAAATATGCTAATATCAATCAAGAGATATCAATACACTAGTAATTACAACTTTCACCAATTATAATTATGTCTATCTAAAAATATTCCTACACAAGTATAAATAATTAAGGGTGACCTTAGTCCTTTGTAATCAACCCAAACAAACCCAAATCAATGTACTTTAACCTAATGCAAGAAGTCTTTTCTCATAACTAAGTTTCCCTTTCATTGCTTCCTCTTCTTTAACTGAATCTTTCAATTTTAGTCAATGATCTTGAGCTAGCAAAAAAATTCCTGATTTTGCTTTTCTTATGCTATTCTTTTCAAATGCTACGACTAGTTGAACTTTTTTACCTTCCGTACTTTATCCAAATCGCCAATTTCAATTTGATGAGAAGTGTTTCTATTTCTTGCTAATTAGAGCCACCATCCTTCTAGTCTTGTCTTGTAAAACATAACAAAAAATGTACGTCATATGATTATTATTATTAAAAAAAAAAAGAAGATAACCTCGTGAAAACATTGGAGGTAACCAATTTTTAATAATAGAGTAAATTAACATCACATTCAATTCTTTTAAAAAAAAAAATTACTAGACATGTTTAAAGCAACTTAAAATTTCAAGAATGTCACATCTACAAAACAAATAAACAATGGAGTAGTAACATATTTTAATTGTATCATGATTTGGTTTTTATCTAATAAAAGCCAAAACATTAAACTCCTAGTAAAAGTTGTTATTGTTCTTGTGTCATTCATTTCTTGTCCGTATTCTTACCCCCATTATGTTTTTTATTGATCTATTTATATTCTTGGCCGGCAAATCTTTCTATAAATAGCAAAACAATTTATCCAAGTTAATAAAATTCTCAAACATATATCTAAGTGCAAAAATGAACAATTACCTCATCCTATTTCATTTTGTTCTTTTATTAGCTTATAGTAACACATTATTAATGGTGAAGGCTCTAAATTACAAACCAAACGATCGTATTAAGGCAAAGCTAACTATCAATGATTTCGAAAAAGGTGGTTCGGGTGGTGGTCCATCGGAATGTAGTGGCAAATATTACGATGACTCGATTCCAGTAGCGGCTTTATCGACTAGATGGTATAGTAAAGGGCGACGTTGTTTCGAAAATATTAATATTTTTGCAAATAATGGGAAGAATACACAAGCTATGGTTGTTGATGAATGTGACACAAGTAGAGGGTGTAAAAATAATATTGTTGATGCTTCTGAAGCTGTGTGGAAAAAATTGGGTATTTCTAAAAAAGATCCTCAATGGGGCTTGATGGACATATTTTGGTCTGATTGATTAATGAAGTTGATGATCTAACTATTTGGTTTTGTTGGTATGTTGCATGATTTCAATAAGTACTTGAAAGAAATTGATAGTAAGGATCACTTCTTGTGGCCTTAATAATTATGCTATCATAATAATAAGGATGTTTAACTTATGTGTACACTATCAATATAAAGAAAAAATTATTGTGTTGTCTGTGTTTTTTAATCTGTTGTAGCAAGTAATCGATTTAAATTTTTTGGTTACGGATCTTACTTTTTATGACTTGATAGTGTAAAAATAGTTCTCTTATATTGTTCGTATATAGAAGTTAAACTTCAATAATAATACATTCATTACAACAAAAATGACATTTAGCAGTGATAGATATGTACATTAACAAAGAGTGTTAAAAATTTTATATGCATTAGTTAATTGTTATTGGATCCAATATTGCTATAAACTTTATAGGAACATTTACAAAGAGTGCTAAAATGTAACTATTACTAGTAATTGTTGTTAGAACAAGAATATATGACAAAAGTACAAGAAATTCAAAACGAAACTTGCTTGGCTTAGAGGCATGTTAAAATGTTTCTTGAAGATAGTTGGAGTCTCTCCCGCGAGCAAACGGAAGAATAAATAACAACTCTATCTTCGGGATTCAACTAAGCCACAAAACAAGTAGCATTCAAGAATGTTGCTCTTCTATTCTTGAATTGGTGATATCACCTTTTGATTAATGTCTCACAAAATGTGTTTTCAAGGGAAAGTAGTTTTTTGTGTGCTTATCTTTTCAAACAAAAGAAAATCTATTTATAGGAAAAAAGTTTAGAAAAGAGAAGACTTTTAATTAAATTATATTTATTATAGGTTCATGAATTAACAAAAAGAGAACACATAACACCCAAGAACCTATAACGTAAAATTAAAGAAAGATGAATGTTACAATTCACATTCATGTATTTCAAAAGTTTTAACAGATTAATTTGTTTCAAAATTAATTGAAACACTAACTCTTACAATCTCCCACTTGTTTCAAGAAATTTTTATCTTTGAAAAAATCAAAAAATATTTTGAGACATTAATCTAGCAACATGCATCAATAATGGTTTCTTTTGGACTTGAACCATTAGCTAATGAAGACTTTCTAAGTCATTAACTACTTAGTGAACGAATCTTGAACTAAGTGGTTCATTGAATGAAATAGAAAAATACTCCACGCATATCACTATGTTTCGGTGAAAATCGAAATCCTTTGACACCTTACGGCCATGTGTCCTGAATCCTTTTAGCTAAGTGCTTTAAGATTTCCCTGTTAAAATCTTATTGAAGCGGCCTTTTCTTCGCACTTAGTGCGGTGAGTTCATCAAGAGTAACTTTGCATACTCCGACCAAATAGTCTATGAATTTCATTAAGAGAAAATTAATCTCATCCTCCTTTACAACAAAGTATCGGTAAATCTATCAAGAGTATACATTCCTACACACTCCAATCGAAATCGATTTATAGACTTATTAAGAGAATATAATCTCATCCTTCTCTTAGTAGGAATATTGATAAATTTATCAAGAGTTTTCTTACTAACTCCAACCGAGATCGGTCTTATAAATTTATTAAAGAGAAAACAATCTCAATCAGGCACATCTACTTATTTCACTTGATCTTCTGCTACAAATGCTTCTGTGACCATTGCCACAAGTTCATTCCTTTTGTTGTTATTTGCATTTTCTTTCTTCTTTTCAGCTTTAAGAATTTTACAATCACGTGCATAATGACCAATTTTATAACAATGATAACATTCATTCGACTTAGAATTGGAACTAGTACGCTTGAAATTCGTACTCTTCTTTGCCTTCGAAAATTTCTTACTATCAGGTTCCTTCTTGGTTGATTTTTCTTCAACAACATGAGCTTTCATGATGGGTTCCTTCAAGATATTATTGTCACCATGCCTTGTCTCTTGTTCAATTTGCAAGTGCTGCACCAATTGTTCAAGAGTCAAATCTTCCTTCTTGTGTAAGAGTTTGCTCCTGTACTCTTTCCAAGACAGAGGAAGTTTTGAGACAATAGCACCAACATGAAAGTTCTCATCAAGAGCAATTCCAAATATAGCAATTTTATTAGCTATAAGCTGAAATTCTTATACTTGATCAGTGATTGACTTTTCATCAACCATTTTGAACTCCATATAATTTGAAACAAGAAATTTCTTTGAACTCACCTCTTCTGCTAAATAGATAGCTTGAAGAGTATCCCAAATTTCCTTAGCAAATTTGCACTTAATATAATATTGATCATAATATTTATTGGATGCATAAATTGTCATCACCTTACCATTTGGCAATTTGTTCTTTAATTATAGTAGCCTCGTCCATTGCTACCTCAGAACTGGGAACGTCAGGACAAGGTTTCTCAAGAACATATGCCAACTTTAATTATCTTAAAAAGAATTCCATCTTTCCAAGCCCTATAGGAAAGTCTTTGCCATCAAATATTTCAAAAATAGGATTAGGCAAAGATGGAACACTATTGGTTATTGATGTGGATGCCATAGAGACAACTATCTTCAAATTGTTAGAACAAGAATGACAGAAGTACAAGAAATTCAAAACGAAACTTGCTTGGCTTAGAGGCATGTTAAAACGTTTCTTGAAGATAGTTGGAGTCTCTCCCACAAGCAAAACGGAAGAATAAATAACAACTCTATCTTCGGGATTCAACTAAGCCACAAAACAAGTAGCATTCAAGAATGTTGCTCTTCTATTCTTGAATTGGTGATATCACCTTTTGATTAATGTCTCACAAAATGTTTTTTCAAGGGAAAGTAGTTTTTTGAGTGCTTATCTTTTCAAACAAAAGAAAATCTATTTATAGGACAAAAATTTAGAAAAGAGAAGACTTTTAATTAAATCATATTTATTATAGGTTCATGAATTAACAAAAAGAGAACACATAACACCTAAGAACCTACAACGTAAAATTAAACTGAATGTTACAATTCACATTCATGTATTTCAAAAGTTTTAACAGATTAATTTGTTTCAAAATTAATTGAAACACTAACTCATACAATTGCCTCTAAAAAACATATTAAACTGCAATTTAGCTATTGCCGCTAAAGATTATTTTTGACGTAGTAACTGTTCTTTTTATTGCTTATATATATATATTAACAATTCATTCATAAGCCAGATAACCAAAAATTTCTATGGTATTCGGTTAAGTTTATAAGTTAGTCAAACTAGTTTATAAGTCAAAAACATATAAAAGTCATACCACTATAATAAAAGAGACATTTAGTGACAATAAAATTTTCTTTTAGGAAATCATTTAACTACAATTGAATTAATTAATATCATTATATCCAGAGTCGTTGAAGGTTCTATGACATTTATATAGAGCGTTGGTTATAAATACTTATACTTATTACTGCCACTAAATATAAGAAGTATCTTTTTAAAGTAAAAATACATATAATTTTTTTTAAAACTCTTTTAAAATTTGTTTTAAATATATTATTTTAGAAGTTTGATGGATAGACTACTAGCTACTCCCAACTTGCTAATTGCATTCATTTCTGGCAGAAAATTAGTCTCACAGGAAGTTTGTCAACATCTTTGTACAACATGTACAAATTCCTTTAACTTCCCAAGATTTGCTAAATCTATAAGAGTAAGAGTATGAATATTGTTATTAATATAATCAAAATCATATTTTTACAACCTTTTTAACATTGATACCAGAAAATGGGGACAAAATTAATATTATTTGAAAGCACTATACCAAAAATGATCTTTAGGGACAATTAATTAACTGCAATAGCTTAATTGTCACTACATATGTATTTTTAGCGATAATTAACACTCTTTGCAAATGTCCCTAAAGCCTGTAGCTTTTTTTTTTTAATACTAAAACTTATATAGCGACATTAGATCCAATTACATTTAACTAATGCCGGTAAGACTTTAACACTTTTATTAATGTATATATTTATTATTGCTAATAGTTATTTTTGTCGTAGTAAAGGGGGAAAAAATCAGACTTTTATTTAACATAATCTTTCTTTTTTGTTGATAAATAAAGAAAACTAGGGAGATATTTTTTTTTATAGATTATTTGGCTATTTTCAGTGTATAATTCTGTTAATTGATGTCAATTGTCAGGAGGCTTTATATATATGAGTTCCCAGCTCCCACAGCAAAATTCCTAATACCACAGCAGCAATTGCAAATATATGGGCTATCAACTATACAATATATCTCAAAATTTTGTTTTTATTATCTGTCTTTTCTATTTTTCAGAAATAACAGGATAAAAGATAAGGCTGAAAGCCAAAAATAGACTCAACCCATGGTTTCTTATGTACATTCTTTTTTTTTCTTCTGACGTATGTACATTGCTCCTAACAAGATTTTCTTCAAATCTAAGGCTTCAACTCGATATCTCTGATTAAGAGTGGAGTAGTTCTATTACTGCACCACAATCTATATTGATATTTTTTTCAATACTATTAGTTATTTACACCTATATCATTTCAGGTTTGATGTGTTAAGTTTTGACTTGTTGATATTTCAAAGTAATACTCCATTAATTTTGCAAATTTTAAGTGAATCTAATAAGGAATTTGAGTAATAATTAATTAAGATGGTGATGGAGTACTTGTGAAATGAATTTTCTACAAGAATTATATTATATTTGCAAGTTGGGAGTCTATTACTACCTCCTTCCATTTTCACTTGTTAAATTTAAAAAAATAAGTGATAATTTATTATCTTATATCTACTTTATCTTTAATTTTATTATTTTACATGTCAGAACCATGCAAGTAGACCTTTTCCTCACATTTCTAGCACTAAATAAATTTTGGCTGAAAAAAACAAGGTTGTTAATTTCCTCTCAACTTATAAATATGGCAGACTCTTTTCTTCACATCCAAAAATTTCTAAGAAATCAACAAACTCATTCTTCTAGTTAAGCAAACAAAAACAACGTAACTCATATATCATATTCTCTTTGGCATAATATCATTTTGATAAATTATATGGCTCGCTCTTTTCTCAACGTTAAGCTCTTTTCTGATCGACTCTCTCTTGTTATAACCAGGTAATTATCATTTTCAATTTTTTAAAAATACATATTTCTTCGTTAAAAAATTATAGTATTAATTGTATAGATACGTCAAATCTAAATGTTCTTGTTCCGTCAAAAAAATCCTTTCTTTCTCGTCCACTCAAACACGATGGATGATTACATATTGTAGGAAGGGATATGCAGTGGCAGCGTCAAGCGGAGGAAGAAGAGGAGATAGATTAAGTAACATAATGATGAAGAAGCTGAAAGGAGGAGATGAAGAATCAGCTCCAAAATCAGCATGGGTACCTGATCCCGTTACCGGTTATTACCGACCGGGAAATCAAGCAGATCAGATTGACGCCGTCGAGCTCCGGCGAATGCTTTTGAAGAGCAAGTTCAGAGGACACTAACAAGTTTAATTTACTATCTGAAAATTAGTATAGTGAGTTTACTTTGTTTCTCTGTAATAGGGTTAAAAGTCTTTCTTAGAGTGTTATTATATAAATTTTGTTTTATATTTATTAATATATTTAATTAAAGAAGTCTTTGGCGATCTACGTTGAGCTCGTTTCTATTTGCCTTGGTGATGGATGAATTGACGCGGCTTATTCAGAGTGAGGCGTCTTGGCGTATGTTATTTGCAGATGACATTGTTATGATCGAGGAGACTCGCGGTGGAGTTATCGATAGATTGGAAGTGTGAAGACACACTCTAGAGTCTAAAGGGTTTAGGTTGAGAATGTGATGTGACGCATGAGGCAAGTGTGGAAGTGAGATTTGATACTCAAGTTATCCTCCTACTGGTCATCATCGATGATGTGGAGGCTTGCATCCGACATCTTGTGTGACAAGAAGGTAACATCAAAACTTAAAAGGTAAGTTTTATAGCATAGTAGTTAAACCGACTTTGTTGGAGGCGGACTATTGGCCCGTCAAGAACTTTCAGGTTCAGAAGATGCAAGTGATAGAGATAAGGATATTGAGATGGATGTACGGACATACTAGGAGCAATAGGATTAAGAATGAAGATATCCGGGACGAAGTGGTAATGGCCCAATAGTGGACAAGATGAGAGGAATGAGACTAAGATGGTTTTAGAGATGGAAATCGGGTGGGCTGGGCCGGCGCAGGTGTGGAGCGGATGATTGTTCTCCAGTTGGATTGATTTAAAGAAAAACTTGTTTACAAGCTCTACGGGATAATAGGCAAAACATGAATGATTTTATTGTTACAGAAGGAAATAAAGTAACAAACTCACTACACGTAGCTAAAATCGTGTAGATGATTCAAAAGTATCAATATTTACATGACAAATTAATGCCTAAACAAAATTACTGATACTCGAAACTTAAAAAGATGAAATTATATTTACAATATGATTATATCCCATAATTGAACTCAACTTGGATAATATAGCGCATCCTTATTTGTTCCACATTGTAAACTATGTACTCATTATGCAACAAATTACCCTGCAAAAACATTTAAGACAATGTTTAATATATATATATAGGACTGGGCAGCAGAAATTGAAGTTCATTTTAACACAAAAAGTAGGATTTTTCATTCAAAATTTCACAATCACGAACTTCATATGCATATAATGTTTCGAGACAATGGAATCGTGAAGTAAAAACGATGTCATGAACAGGAGTAGAGTAAACCTCATGATTTGGTCTCTCCTTTGGATTTCCCAAAGGAACGATGACACCATCTTCAAGTATTTGAGCTTCTTTAAAATCTGGGGCTGTGGCACCGACTGCTTTTGTGCTGCAATATCATGAAGACAAGATATTCCAATGAATCATTATTTTCCAGCTAAAAACAGGTTTCTCTATATCTGAGCAGTAACATAATAAGTATAAGAAGAATGAAACCTTAGCTTTCCCAAAGGTAACTTATCAGCATCGGAGTTGGCTGACAGCAGCTCATTCATGTCACCGAGAGCAACCTGTAAAGGAAGTAGAAATGTCGTTAATTTATGGACTGCAGGGCTTCCCCTCCTAACCAAACCTTGAAAAGGAAAACATGTGAAACGGCAAACTAGATATAGGGAGATTGTGGCACACAAGAATGGACTTGTCACATAAAATATGAGAGGGGAACAAAGATTGGGCTAACGAACCTCGCACAACAGAAGCACCCCATTCTTAGCTGCGGATGAGGCATAGCAATAATTTGCACTTTCGGAGAACATATCAGCAAAATAAACACCTTTCCCAAACATGTACCCTGTCGAAGGTGCTTCTGGAGGAGCGATTCGTAAACCTAGCGTATCACGTAGGAATCGATCATTAGGTAATTACAAGATGACTTAAAACATGCTTGAAGAAATTAAAACAAGAGAATAAGCAAACAACAACCCTGTGAAAGAATGCCAGCCCAGTTTGTGAGCCGAGAACCATGCCATAAAAGCATCCTGTTACTTGCATCAGAGAACTGCATTCAGAGAGTTCACAGATTTTACATTAGTCTTGTATAGCAGTAGTTATAAGACTAAAAAGCATAGAAAAAAACTGTTGTAAGGAATTTTATGAGACTTTGCAGTTCACCTTCTGGAATCTTTCATTTTCACCATTTCTTGATGCCCTAAATACTTGAACAATTTCGACAGCATAACCAGAATGTGTTTTTGCATGGGTATTCTTCATGTAATTCTCAATCTGACCAAAAATAACATCACTTAGCTTTATAAACTCCAGAGATGAATAATAATCTAGAGACATGACGTGCATGGAACAGATGAACAAATAAAATTCACAATGTTCATAATTATCATGCTGATAACCACTCTGAATAAAGGAATACTATACTCAGAAGAGAAAAGACATGAAATAATAGATCCAGCAAAGCCTTTTTCATACCATGAGAAATTCCTGGGAACCGAATTCAACTGGAACAAGTTTGCAATGAAGTTGTTCATATTGATAATACAAGGGATCCTCCTACAAGATGATGATGCCAATTCAGGGTCATATATTAATCATCAAAACAGTTATTGAGTGCAAAAGCAAATGAAATTGTGTTAAAAGCCAGATCTCTTGGAACATAGCTTCAACCAAAGAAGAATGTTCTTTTCGCACCAAAATTAAAGCAAATACTTTCAATGGAACTCGGTAAAGCAGTACCTGTATATCTGTGTTATCCTCCAATAACTTAGTTGTGACTTCAACTTCAGCAAGAGCTTCAACCTTTTCGTTTCCAAGAGTTCACCACAGCAATAGGATCAGGTAGAAATAAGTAAAACAATAGACAAGCAGCACGGAAATAAACTTTAAAAAAAACATTGAACTAAAATTTCATTGTAAAGATCATTTTTACTGACAACAGCTAATTCAACTTTCTAACAAATGTTTTGTAAGCAAATGCATACAACAGGACAACTTAGAACCAACTCATTTGTGAGGGAACACCAACTAACAGTAAATAAGAAATTCATCCTTCTGGAAGGACATAACAGTCGATGATGAACATCAAATGATCAGTCAGTCTAATAAACTGTCAAAAGCACTACAAAGCAGACATGTCTACCCTTTTGACTGAAATGCACATACATAGAGAATAATGATCAGGAGGAAAGAGAAAAGGAACGAATTTAGAAAAGAGAATGAATCAGTCACCATTTCAATTTTCCGTTTTAACTTCTGAGGAGTGTCGATGACAAATTCACCTGACAGTAAGACAATGAGTATATTAGTGATTTACACAAAAACTAACAGAACTACTACCATCTACCTGAAGTAACTGAGGGAAAAAAAGGACACAAGGAAAAAACAAAAACTGGAGGATCAAGCAAGCAGATGAAGCAGGACGAGGCAAAATGAGGCTTTGGTGGAAAAGGAACTACGATGACTTACACATCTTCTGGAATCCAAAATCATGAGGAATGACTGTATAGAATTGACTGCAACATAAAAATGTTGAAAATATCAGCAACCATATATTCATGGTTAAAAACAGCTCCTGAAGCTTCAAAAATTCCAGAAAGTGCATTGATCATTGACCATAATCAGACAACTCACAGTAGGTATGAAACAAGCTTACCTGCTCAAATCTTCAAGCAGTGTTTTGTTGGACTGGCCTATTACATCAGCAATATTTTTCAAGACATCATAGCCCTAAACAGACACAAACATTTAGTTAAATAGTCGAGAGTAATTCTCTTTTTTCTCTCATTTATCAATCCATTTACTGATTCATTTATGTCTTAATGAGGGTAGTAAACCTTGATACCCTCAAGACTGAGAATTTTTGCCACTCCAGGAGAGCACCAATCAACACCTCAAGCTTTGATGAGGAAATATTAGTGGGGGTAAAACTATATCTCAGAAAAGAAGACATTATATCATAGAATTAAGTTACACTAAGAATATTTCAATTCTATATAGAAGGAACAGAAAATCGGGGGAAATGGTAAAGGCAAATCAAGTAAACTGGAACCAAGGGAATATCAATATTTGAAGATACTCCCCTCCGATTCAATTTGTTTGTCATGTTTTGACTTGACACGGAGTTTTAAAAAGTAAAGAATACTTTTAAATCTTGTGGTCTTAAATTAAAGATATATTAAGTGTACCAAAATGCCATTTAATCTTGTGGTTTTAAACATACCTTGTGGAAAGTTGAAATTAAATAGTTGTCAAAACACGAAAGAGGCATTCTTTTTGAAATGGACTTAAAAGAAAGTAGTACAAACAAATTGAAACGAAGGGAGTAATAAATTTAGGTTTAAGGGAATCTTTACATGATTTGGTATATGCTTCATCAATTATTTTTCACACATATTTAAATAAATGGAGATAAAACTAAGTAGTTCGGAAATGAGACACTAAATCATAAATCACACACCAGATACTTGCCTTTAAAATAGTTTTCTTGCTCAATTTACCGAGTGGCAACTTGTTAGCATTGTACCCTGTTCAACAATAACAAGAATATATAGCAGTTACAATTGAAGTGATGAATATCAAGATAAGAACCATTATGGTGTAAGAAAAGTGCTAAACCTATTTCCATCATTTGCTGCCTCATCATATTGATGTCACAAATAAGAGATATGAACTTTGCAATCGGGGCCTCCAGCTTAGTCGCATGAGGTCGACTTTTTGGAACTAGGTTGGACTGTACTTGGACCTGTTTAAAAGGTTTATGAAGCCCTCAGATCAGTTTACACCACTTCATATCTGTTGCAATGTTGACTTGATAAACAAGAACGGTACTTCAAACTGAACAGCTTATTCATATGATAAAAAATTACAAGTTATTGCATGATTTTTTTCACAATTGGACTCAGATGCAACAGCAGAAATTAGAGCAAAAGATTCCAAGTAGATGGAAAAAACAATGAGTTTAATACATCAACAAAATTGTAATACAGAGCAATAGATTCGACATCAATGCAGAAATAATAAATTTACTACATGATTGTCCCAATAGAGAACAAGCAACTTAAAATAACTTACTGATGAGTCTTCCCCATTTTCATCATAGGCCATTTCCAACCAAGCATATTGCTTTGGTTGACAAAAGAAATCTTTGCGGTTAGACCAACAGTTCTTGGTCTTCTCATAGAATTTACGCTCAA
>JAGDQO010001929.1:0-58954 GCA_018342035.1 Solanum appendiculatum | reverse complement strand
TCGTAGTATGAATTTTAAAGATTGGCAAGTGTTGACCTTCTTTTTTAGTCTGTATGATGCCTATTTGTGGTGCTTAGCCTGTATGGAGGCTCGTATAAATACTCTTAATTGTTGCTGATAACCTGCGATATTTGAGTAATTGTCCGAGTGAGGGGCTATGTGTCCTATCTTTATATTTGACATTGAGATGCCCAAGTTAGGGGCTTGAGTTGATATTTGCCCATTTCAAAATGAAAGAAATACTTTCTAAGTGGTAAAGACTTATTTCAAATGGATTCCTCCACTATCCCAATCATATGAGAACGTGTTTCATGACTTGTGGAGTTTGAGAACTTTATACTATTCAAAATCCTTGATGAACTGATAATGTCTTTGTGTTATATGTGTTGTGATGCATTCATCCTCATTCAGCATATCATTGTTCATGGGAATATGAGAAAGTGGAGAAATACTATTTTTGAGAAAGAAAATGAGGCACCTTACATTTATCCTTGAGCTAGGTGGCAAGTTGATGAGATATTGAGATTTTGAAATTGGTATATGGACTGCGAGTCCCCCATGGGTCCTTGTCTGGAAGCTAAAGCTCGGCAAGGTGTATACGACAGGTTGTGCGACGGCCTTGATTCCACCATATCATTTCATCACTTCGCCATTCATTACATTGCATTGGTCAACTTTGTTGTGCTGTGTAACTTGTTTATCTGTATCCTTTTTTGTTTACTTTATTCGCGTCATTATTATATAAATTGGCAGCACCGATGTAGAAATGGGACATTTCTATATGCAGGTGGAAGCATTTCATTGTTTATTTCTTAAGTCTGATTAGTCGCTTATACTCAATCGGTCTAACCTACTAAGTACATGTGGATTCTACTCATCCCTACTTTTGTTATCTTTTTTATGTAGATTCTAGTGAGGGTGATCTTCGTAGCGGTTGATCGGATCTAGCGATTTCTTCTCATTCGGAGTTGTGGTGATATCCTGCCTTTCTGGATCGCCATTGGTCTCTATCTATCATTTACAGTCTTCAATTTCTTTTCGAAGACTTGAAATGTATTCCAAATTCTAGAAATGTATTAGATGCTCTTTATACTTATGCTATCAAGTTTTAGGAATTTCTTTGTTATCTTTTCGGTTGTGGCCTGACTTCCCTTTGGAGGTCTTGTATGTGTTATTTATTCCGGCTTACACACCAATTTTGGAGTCTCGGGGTGTGTGTCATCATGACCTCGGCTTTTGGATCGTGACAGCAGACACCTTAAGAAATAATAAATAATAGGAGTAATATTATTACATTACCCTTTGAATATATCAAATGTAATGCTTTGGAAAATGTATTAGATATTGAATAGTATTTAATAGCAAGAGTAAAATAGACACAAAAGGATAAATTATCTTTTAATTTTTCAAATTGAATAAATATTATTAAATAATTATTTTTAATATAATGGATAAGTAAAGATGGAACATAGTAAGGGAAACATGTATCTGTTAGCTAAAAAGAAGCCAAATCCATAGAAATGAAGGGAGGAAGTAGTTAATTGAGTGGTTGGATGAAGAGTAAGTAACAAAATCCAAAGACCGTTTATGACTTAGCATTAAAAGTATGGAGAATCATTTGATGAGAAGTGGTGGTGTAATAAATAAATGAGCATTAAGTAGCTTGGAGGGAGCAGGCATCAAATAAATTAAATTTAATGTCTTACCCGACATCAAGGACGCCGTTTACTTTATCCTATTACTACTATATCCAATTCTACTTGGATATCCCTCAAAAAGCCTCTACTACTTGTCTCCTTGTGTAGTAATGTAGAGTTAATGTAGTATAAGTCATACCCTTAAATACTATCCCCTCCACGTCACTTTACTTAAATTCTTATTAAAAATAGTTCATCTAAAATATTCTATCTTTTCATTTTTATTTATCCACTATATTATTTTAGAATGTCTAATAATTCTTGTCTGATTTATAAAATTAATGAATAATTTACTATCATTTTGTATCTATTTTATTCTTACTATTAAACACGGTTCATTTTTCAATGTTTAGATGACTTACCACTATCATTTACCGGTTCTTAATCTATGTGCCAAGTCAATAGTAGACAACTATTGACTTGACACACACACATATTAAGAAATAATAAATAATAGAAGTAATATTACTATATTACCCTTTGAATATATAAAATTTGATGCTTTGAGAAATGTATTATATGTTGAATATATAGTAATTAATAGCAAGGGTAAAACAAACACAAAAAGATAAATTATCTCTTGATTTTTCAAAGTGAACAAATATTATTGGATAACTATTTTTAGCAGAGTGAACAAACAAAAGCAAATATTTTATTAGTTGTTGAGAGTAAAGTCGTTTATGGCGTTGCGACGCATATACACTATAGCCGCCTCTTTCCGCTGACACTTTTGCCTCTTCCCTTAAATTCTCGCACTTATGTTTTTTTATTTTATGAGAACATTATTACAAATGCTAACATCTCAACTTTAATTTTTATACTCCTTCATTAAATAAAACATTTACTTCAATATTTATTACTACACCTTAGTTTTAAATTCCCATGAACGCTTTAACGACAATAAACAGACAAATACCCCCTTATTCATGAAACAAAACACCTATATATACCCTTCCACTTTATAATTCCAACATCAACATTCTTCTCTATCTCTCTCTAGTTCTCTAGTACAATGTATCAAGCAGCAGAGTCGTCATCATGGGGCGGAAACAGTTACCACAACGTAGCAACAAGGCGTGGATCATCGTTGTCATCAGACCCATTGGAGAGGGTAGTAAGGCTGGCTTCAGGAAGTGCTGTGGTGATATTCAGCATGAGTACATGTTGTATGTGCCATGCAGTGAAGAGACTGTTCTGTGGAATGGGAGTACATCCAACAGTTTACGAATTGGATCAAGATCCTAAAGGGAAAGAAATGGAGAGGGCACTTTCAAGGCTTTTAGGGAACTCACCTGCAGTACCTGTTGTGTTTATTGGAGGAAAATTGATTGGAGCAATGGATAGAGTTATGGCTTCTCATATTAATGGTACTTTGGTCCCTCTTCTTAAGGAAGCTGGAGCACTATGGCTTTAATTTTGTTAGGTTAATGAATGGATGGACTCTTAATATTCCATTTTTAGTTTTGGTTTTCTTAATTAATGTGCTTTAAGTTTTGTAGTTAATTAAGTTTTGTTATAGTTGGTATCATGCGTCAATGTTAGCTTGTAGTTTGATCAGCTATCCCTTGTTTTGTAGATATAATCAAGAAGCCACCTCTAATTTATGTTGATCCTTTTAATATGTATTTTTAAGTTTAGTTTATTGTACCATCTTTTCTTACGTGGCTACTTATTTTGTTGACTTATTCATATCTTGGTGATTAATTATCATGAACCCACATTATTATTTTTATAGTATTTACCTTTTTTATTCCTCCTTCTATTCTCATTATTGAATATTCTAAAGTCCACTAAACGGTCAAATCTTTTGTATACATTATGCAAAATCTATTGTTGTGTGTTTATGAAAAGTTTTTAATTTCTGGGTCAGATTTTATTATTCTAACTTTATATTATATTTTTTCATTGAAACGTTTTATTGCTTACATTCTTACTTTATAAGGTATGTGTATATCCTACCTTCTCGAGACTTCACTAGTAAGATTACATTGAGTATGTTATAGTTATTCAATTTATATACGATAACTAAAACAAATAAAATATCTCTATAAAGTTTGGTTTTAGACCTCTAAACTTGTTGAGATGGCCCGGGATCGGATTGGCATTTTCCTTTTCTTAATATTTTTTCTAGTGTAGGAGTGTCACAACTATATGAGTGGAAGATTATATTGTGAATTTGGGAAGCTAAGGGACAGGAATACCGGAAATTAGGACATATGATCTCAGAGAATGTTAATGATAAATAATGTGGTGTCCTGTCAAAGAAACAGTATGCTTTTAATTGGAGAAGCAGCATAAGTGCTATTAGCATGCCCCTATATATATTTGTGTTTCCTAATTACTAGTTCACTTTTAAATTGACACACCTATTAAGAAAATAATGATTGACATAGAGAGTTTATCATTTTACCCCTATTAATTATGAAGTGGATGAATTAAAAATTTAAGTTCTACCATTTTCAAAATTAATTAATTGAGGGTATAATAGGTAAAAAAAATTGTCCTTTCTTGATTTGTCAAAATGAACGCTGATGCTTACCATTGTTGTAAAACCTTCCAACAATTTCAAAAATCTATTATTCAATTTTGTTTTTATGTTACGATTAAAAACAGAAAAAACAACAAACACAAATGAATTGCAACATTGATAGTTCATCTGTTACAATCTACTCAATCAATATAAAATTTCAAATCACCAAATTTGTATTGGATACTTTTCATATGAATATGTTCTATCACGAACAATTTAGAAGCATACTTTGAATATTAACAATAAATTTTAGTTAATAATTTAACAATGTAGTATCATAATTCAAAAACGAAAAAAGGCTTTATTGTAAAAGAGATAACACCTTATGGACAGTGGGTTGAAGATCAACAGTGATTTTGCGATTTTATATTTCAATTTGATTGAGTTATCGATCCGCGATTTTGAATTTTTCAGGGAGAAAAATGAAGAACTGGTGTTTTTTGTGAGACTTGTTTGAAACGTAAGATTTGAGTGAGTAATTTTAGCGCATTTATGATATAAAAAAGTTTTCATCCGTGATTTACGCTAATTAGTTATGTTGTATTTGTATTTTATTTTTTTTACTCAGAAACGCGAAAAAATACACTGAGTACAAGGTACAGCAAACGCAAAGTGCAGCTGCAAAGTATAAATAGTGAAACTACAGCTAAGGAGTCATAATTAAGACCGAATGTTAGTAGTTTATGGAAAAAAAAATCCTTTTTCAAAAATGGACGTTAAGAGCAATTGAAGCCCAATAAGGCAAAGGAACAATTAAACTATTTTTATTATATTATCGACATTTTTACCCGTCTGATTTATCTATAAAAGCACCTGTAGAGAGTCAATGTTATTCGAACAATGAGATTTATGGATCTCAAACATAATTACTCCCACTTTTGTACTTGTAGAGAACGTAGGAAGGTCATGACAAGCACCTTCTTTACACTTTCAGAGCTTATTGGTATAATAATTCTGTTAGGATATTACTCTGCTCTACTTGATTGGTTGTATCTATAAAGATTCATCGGCTACACTACCTAACACTAACTACATATCTCAGCAGCCATCCCTACACAAAATGGGATGGAGTAAAAGAAAATGTGAAAATGTACAGCACAAGAAATTGGGACACAAGTTACAACTGTACAGCAACTAATCTTCTATCCGTTGTATCTCACCCATCATGATGCGATTGCTTGTAACCTTAAAACCAAGAAGAGCAGGATCAATTTGTCTTCCTTTCTTTCCTTTCTTCTTACCACTACGGGCATACTGTGTTGCATCCAATGCCTCTGATGCATGTGCCTCCTGAGCTGTTGGCTTCTTAAGCATGTCACTGAATGATGTCTCTGAAACATCAGCATCACTACAAGATGCAGTTCGTCGAAAGCGCCCGTCTTTCTTTCCAGACGTCACAGCACCAGGAACTTGATTTGCCGCATTACCCCCTAGTGACAGAATTCATACAATGATGAGTTAGCAATTCGGATGGACAGAATGAGTGTGGTGCAAGGGGATTGACAATAACTCTTACAAGCCATAAAGGAATAGCAGACATCAAATCAACTACTCCCTCCGTCCCAATTTATGTTTAAAAAAATAAGGGCATGGAGTTCAAGAAGGAAATGAAGACTTTTGAAACTTGTGACTCAAAATAAGTTATAGATATTTGTGTGGCTAGAAATCATTTGATTCAGGGTAAAATGGAAAGTTTAAACTAAAGTGTTACTAAAATTAGAAAGAATCATTATTTTTTGGACAGAGCAAAAAGAAAGTGTCACATAAATTGGGACGTAGGGAGTAGTATATTCCTCTCACATCTTCAAGGTGCAAAATAGCTTAGCCAATATAGTAATATCAAGACACAATCAGAAGACAGCGATAGCAACAAAAAGGAGAAAGACATCCTACCTTCAGAAGCCATGGCATCTGAAGGATTTTTGCCTCTCACAAGGCTATCAGAATTTATGTCCGATAGACCCTCCTGGGTTGAAGAAATGCGCAAGACAGGTGGACGCTTCGGCAAGATGTTATCTGGCCTTTTTGATGTCACAGCCATCCTATCCAAATAGAAACAAAATACAGATGTATATCAGGAAAGCAAAATCACAACATAATCTTCATTGAGGGATAGGAGCTAGTCCTATATACAAAATAGTAACTCTTCCATGACTTATACAAAAAGAACACTGATTAAAGAAAATATTAACCATTGAAAAGAAAAGGATGAGGAACAAAACTTTTTGAGCAAGGAATAAGTAGCACCATGTAAAAGTTACAATCAGACATATTTGCACAACAGTCTTACAGGATTAAAACACATCTACAAATTAAAAAAAATTCAATATATGACAGTGATTCGTCTAAACATACAGAATGGGAGAAAGTTTTTGAACATCCACATTGGTGCCAAAACACCACCTTTCCTAAGACCAAAACCTAGTGGTAATCACAGTGCCGCTCTTCTCTGGTTACAGCGGGTGTAAGGTCTGCAGGGTAGAAAACTTGACAAACCTTTTGGAACTTTTAGGACGATTTGAGGAAATAGGGGAAGATCTGCAATACTAAATTGTTTTGTACTCCTCACATGACCAGCTTGGTACTGATTTAGTAAAATTTACTTCCTCTGATCAAAACAAAAATACTCATATACGACGTAAGAATATCAGTAAAATGAAGATGGTAGGCAAGTGAAATATCATAACTAAAATGTTCAGTACTCTAAAACAAAAAAGTTTCTTAGTAAGACAACCTTATAATTAGAGTACATTCTTTTTGTAATAGAATCTTGGCAATAAATTCTACACTCCAGGAATTACAAGTAGTGATTTCCTCTTTTAAAGAATTTTATATGAATAAAATTGTTGCAGCTACTGAAGCACAAACTTTACTTGATTTCCCAAACTAACCCATCAGAATGACATACATAAAAATAAGTCCTTTCCAGGAAGAAACAGAAGATAGCACATACCGTTCCTTAGGAATTTCCTCGGTAGCCGAATCCCCTCTATCACTCTTGTCATTGTAGAAGTCAAGACTTCCACGTGAAGATGATTTGAAAACATTACAATCTGTCAAACAATAAAACCTTCTTTTAATAAAAGGATATACAAGCACATACATGCATATACCTAAGTATTCAATGTAATACACAACATATGTATATGTATATATGTGTATATATATATAGAGAGAGAGAGAGAGTAACCTCCAGTCCCAAGTGAAGTGTGCCTGCTGAGCAAGTTAATTGGCATTTCCCCTTCTGCAGTCGTCACACCAGCTTGCCTACCAATACTTTCGCGAGCCTCTAAATGTACCTACAGATAACCATCGTGACATGTAAGAGCACATCTTCATTGCCAACACATATAAGATGTATGTCTGGGATCTTGTAAATCACCTGAGAGGCATCATTGATGCTGGAAAAGACAGGTTGAGCTTCAGCAAAAGCTCCAGAATGAGATGTGAAGGGCAATCTCTCACAAACATCAAGACTATCGGCAATCTCATTTACATGATCTCTCTGTGGTGGCAAATCTGAATTGGAACCATATGACCCAACAGTAAAAGCTTGGTTTAGACTCGTATCCTGGTCCAAAAGAGGGTTGAACGAACGGTTTGAAGCATTTGTCACAGAAAAGTGACCGGAGTGTAAGCCCCTCTCAAACAAAATCCCTCTGGTCATTTCTGCTTGCTCAGTTGACTGCTGGCCAGACTTTTGCTGGAGCAGTTCCATAAGTAATCGCTTTGAACTGTCATCATTAGCACCAGCTGACATCCACATACTTTGATCTTCAGAAGCCCTTTTGACATCAAAATCCCTTCTTTGCCTCTCACCATTAAGATGTAGTTGCTGCATCCTAGTTTCCATCCAATCAGCTGGTAACTGACCATTTCTTTCAGACCAATGATTTTCAATTGTATCTACATTTGGAGCATGAAATTGATTTGAAAACAGAGGACGGTGAGAAGATTGCAAATGGATGCCAGACGAGAAACCAGGCATATGACCAGCTGAGTGCATTCTAGAATTTGGATCTTGCATTTCTAAACCTTGTGCATGCACTAGAGGATTTACGGCATCCAAATTAACACCGGAACCACCACCAGGTACTGACATCGTCCGTTCCAAAGGCATAAATCCAGTGTCATAGAGACCCCGCTGAAGTCTATCCTGCATTGACAAATTCCTTTCCAAATGACTAACATGCTCTTCAGGAGGGGGTATCTGTTGCTGTTGGTAAATATCTATTGGACCAAATCCAGAGTTCGCTCGATGAGCAACACCTGGATTTCTTAGATACTGACCAGTTTCATCAACAGGCCAGACAGCACCAATCTGTCTATCTTCCTCCATTTCCAAACGTTGTCTTAACCTCTCATGTGCTTGTTCTTGTTGACGGACTTGTTGCTCCAAAGGGTGCAACTGTCCATGTTTTGCCCGTGATAGGAGCTCCATTAAATCATTTTGAGGCCCTTGATGTGGCATTTGACCAAACTTTGCTTGAATGAGATGCTCAATAGATGGTTCAGCAGGTCTTGGAGGAAGATGCGGACGCTGTTGCAGTTCACTCAGAATTTGTTGCTTTATCAACACCTGCTCCAGAGCACTGTTATGCCTAATAGCATCAAGATGTGATTGCGTATGACTTGGATCACGTACTTGACTCTGCAATAATTGTTCAAGAACCAGCTGCCTCGCATGGGACTGTTGTTCTTTCATTAGCATTTGCTGTTGATGGAACTGTTGCTGTTGCTGTTGCTGTTGCTGTTGCTGTTGCTGTTGCTGTTGCTGCAGTTGTTGAAGCTGTAACTGTCTCTGCTGTTGCAGCTGAAGCACCATGAAGTGTTCCAGATCCTGCCCAGCCTGACTCGCCAACTGTGGTTGGTGTATTGAATTATGATTTGCCCCACGTTCCATCAAAGCTTCATTTAAGTGACTATTATGAGAGGACATCAAATTATGAGGATGCTGATGCTGATGCTGATGCTGATGCTGAAGTTGTTGGGAAAACAGCTTGTCTGCCAACTCAAACCGGCTCATTTCATGGTCCTGGTGCAATAAGCGGCTGGCATCCATAGCATCTTGATATAAGTTGGGTTCAGATCCAGCATTTCTTCTATAAGCATCAGTCCATGTCTCCACAGCAGATGTTAAGTCTGTCTTGGCACCAAATGGCCCAACCCTTGCAGCACCGGGGTTAAGAACTTGATCCTGGCCACTTGCTCTAAAAGGAACATCTGAGATAGGACCACTCTTTCCTGTAGTGCCTTCAAGCTCTGACCATAATAAACCAAGTGGATGCATTGTCTCTTCATGATTTGGAACTCCACCCTCACACATTGCGCTTGGAGTTGCACGGTGGATATTTGAAGGATCAGTAAGACCAGTGGAAGTTTTTCCAATAGGATTACCACCGCTTCCAGGTCTTCCTGGAAACACAATTTCTGCAAATGAAGGTGGAAACTCAAAGAATTAAATAGCAAAATAACAGATAAAGGTCAACCACATTAAATATCAACAGCCATGACCTTGATGACCTATATGCAGGGAAAGAGGCTAGATTCCCACCTCCAAAGCCACAGGAGGTTATGCATTGAGATAAACAATAAGGATCCAAGCTAAAAATGCTAACTCACCTTCATCTTGAGCAACAAAATTGTTAAAGTCTTCACTATGTGAATATGGAGGTTTAAACTGACGAGCTGGATGATCAGATATTGACTGAATATGATGTCCACCAAGGCCATCAAAATCAGATGGTGGCCAACTCGAGCCATCAAAGGCAGCAGAACCAACCATCTCAGAAACAGAAGCTGAGCTACGTAAACCAGAATCCAACCTCCCCTCTAGTACAGCAGATGGTTCTGCCTGGGAAAGATTGGTGTTACCAACATGCTCATGTTCAAATTTCAAATGCGGCATTATGTCACCAAGTTCAAAGAAAGGTGAATCTTCAGGGGCATCTTCCAAGCGAACTAGTAAGTCCATACCAAAAAATCCCTGCTCAAACCATGAAATGATGTCAGCTCCGAGAAATGGCCCCTGGATTTCACCCTGAGGATCACGATAGTACAAACTCAACTCCTCTGGTGGAATACCTCTTCCTAGAAGGTTGTTCCAATAGATTTCAGAAGAGGACTTCACAAATATAGAATTTGAATCATCAGACACCTTCAAACTGCCATCAAAAGCAACATGTTGATTGTTCTCAAAGATAGGTGTCCTGTTTACTCCGGAATCTGGTAAGCTCTGCACAGAAATATCAGATTGGGACCCACTAATGCATTTAAAGCAGTCACTATTGTCAGTTCTCCTCCTGGTCAACAAACTTCCATCTGCAGCAATAGCTTCAGAAACATAGTCTTTCTGTCCTCCATGATTATCTCCTCCTGAATCGCAAACAAGTTCCTTTGTCAGAAATCAACAGGAAAATCAACCTTGATGAGAAGAGCTGATTTAAATAGAGCTAATACTTTACTCACCATCCAACTTGACCTTGACACCGTTCTCGTAAACAAAGCTATAGGTATTGGCTTCTTCAACACCTATTGAAGTTTTCAGTAACCTATCAACTGTCTCTTCAGTGACATCAGCGGAGGGAGCACCCATTTTTGTATTGTTGAGCTCTGTATCCCCTGTTTCTGGAAGATACACAAACAAATTCAGAGAGAATCTCTTATCCTACTCCAACAAAAAGACAATGGATAGGATGGGAGTAGCAGTCAGTACCGCATACGGACATAGAGTTCGAGAAACAATTACCTGTGACATTATCCATTGATTGACCCTTTCTAAAAGAATTGTGAGAAACGCCACCACCGGTAATTTTACCCTTCCATATATCATTGAGAACAGCCTATAAGATTGATCAAGCAACTTTATGGTATCAAATATTTTTTGAACACTTAGAAAAACCTACAAGTCTGAACAAATGAAGTAATAGATGTAGCTCACCTCCTCCTCAGCATCAGGAACAACAAAAGCTAATGGTTCAATAGCAATTACTTGAGTAACTGGGGGAGCTTCTTCCATATTTTCAGGCATGCTACAAAGAGATGAGCCAAGCTTTTGCCTGCGGTATATGTCAAGAGTTTTCCCCCTTGGATAACTGAATATGCCAGTGGAGATTCTTGATTTTCCAGCAACAGAATTCTCAAATGGCGAAGCACCAATTGCACCCCCAGAGGAAGGTCTTATAATAGTCCCAGTAGACCTCCCACGACCCAAGTTAAATCCCACATTTGACCCTTCTACTTTTCCTCTCTCCTGTCCAAAGCCTGGAGCAGCTCGATAGGAACTTGGAGCTGCCGAGTTGCCCTCCATTTTATAGCGTGGACGCCACTTGTCACGAGAATCTGACTCCCGTTCTGCGACAGTACGGTTAGCCACAAATGTTTGACCATCATTATGAACATCTTCCTTATCTACATCTATCCTTTTCTCACAGCGATTTTCCTTTTCTTTGTCATCAGGACCCCACCTAGAAGACCACTTATTATCACGCCTTGTATCAAGCCCATAATTGCGGTTATTAACATCAAGCTCAGCACGGCGATCGGTTTTCCTTCGTTCTCTCCGACCAAGCAAGCCAGTTTCCCTCTCTTCCTCCCGCCACCGGCGACCACTCTCAGTCTCCATTGTCGTTCTTCTCCAATCCTTCTTGTCCTCAGGTACATCTGTACGCCAAGCCTCCTTCTGACTTGAATCAACAGAACTTCCAAGTGACAGAGAGCTTGGTGGACGCATTTCCTATGATGAATAAATAACAGTAGAAAACATTTCACTAGAAACTTCAAGCAGTATAAAAGAAATATGGGCAAGTGTAACATCTGAACATCTGGCACACTGAGATATATAGAGAGAGAGAAGAATGGAAATCCAAATCTCAAAAAGATCACAGCTGAATAACATGAAGGTCGCAAATGAAGCAAAAATTTTCCTCAGTTCTGCTTAACATTGCAACAGAAATCGGTAACAGACACTTCAAGAATTTCATAGGTAGAAAGTCTAGGAGGAAATAATGCTATAACGTGATCGAACTCAGTTAGAGTTTAAAAGAAAAGTGTTTTTTGGGTGTTTCAAGGTAGCTTTTTTTGTTTAGATCAATAAGAGGAGCTTGGATCGACAGTGACTTTCTAAATCTCAGTTTTAAGATGTAGAACTGTTATGAAGCCACAAGTAATGGACGACGTTCATGACAGAAGTATTTCCTCAGTGGTCATGGGCGGTAAATACCATAAAAAATTACAGGATTAACGAACAAAAACCTTTGTTACTCTTCTACTCCAATTGCTTAGTGCGATCCTTCAAAGGGGTGAGGTTTTCCGTCTTAAGCAGATCAAACACACTTAGTCAACACCTATGGGTACTACAAGATCAAAATCAATATCTTGCTTATGTTTAATATGGTTTGATGCCAAGATTTCAAGAAGACTGTCTAATTCAACAACAAAACACTTCATTCTCAGGGGTTCCCTATATATACTAAGAAAGGGGAATCTCCGGATGGAACAAACCATTTCCTTTTTAATTTCGACTAATACGTACAATTCATCATATCATACAGAAAGCAAGTAAAAAGTCCCAATCATGTACAAAAAAACATTTTTAAAGTTTACAATGAGTTTATATGATCTATTGAGTTTGAGATGATGTTGTAACTCCAGGAGGGAGGGGCTATTATACATCCAAATCTCGAATCTCTCTCAAACTGCAAGCCATCTCTGAAGTATTCCACCAAATAATAAGAGACTAAAGTGAGTGTAAGACGCATTACATTAGATAATAGCAGATCTTAGGGTCGAAAAGGAAACTGTCAAGTTAGGAATTCTACTTATGAGTATAGTTTGTATGATGGAATTATCCATTGAGGAGCATAAATGAGTACAAAACAGCTAAGCATGTAAGAGAAATTGACCAAAAACTCACCATCTTTGTGTCACTAGGTTTAACATAAAGCCACTGCGGAGACAAAGGAATGCTGCTGTCCACCATTGCTTGATCTAAAGCAAGGTCAAGGAGAATTACAAGAGAAGGTAAAAAGTATCAGAAGAAGATCCACAGTCCGCATGTAATACAAATAAAAAAAATGAAGAGAAATACCTTTAGAAATATCAAGCTGGCCCATGAAAGGCTTGTTGTCATCATTACCTGCAGATGTTTGTTAGCAAGACAAAAATCAAGTAAATAAATAAGAAGAGTTGAAGATGGATAGTGAAAATCTAGTTGCAGCCACATGTAGATCCAAAGACGATGATATTTTAGTGAAAAAACCAACAACTTCCTACTGATAAATGTTGACAAGCATCAATTGACCAAAAGAGTGGCCGCTACAGTGTATTTTGAGATGAATTTTCGATAGACTGAAATGTGAAGCAGAGAAACAAATAGAGGCGGCTGATCTGAAGCCCTAGAATTATCTAAATTGAAGATTCAAAAATAAGATCAATGAACCCTAAACTAAGCATACATCAATTGTCAATCAAAATTAAACAAAATATAGAGCACCTTTGGACTGATCGGAAGTCTTAGAGGAAAGAAGATCGTCAGGAAGATCAAGATTTCCTTCTGCCATGGCCTTGTCGAGATGTGTAAGAAAGAGGATAGATACAGAGAAATAAATCGGAGAAAAAGGGAAGAGAGTGAAATGGAAGAGTCAAATAAGAGTGAATGTGTATTTGAGGAGCGAAGCACAGGCCAGAGAGTTTTAGGGTTCCAAGAGCTATTGATGAGAACTGTTGCAGAGAGAAAAAGAGAGATGCGCGAGTCGGGGACAGGTGACGGAGAAGAAAAGGCTGAGGGTTTGGGTGGTCACTAGAGCCAAATCATCTTCTGGAAAATTAAAAATTTAAAAAGAAATTTTTAGACAAAACTATGTCTATTTTGGTCATTCAAATTAAATTTTAATCATCTTTAATAAATTCTTTAAATTTATTTACCACAATATAGTGGTAAGAATACATGTAGTCTGATGTGAGCTTAAAGACAAGCAATTGTGTGTATTCGATCGGATACTATATTAATACGGTACATGCATACCTAAAGATCTCAAGATTAAAAATCCTTTATCATGTGTGTACATATGAAATTGATGAATTATATAGATTGTACAATAGTGAGATTAGTAGGGGATATGAACTCCCAGAGCACGTGACTATTTGATTATTTAGAGTTGGCTACTATTATTGTATATGTTATATGTGTGTATATGTGTTTGATGATCCTAAGTAAAGTTATTGTGAGACATTGTTATGTCGAAGGTAAAGGATAGTGATCTATGAAATTTCATTACTAGCGTGTTGAAATATTGATTTCATGTGATGCTCATGTCCATCTAATTTGACTAGGTGTATATTTCTCTTTCTTTGTGGGATGTCTCTTTACAAGTAAAAAGGATTATGACCACAATGCTCCCTGGTGGTCAAATGATTAGTACATGTGAGAATTAGACGGTGCGAAATAATAGTGTTTAGGAAAGAAAAAATTGTTCTGAAAATTGATTTCAAACTTTAAGGTAAAAAAATCGATTTTAAGGAGTTGCCACTTAATTTTTTAATAGAAATTAAGAAAACTTCTAAAATTAATTTCAAAAGACTTAAAACAGAAAAATCTTTTGAAATTCCAAAGAAGAGGTACGTAGTTCTTATTTCCATTTCAAGAAGATTTTACGCTCTTGAAATGTTCACTAACATGCGATAATCCGATGACTTGAAAACTTTATGACTAACTTTGGTAAATATTTAAAGGAAAAGATATTTAAACTAATTTGGAAAAGATAACAATTTAAGACACTTCAAATAATTTCAAGAGAAAGTTTTGTCAAAAATAACAAAGTAAAGAAAGGCAATTAAATAAATCACTTAAATAGAAAAATTCATTATCACAAAAGATGGTTTGTCTTTAAAAGATTTAATTAAGTTAATCTAAAAATATAAGTTAGAATTAAATACAATAATATATATATATATATATATATATAAATAATAACAAGAGAGAGATAAATTTGGGCTCCTGCCCAAATTCAGAGTATTGGGCTAACAAGCCCATTCTTTCTTCCTGTCCTAATTTTTAAGTAATTCAGTCTTTTAAGACACTTCGTTTTGGGCCTAGCCCAATTTTGTTGTATCATTATGTGTATAACCACTATATACTTGATGTATATCTTGTATATTAGAGGTATATTGATTGTATACAACCCTTTTTCCTGTATATTAGCTTCTATTGCTCTGTGTATCAGCGTCTATTTTTCAAAACAAATACGAGGCCACTCGATAAAGAAAATTGAGCCTCCGTGGCTCAACTCGGGAATGCAAAGAGGAAAGGAAGTCCACTAGGGACTCGGATAGACATCACATGCAAACAAGAGGACCTAGAATAACATATAATTCAACTAAAATGAAAAAAGGAGATAATAAAAGATATATTGGAAAAAGATAATTTTAAAAGAGTAATTGAAAGGGAGCAGTGATCATTCAAGCTATAATGAAGTAACATGGCAACTAGTAACATGCATATACGTAGAAAAGTACAAGAAAGAGAGCAAAATTGGTCATTATCATATATTCAAGTAACTAAAAGACATGGAATTAACATATATATACTACACTAACTCAAATCTTAAAACTGTAATTAAACTAAGAACTCTTAAGAAAATCAAGCCACGAAAGTTCTAACATAACAGTAGCTTAAATATATATTCTCGCTTTAAAGAGATTTCAATGTTATTCAAGTTATGAAAAAGAAAAACTTATCACATTCTTACGTACTTGAAACTAAAAAAATAAATAAATCTATATACCAATTTCCTAATGAACAGAGAACCAATTAATAGAGATAGAGCAAACAAATAAGAAACCTTCACAGTGGCATTGTAATGAAGCTTGGGTGACTTAAATTAATCATATTATTACAAAGAGAACAATCAAATGAACATAAAGAGATATGGACAATCAAGAGATGGAGAGGGAACTGGAAGAGGACAAAGAAAGGATATCAAATAAAAAAAGAAATTTTTAGACAAAATTATGTCTATTTTGGTCATTCAAATTAAATTTTAATCATCTTTAATAAATTCTTTAAATTTATTTACCACAATATAGTGGTAAGAATACATGTAGTCTGATACGAGCTTAAAGACAAGCAATTGTGTGTATTCGATCGGGTACTATATCAATACGGTACATGGATACCTAAAGATCCCAAGATTAAAAATCCTTTATCATGTGTGTACATATGAGATTGATGAATTATATAGATTGTACAATAGTAAGATTAGTAGGGGATATGAACTCCCCGATGACGTGACTTTTTGATTATTTAGAGTTGGCTACTATTATTGTATATGTTCTATGTGTATATGTGTTTGATGATCCTAAGTAAAATTATTGTGAGACATTGGTATGTCGAAGGTAAGGTTAGTGATCTATGAAATTTCATTACTAGCGTGTTGAAATACTGATTTCATGTGATGCTCATGTCAATCTGATTTGACTAGCTGTATATTTCTCCTTCTTTATCATAAAGCTCTTGATGGTCAAATGATTAGTACATTTGAGAATTAAACGGTGCAAAATAATAGTGTTTAGGAAAGATGTCGTTTTGAAAATTGATTCCATACTTTAAGGTAAAAATATCGATTTTAAGGAGTTGCCACTTAGTTTTTTAAAAGAAATTAAGAAAACTTCTAAAATTAATTTCAAAAGATTTAAAACAAAAAAATATTTTGAAATTCCAAAAAAGGGGTACAAAGTTCTTATTTTCATTTCAAGAAGATTTTACGCACTTGAAATGTCCGCTAACACGCGGATATCCGATGACTTGAAAACTTTATGACTAATTTTGGTAAATATTTAAATGAAAAGATATTTAAAGTTATTTGGAAAAGATAACAATTTAAGACACTTGAAATAATTTAAAGAGAAAGCTTTGTAAAAAATAACTAAGTAAAGAAAGACAATTAAATAAATCACTTAAATAGAAAAATTCATTATAACAAAAGATGGTTTTTTTTAAGAGATTTAATTAAGTTAATCTAAAAATATAAGTTAGAATTAAATACAATAAAAAAAACACAATAACAAGAGAGAGATAAATTTGGGCTCTTTCTTCCTGTCCTAATTTTTAAGTAATTCAGTCTTTTAAGACACTTCATTTTGGGCCTAGCCCAATTTGTTGTATCATTATGTATATAACCACTGTATACTTGGGGTCGTTTGGTACAAAAATTAATAACGCAGGGTTTAGTAATGTAAGGATTAGTAATGCAGAGATTAGTAGTGTGGGATTAATAATACAGGGTTTATTTTTATCAAGTGTTTGGTTCATTGTTTCTCACCTCATCTTGTGTTTGGATTAAAACTCTATAAAAAGTTTCTTTCCAATTATACCCTTGAATTATTAAATAATTGGATCAAGGTAGATAATTGTCGGACAACATTATTTTTGTATGGCTTTCTAACTAGCTATGAGAAAAATATTTTTGTTGTCATGTTTGCTATTTTTTCACTTGAATTATTTGAGGATAAATAATTGTCATCTTAATAAACTGATTACTCACAAAATGTCAATTTTCAATTTTAAAAAGATAAATCATCTACTTTTAAAATCGAAAAGACGGTAAACAATAGTAAAATTGAATAAACCATCTACATTTACACATAAAAATTGCAAGTTGTAGTTTTAATATGTATGCAATTTTATAAATTGTTGTAAAAACAAATAATTAGAAAACCTATATATATATATATATATATATACTAGAAGAAACTTTCCAAGTGGGGAATGTATAATATTTTCTATGTTTCAATTTATATGATTCATTTTTTATTTTAATGAATTTTAAAAAGAATAATATATTTTTTTATTTGATAAATATTTGATAATATTATCAATATTTTGCTCATATACGGTCCCCCTTGTTTGATAAAAAAGTCTATAAAAAAGTGTTTTTTTAAGACTAATTTTAAAATATTGCGAAGTTTTTCTATATTTTTTAAACTTTATGCTTAATCAAACTATATCACATAAATTGATATCGATAAATATATTGTTGACAGTGGTTGTCCTTGTGTCTATAGATAAAATTCCAAAATAATTTTAAAATTGACCCCACCTTTCCTTAACAAATAAAATAATTAAACTATGTGCAATGTATCTTTAAGTTCTGATTTTGACGAAATCTATTAGATTTCACTAAGTTGAAAGTTGAGAAAATTGAATAAAAGGTGTCAAATAAGTGTCGATTTTGTTTTTGGTGACACTTCGATCAAGAAAGGGTCAAACTCACTTAAAATTGTAATTAAGTTAATTTGGGACCAAATTAATATTTTAAAACTTCTTAATCTTTTATAAAATACAAAAAACATCCCATTCTTTAACTATTTTAAATCTAACCTAACCATTAAGAAAAAAAAGATCCAAACTTCTCTCTTCTTCTCCTCCAACGTCGTTCTCTCCATCTTCTTCTTCTTCCCTTTGGAAAATCCAACCTTCAACAGCTTAAGCTTCTCATTCTCTTCCTCCTCATCTCCGGTCGTCAATCTTTTTGAAACTTAACGTTGTCTTCGACTGTGACTATTGTGGGTAAGTCATTTTTTTAGAAATCGTTGGGTTAATGAACAAGAAATCGTTCTATAGTTCTGAAAATTGAATAATGGACCTGGTATTTCTTGTTTATGAAACACAATCAGAGAAACCCAAAAAACCCTAACTTTTAGAAAATGTAATGTGTTGTTGTTGTTCAGTGAAAAGTCATTTTTTTGCTGATTTCGTTCTTCTTTTTGTGAACATTTTGTTGATATTTTGATAGAAATATTAGTTTGTACAGTTGTCCAACATAAAACTAATTTGTTGAAAGAAGTGTCATATGTTGCAACATACGAGTGATTTGTTGGTATAACCTCCAACATATTTGTCATATATGTTGCAACAAAACACCTATATGTTACACCAACATAATGGTCATATGTAGTAACAGGTTACTCATGTGTTGCAACATAAGGTTCATCTGTGGCAACAGAAGTATAAATTGATACCCCTTATTTTTTTATAATCAGTTGTAACCTCTCTTGTTTATCTTGTAGATAAAATGTCAATGAACATTTTGTTGATATTTTGATAGAAATATTAGTTTGTACAGTTGTCCAACATAAAACTAATTTGTTGAAAGAAGTGTCATATGTTGCAACATACGAGTGATTTGTTGGTATAAACTCCAACATATTTGTCATATGTTGCAACAAAACACCTATATGTTACACCAACAGAATGGTCATCTGTAGTAACAGGTTACTCATATGTTGCAACATAAGGTTCATCTATGGCAACAAAAGTATAAATTGACACCCCTTATTTTTTTTATAATCAGTTATAACCTCTCTCGTTTATCTTGTAGATAAAATGTCACAAGAAGGTTCATCTGTGGCAACAACTCAATCTTTTGTTCCTGCTACTTCCTCTTCTAACATCAAATGCTCTTCCTGTCGATGTGAAGGATGTGAGCAGCAATATCATTTTTTACTTAGTCGTGTTAAACAATTGACTAATACTATTAAAGAGTTGACATCTAATATTGATGTCCATACATCCAAGAAGATTTCACAGCCTTTGAAGGTTAGGAAGTTGAAAAAATCAATTTCCAAATCACTTTCTATAATCAATAAAAGAAAAAAATCAATCACTACTGCTCCACTATCACTATCTTGCTCAACAACAAAAGGGAAGGAGAAAGTCGTCAGTTGTGATGTGCGACAACAATATCCATTTGAAGGTTTTAACATTTTCGGTGAGGGTCCAACTCAACTAATGTCATCCTTCTCGCAATGGATAAACAAGGGTCTTTACAAGCATCATGCAAAAAAGTAAAGTCAACTTCACTTGTCAAGTATTATTATTAATATTTTTTCTTGATGTCCACTCAATAATTATTTTTAATGTTTATACACTCACAGAAAAGACAAGGATGGGCACTACTTAGTTAATTGCTCGAAACTTGGATTCAAAGAACTTGATTTTGTAGTTGCATTCCCGACGACGAAGGACTGGTTTTACGTAATGTCCCAACTAAGTCTGGCAGCGAAACTGGTACCGGAACGACCGGACCGAGATTCACTGTAACCGGGATTCTGCCAAACAATTAATCCGGAACCGGAACGAAACCGGTACCGGGATTTCCGGTATTTTTGCAGTTTACCGTCCCGTATCGGTATATACCGGGACCGGACCGGACCGGTAGACCTGTACACGCCTAAATTTAAAAATAAAAATAAAATTCAATACTAATTAAAATCTTAACTTAAAGTTAAAAATAAAATATTTCAAAATATATATAAAACTTATTAAGTTTTTTATAAAATAAAATTTAAACTCTTAATTCTTAAAGTTTAAATTTCAAACTTTAAAAGTTTAAAGTTTAAAATTTCAAAGTTCAAACTTTGAAAGTTAAAAAGTTTAAATTTCAAACTTTAAACTTTTAAAAATTTTAATTTCAAACTTTAAAACTTTTAACTTTAAAATTTTAAATTTTACATCAAACTTTTAATTTTCAAATTTTTAAAATTTGAAATTATAACTTAAGTTTCAAATTTTTAAAATTTGAAATTATAACTTAAGTTTCAACTTTGAAACATTTAAAAATTGAAATATAATAAAAAGATTTGTATTAAATTGAAGACAATAATTAAAAAAAGGCGAATAGCCTATAATTATATTAATGAAATCTAAATACTACAATTTGCATTACAAATATTAGTAGAGGACATAATCTACGCAGCCACCTTCTATGAAGGGTTCTGTTTGAAATACACCTCGAATTATCATACTAATATTTGAAGGCTCTATCAAAGTCTTGTCTTAAATCATTTAACATTTCTCTAGTAACATGGTCTAGAATTGGTTGATTGGCTAGTTCCTCCAATGCATCAATGCCGTCGTCACTACAATCTTGCAACATTTCATCTACATCACTTTCAAATTGAGTAGGTAAAGGTGGACGCCCATAATTCCTTCTTTCGGCATTAATCCAATCTCTAAATAATACTGATATCTCCAAGCTGTCTGCTGCTAATGAATGTCTATGCTCTCCAATTTGAAATCTTGCCGCACTAAAAGTGCCCTCCGAAGCTACTGAAATGCTTGAATAGCTAGCACATCTCTAACCACCGGTTGAAGTTTTGGAAAAAACTTGTCGCGTTTCCTCCACCAATCTAAAAGGTCAGGTACACCTCGATCATCCTTAATAGTTTCCGTTGCCTGATTAAGATATTCATCAAAATCATTCTTTTCATTAGAAGAAAGACCAAGATAACTTTCTAGCATATCATCAATATTATCTTCAAGTTGTTCATATCTACATCTAGAAGCTTCAGGTTGTTCATTACGTACTACTTCATTTATTATACCAGAATTATACAAGTCATACAATTTTCTAGCTTCAATTTTTATACTATTTTTAACTGTTGCCAAGTTAGGTGTTTCATAATCTTGAATATCTAAATTGAAATATATTTTATCAACCATTCGTGATGCACCTATTTCTTTGTAAAATGGGTTTAATAAACAAGCAGTTAAATAGATTTGAGGAATAGGAAAAAAATATTTTTAAAATTTTTCAATCATAGCATTAACAGTATTTGCAAACCTTGGTTTATTTTTGAATTTAAAAATTTTACTAGAAATAGCACAAATATTTCGTAAAACTGAGCAAATAGCTGGATAATAAAGTCCAGAAATTTCTTTTGTAGCTAAATAAAAAACGTTTAAAAAGTCTATAAGATCTTTTACGTCATTCCAATCATTATCATCAAGTCTATAGTCCATATTTGAATTATGAGCATTCCAAACCATTTGTAAAGATTTTCTATATTCATAAGCGACTTGAAGCATTTCAAATAAAGGCAAAAAAAGATCTGCAGTCAACATTGAGCGATTAAACCTGGAGGAGCATCAACATTCTTGAAGAGTGGTGGA
Organism: Solanum appendiculatum; assembly: GCA_018342035.1. Taxonomy (NCBI): domain Eukaryota; kingdom Viridiplantae; phylum Streptophyta; class Magnoliopsida; order Solanales; family Solanaceae; genus Solanum; species Solanum appendiculatum. The sequence goes on along the minus strand of JAGDQO010001929.1, from coordinate 36,777 downwards.
TCAGAGCTACCCATGCACTCCGTCCCAAGACCACCTACAGAAAAACAAACAACTATAGTCAGTAGGAGGAAGAAAAGCATAAACAACGAGAGAGACATGATGTTATAAAGCAAGAAGACTTACCAAATGATGAAGCTACCCTCCATTAGACTAGATCCGACAAAAACAAACAACGAGCATAACCCATGCACTGAGAACAACATAATCAGGTTGATGACCCACAACAGGGCATGCGGAGACTTAGATTCGTCCAAGGTGGTAACATCTTCTGAGTGAGAGTGAGAGGTGAGAGTGAGGAGAAAGGAAAGAAAAAGAAAAAGAAAACAAGAATTAATAGACATAGGGGTTAACTTATTTATAACCCTGCGAATGGGCCTTTAATTGTTGCTGGGCCTTATTGGTTGCAACCGATTATTATTCTATTCCAACTTTTCACATTTCTGTTACAACTGATTCATATTCTGTTGCAACATTCGTACATTCTGTTGCAACATTTGAACATTCTGTTGCAACATATTCATATTATGTTGCAACAGATGCAAGGTAGATGCTTACGTTAATTGATAAATTAAGTAATTAAAAACGTTACATTATACCATATTTCATTACATTAGACCATAATTTAGTAATTAAACATGTTATAACACTATGTATAACGATTATCTATTGTGTTTTGTCACAATCATATTGAATTGCTTAGTCATCACATGATGAACTAATGGTATAATACTATTATGTATTGAATAATTGACTAATTAGACGAAGATTGATATATTAGACCATGATTTAGTAATTAAACATGTTATAACACTATATATTATGATTGTCTATTGTGTTATATCACAATCATATTGAATTGCTTAGTCATCACATGATGAACTAATGGTATAATACTATTATGTATTGAATAACTGACTAATTAGATGAAGATTGTTACAATAGACCATAATTTAGTAATTAAACATGTTATAACACTATATATTAGTATTACTTATTGTCTTAGGTCACAATTGTATTGAATTACGACGAAAAACCACATGTATGGTTATACATATGTTGCAACATATGACATATATGTGGTAATATCAACAAAAAATTGACAATATGTTCCAACGGATTACCGATATGTTGCAATTTAAGTCAATTGTGTGTGATAAATCTACAACAGAATAGACATATGTTGCAACAGATGCAAGGTAGATGCATAAGTTAATTGATAAATTAAGTAATTTAGTAATTAAAAATGTTACATTAGACCATATTTCATTACATTAGACCATAATTTAGTAATTAAACATGTTATAACACTATGTATAACGATTATCTATTGTGTTTTGTCACAATCATATTGAATTGCTTAGTCATCACATGACGAACTAATGGTATAATACTATTATGTATTGAATAACTGACTAATTAGATGAAGATTGTTACATTAGACCATAGTTTAGTAATTAAACATGTTATAACACTATATATTAGTATTACTTATTGTCTTAGGTCACAATTGTATTGAATTACAACGAAAAACCACATGTATGGTTATTCATATGTTGCAACATATGACATATATGTGGTAATTTCAACAAAAAATTGACCATATGTTCCAACAGATTACCGATATGTTGCAATTTAAGTCAATTGTGTGTGATAAATCTACAACAGAATAGACATATGCTGCAACAGATGCAAGGTAAATGCATACATTAATTGATAAATTAAGTAATTTAGTAGTTAAAAATGTTACATTAGACCATATTTCATTATATTAGACCATAATTTAGTAATTAAACATGTTATAACACTATGTATAACGATTATCTATTGTGTTTTGTCACAATTATATTGAATGCTTGGTCATTGATGTGAGACCAAAAATATATTTTCTTATCATTATTTGTCTCACATTTAGTATTTATATTTGTCCTTTTTGAGTATGGATTTTATGGATTGTGCTAAATAGTGTATTTTATTTGTAGGATTAAATTGGTGTGAAGATAAAGAAATTTGGAGCTAAAATGAATTAAAGATGGAAGATTATAGAAGAAAATCAAGCAGACAATTTAATGGATTAAATTGAATATTATATTATATTTATATATATAATCAAACTATCAAAAGAAAAGAAAGAAAACATACCTGCGCCCGAGGTGAAGCTGTGACACATGGCAGCTATGGGAAGCATTGAAGATTGAGGCGGTTGGACCCTTTTTCACGCGTACTACAATTTCAATTCTTTTGGGTTTTGAATTTTTAAGTTGTTTTGGACTCAATTATTTTATTTATAGATATAAAAAGTCTTATAATGTAGTAATTAAACATATTATAACACTATATATTAGTATTACTTATTATCTTAGGTCACAATTGTATTGAATTACAACAAAAAACCGCATGTATGGTTATACATATGTTGCAACATATAACATATCTGTGGTAATTTCAACAAAATATTGATCATATGTTCCAAAAGATTACCGATATGTTGCAATTTAAGTTAATTCTGTGTGATAAATCTACAACAGAATAGATATATATTGCAACAGATGCAAGGTAGATGCATGCATTAATTGATAAATTAAGTAATTTAGTAGTTAAAAATGTTACATTAGACCATATTTCATTACATTAGACTATAATTTAGTAATTAAACATGTTATAACACTATGTATAACGATTATCTATTGTGTTTTGTCACAATCATATTGAATTGCTTAGTCATCACATGACGAACTAATGGTATAATACTATTATGTATTGAATAACTGACTAATTAGATGAAGATTGTTATATTAGACCATAATTTAGTAATTAAACATGTAATAACACTATATATTAGTATTACTTATTGTCTTAGGTTACAATTGTATTGAATTACAACGAAAAATCACATGTATGGTTATACATATGTTGCAACATATGACATATATGTGGTAATTTCAACAAAAAATTGACCATATGTTCCAACAGATTACTGATATGTTGCAATTTAAGTCAATTCTGTGTGATAAATCTACAACAGAATAGACATATGCTGCAACAGATGCAAGGTAGATGCATACGTTAATTGATAAATTAAGTAATTTAGTAATTAAAAATGTTACATTAGACCATATTCATTACATTAGACCATAATTTAGTAATTAAACATGTTATAACACTATGTATAATGATTATCTATTGTGTTTTGTCACAATCATATTGAATTGCTTAGTCATTTATGTGAGGCTAAAAATATATTTTCTTATCATTATTTGTCTCACATTTAGTATTTATATTTGTCATTTTTAAGCATGGATTTTATGAATTGTGCCAAATAGTGTATTTTATTTGTAGGATTAAATTGGTGTGAAGATGAAGAAATTTGGAGCTAAAATGAATTAAAGATGGGAGATTATAGAAGAAAATCAAGTAGACAGCTTAATAGATTAAATTGAATATTATATTATATTTATGTATATAATCAAACTATCAAAAGAAAAGAAAGAAAACATACCTGCGCCCGAGGTGAAGCTGTGACACGTGGCAGCTATGGGAAGCATTGGAGATTGAGGCGGTTGGACCCTTTTTCACGCGTACTACTATTTCAATTCTTTTGGATCTTGGTTTCCAAATTTATTTTGGATTCAATTATTTTATTTATAGATAAAGAAAATCCTATAATTTAGTAATTAAACATGTTATAACACTATATATTAGTATTACTTATTGTCTTAGGTCACAATTGTATTGAATTACAACGAAAAATCACATGTATGGTTATGCATATGTTGCTACATATGACATATCTGTGATAATTTCAATAAAAAATTGACCATATTTTCCAACAGATTACCGATATGTTGCAAGTTAAGTCAATTCTATGTGATAAATCTACAACAGAATAGACATATGCTGCAATAGATGCAAGGTAGATGCATAAGTTAATTGAGAAATTAAGTAATTTAGTAATTAAAAATGTTACATTAGACCATAATTTAGTAATTAAACATGTTATAACACTATGTATAATGATTATCTATTGTGTTTTGTCACAATCGTATGAATTGCTTAGTCATCACATGATGAACAAATAGTATAATACTATTATGCATTCATGAATAACTGACTAATTAGTAATTAAAAACGTTACACTACACAATAATATTGAATTATCATGAAAAACCATAATAATATGTTGCCACAGAATATACATATGTTTCCACAGATGCAAATATATTAATTGATAATATGTCAAAACAACTACACAATCAAAGATGGCAATCATGAGGTAAAAATTCAACTACATAATCTAGTTCTAAATCACAACTACATAATTCACAATGAATATCTTCTTCATCGTCACTTCCCTTGGGCCAGCCTTTCTTGCGAAGTTTTTGCTCGTGTTGATGAACAGTGCAACGAATGGGTCTTTATCCCAAAACATAAGGTTTTGACACCCACATTCTACCTAAGACTTGTCGTAAATTATGTCGACATGTCCTTATTTTATGTGGCTCCGTTTGTTTCATGTTGGCAATGAACATTAAACCTTCTCGCATGGATTCACCGCCCCTGAAGATTGAAATTATAGCAAGCGCATAGGATGCACCAATGTGGCCTCCGTCTACTGCTTGATTCATGATTTCCACAACATTTGAATCGTTTTTGTTGAAGAAGTCAAACTACAAAGGAAAGAAACACATTTAAAAGACAGAATACATTGATAAAAACGTGAATACATACGAAGAACATTAAAAATTACCACGCCTTTTCTGTATAAGGCTTCTAAATTCCCAGATGCTCTGCAAATATACAAGAAAGAAGTAGATTTTTCAAATAACCGACGCTTCACTCGCCGTCTAAAATCAGGAAAGTCGACCAACGTAACCTTCTGATATACAAAAGGTTCATTACCGATTTTATTAAGGATCCTGCAACTGAGAAATCAAATCAAACTGTTAGGAAATAAAATTTAAAGAGAGGCGAAAACTGATTTATATAAATACCTTAATTTAACATTCATTAAATCTTTGAAGGAGTTGGAAGGAATCCTTTCAACAATATCAATAAGTAGACATCTCAGAAGGGATGCAACGTAGTTTGTAAATTTTCGTTTTTTAATCCCCCGCGTCATTTTTTTACTCTCCTTCCCAACAAAAGTTTTTAGACTTCTTTCTCTTAAAAGGATTGTGAAGAAGTTGCAACTTTTGAGTTTTAAATGTTTTCAAATAGCCTTTTGTTTTGAAAAGGGGTAGAATATGAAGAGTTGTAATTATGTTCCTTTAATGACAACCGTTTTTTTGAAAGTTGTTCCAATGACAGTGTACGTGATTGATTGTTGACACTTAACAGGTAATTATATGACACATATATTGTAATAGATGCACAATTATGTTGTCAGTTGTAACACACAATTGAAATATGTTGTAACAGATGCACAATTATGTTGTAAGTTGTAACACACAATTGAAATATGTTGGAACAGATGCACATTTATGTTGTAAATTGTAACACACAATTGAAATATGTTGAAACAGATGCACAATTATGTTGTAAGTTGTAACACACAATTGAAATATGTTGGAACAGATGCACAATTATGTTGTAAGTTGGAACAGATGCACAATTATGTTGTAAGTTGTAACACACAATTGAAATATGTTGGAACAGATGCACAATTATGTTGTAAGTTGTAACACACAATTGAAATATGTTGGAACAGATGCACATTTATGTTGTAAGTTGTAACACACAATTGAAATATGTTGGAACAAATGCACAATCAATCATTCAAATTAACATAATCCTCAAATAAAAAAGAACATTCATTAAAATTCAACGATAATTATGAAGCATTTCGATTTGGACATGTAATTTTTTTGTGGCCAATGTCCTTACATACGGAACACTTATTTTTTCTTGTTGGAAATGATTCACCAACTCCACGCCTTCTCTTATATCTTCTTCTTCCAGGTTTGCTTGGATCAACATATGGAGGAGGTATTTCTCTCTCTAAGATATCCAAAGGGACAGTCCAAGAATCTTCGGGTGGCATAGGATGAATTTCCTCACAGTATGCAATTATGTATTTTTCCACTGAATAATATAGAGATGAGTACTCATAAATATGATTTCCAAATTGTGCACCATATTGGGCTCGAAGCACTGCCATAGCATGTGGACAAGGTATTTTGTCCAAGTCAAAAATTCTACAAGTACAAGTTTTTCTTTGTAGATCCACCGTAGCAACGTCACCATGACCAGTGACACTGAACTTGTAGTTAGCAATTTGATGAGCCAACAACTTATTGCCCAAGTTGACATACTTTGATATATCTTTTTCAATTGAAGGAACAAGTCTATCTGCAGAGTTCACCAACTTCATACGCCACTGATGAAATAAAAGTGCAAATCTCCTGTTTATTTCATCAAATAGTGCGACAATGGGAAATTCTCTTTCAACATCAAACATAGCATTCACCGACTCAGCAATGTTTGACGTCATAATGTTATATCTACACAACAAAAATAAAATCAATCAGTAAAACATAAAATTGTAATTTTACAATCTATAAAATCCTAGACAATAATGTACCTATTTCCCGGGCAGAATGCCCTGTTCCATGTGTCGAATCCAATGCGTTCAAGAGTTTCAGCTGCCTTTGGTACCAAATCTCTTATTTGATTGAAATGGTCATTGAAATCACATAAATCGTATGCCTTTGCTGCTTTATAAAATTAGGATACTACCTTTGAATTGTGAAAGTTATTTCGAATATTTTCCCTAAGGTGTCTCATGCAACAACCATAATGAGCTGTAGGGTAGATAGTCGAAACCATCTTCCGAATACTTGGATGCCTATCAGAAATAATGCACAACTCATCAGTATCATCCACAAATGTTCTCAACTGTTCAAAAAAATATTGATATGACGCATCACACTCCTTGTCTACAACACAAAAAGCCACTGAAAATATATGATTCTTAGCATCTTGTGCCACCGCCGATAGCAAAACTCCTTCATACTTGCTCCTCAGGAATGTCCCATCAACGGCTATTGCTTTTTTCATTTCTTGAAAACCAATAATCCAAGCAGCACATGATACAAAGGAGTACTTGAACCTCCCATTTTCATCAAGCGCCAATGCCGTCTTGCTTCCTGGATTTGAAAGTTCAAGCATATAACGATATGCATCAAGCACTGCATATTCGTGCTCATGTGTTCCCCTAACCGAAGCCTTAGCATGCTCCATGCCCTTATAAATCTTCCAATAACTGACCTTACAACCCAACTCTGTGTGGAGTTGATTTGACATGTCTCTTGTGGATGGTCCTTTACCATTGGGAAACCTATTTTCAAAGTATTTACCAATGACTTTTGCCGTGGTATGCGGATTATGGCTCGTAAGATGCTCTGAACCACATGTATGGTATTTTCGATAGATTATCATGACAAATCTATCACTACTTATAAATTTTACAGCCCTCAACCACCACTTGCACTCCGGATGTGAACATTTAAAAGAATACACATTACGAGAATTGATCGCCTTTGTCAATCTAAAATCTTTTTTCAAGCAAGCAATTTTCAATGAAGTTGCTAGTTCTTCCTTGTTCTTGAATATCATTCCTGTATAAAAAATCAGTTTCATCATCTTGAACATTGCTCACCCATGATGAATGAGAAGAAGTTGGATTGTTGCTCCCGATAATAGGTGAAGGAGTTTTGTCCTCCCCAATGCCCGTCACATTAAAATTCACTTCATCTTCTCCAATTTCATCATGATTATTCATGTTCACATCATTAAATTCAGCATTTAACATATCTTGCTGGTCTTCTTCTAGCTTGTGATTCTCCTCTTTAGGATTTTCAACCATGTACACTCTTAACATAGGCCTAACCGTTTCTCTCAAATAAACAAACCGTTTCTCTCAAATAAACAATCAAACTGGATTGATCAGTTATTTTAAAAGGTAGGACCTTCTGTCACGACCCAAAATGAGTCATGAGTGGCACCCACACTTAACCTCCTAGGTGGGAGAACCAACGAATTCAAACCCCAACTTATATTAATTGTTCAATAACAAAATACAACCATAATGCGGAAGCTCACAACTTAAAATAAACAATAAAAGAAACCTTTAGAGTTTATTACATATTATCCCCAAAACCTGAAAGTCATCACATCAAGGACATCTATTCTCAAAATATCAAGTCTAAGAGAATTAAAGATATCAAAATAAATAAGTAGGACAATGTATGTCCGAAAGCTAAGGACATCATGCCATGACCGAGAGAGAATCCAGCACGAGCTATATGAAATAGCTCACCCTGAATTCTGATGTGCTGGAGACGGACTAGAGCTGAGGGCGAGTCGAAGTTGGTGGTACACTCGCTGCATTCCACAACAGGAAAACTAAGGAAACACAAGTAGGGATCAGTACAAGGCAACATGTACTGAGTAGATATCATCGGCCGACTCAAAATGGAAACTGATATGCATAAAGTAATAGTATAAAATCAACTATAGCACGTAGCAGGTGGCAATCAACAAATCACATGAACAAGTGACAACAACACTAAATCAAGTACACAATCAGTCAACAATATCAAGAACACACATGAGGACTCAGGCCTCCACACCACGCTTTTTTGGGAAAAGAGTTCTTTGAGATTTAGTATATTAAGTTAATTCAATATGTTTTTCTTTAATGTTACTGTGTCGGAACGTGACACCCGATCCAATAACACCGTGTCGGAACGTGACACCCGATCCAATAACACCGTGTCGGAACGTGACACCCGATCCATTAATACCGTGTTGGAACATGACACCTGATCCATTAATACCGTGTCGGAACGTGATACCCGATCCAATTATATCGTTAATTCATTTGTCATTATTTATCATCTCTTTCCACTTCCTTATCAATATTTCATTAAGCCTTCTTTATTCAAGGCATCACTTTAATAAAACAAGTTTAAGATTATAGATTTCGCGGTCTTGGGATTACAGACCATTCACAACAACACATGAATCATCCAAACCACAACAACCAAGTACATAGAAAATTTCACAATATCGCTCAATGACTATCAATCACTATTAAGAGTCTATCTATCACATAGAATAAACCATAACCTACCTCAAAAGAAGAATCGAAGTCAAGCAAGGTACTTCTCCAATGCTTTTCCTTTCCTCAATGCTTCCGAACGTTTCCAATCTATCAAGTATGCATAATTTGTAAGTTAACGAGTCTATAGACACCCATATTACTATATGTCTAGCCTAGACCCAAAACTCACTACATTTATAATCAACTTCCTAAAGTTCAGGACTAAGGGTAAGTTTTAATTCCTCCAACTATCCTAACTTTAATGGTATTCAAATAATACAATACACTTAATATGATAATAAAATAGTAACATTACGAATTGGAGCCACTGGTTACGAAACCAGTGACATACACCATGAATCCAATCAAGGTCTGGTCTTGAACTTGCCCATTCATAATCACGTGAATGCTACAAAAAAATAGTTTGTAACTTAACTTTATTCAAATTATACCAACATATGGCTTGTAATCTTTAATTCTAGTGTCACTCATTATTAAATTATAATTACTCTCATTAATTAATGACAATCCTTCTTCCTGTTGGCAGTAACGATTCAACATATATATATATATATATATATATTAATAATAACAATAAACAATTCTTTCACTTCAGTTTTACCCGCCCAACATATATAATAGTAATAATTTCTCACCCCTACTATTAGCTACGGTCATGGAGATTCGAGGCAGTACCTGGATGTCGCTCTTCCCAGGTAGATACGGCGCATGTATTGGTTCTCGCTAAGTTTTCTTTCTTCTACAGATTATTTGCTAACCTAATTATTATATAGAAGTGGTGAAAGTAACCCACTGCTAATTTTAATGTTATTTTCTTTAACCACCAACTAACTTAATTATTAAAATTACCCATTAATTATATAATGATAGTTACGAATAGTCCAGAATACCCATTTAGAATCTATCGAAGAGTCTTTTATGAAATAAAAAGCTCTAGTACCCAAAATGACCTAATGGGTCGTTACACCTTCTCATTTTGAAAATGGTTGGGATTGTAACTGATGACAAGATCTTTCGGTTGACAATTGAGTTGACAAGAATGGATGATTAAATTCACAAAATCAGCATACAAAATATCTTTTTCGACAGACATCCCTACCGATTGTTTATTGATAGCATCCTTCCAATGCCAAATATATCGAGTTTTCTTCTCAATCCATTCACCAAAATAATCAACCCCTATGGATAAATTCTCCATTAATTGTACCTAAATATATATTTTTTTAAAAGTAAGTACTAATGATAGAATACAACATCAGCTTTTGTTGCAACATACGAGTCTTATGTGGCAACATAAGGCTACTAAGTTGCGACATATAAGTATTCTGTTGAAACATGCAAGTCATATGTTGTAACATATGACTATTCTATTGCGACATAGATGTCATATGTTGCAACATGAGTAAGTTATATGTTGCAACATATCACTATTCTGTTGCTACAGATAAATCATATGTTGCGACATGTGTAAGTTATATAAGTTGCAACATCTGACCATTCTGTTGCTACATATATATCATATGTTGCAACATGTGCAACATATAACTATTCTGTTGCTACAGATAAATCATATGTTGCAACATGTGCAATATATTACTATTCTGTTGCTACAGATAAATCATATGTTGCAACATGTGTAAGTTATATAAGTTGCAACATCTGACCATTCTGTTGCGACATATATATCATATGTTGCAACATGTGTAAGTTTATATGTTGCAACATATGGCTATTCTGTTGCGACTAATAAATCATATGTTGCAACATGTAAGTCATATGTTGTAACATGTCAGTCATATGTTGCAACATATGACTATTCTGTTGCAACATAAGACTATCATCTGTTGCAATATCTGACTTATTCAACATGTGTCAACTGTTGCAACAGATATACCATTTTTTGGAAACACGAATGTAAATTATTGAAAAAATTGAAAACTGCAGCTATACCCAGATGACGAACAATTCAAAGAACTATTAATTTTACTTACCAAACACTTGTGTGTGAACACAATCACTTATGAAGTAATGTCAATTGATATAGAACGAAATACGATTCACTTATTAGTTAAATTTGCTTCAAGAAGATGAAGATAAGAAGAAGAAGAAGCAGCACAATGAATAGCAGCCAACAACAACAATGGTGAGCAATAAAATGATCTTTCTAGCAACAACAACAATGGCGAACAAGAAGAAGAAGAAAAAGATGAAGAGAATAGGAAGAAAAGAAAGCAAGAACGAACAAGAAGAAGAAGAAAAAGAGAGCTAGAGCTATGGCGGGGGCGGGTGAGGGGCTTTGGTAGTTTTTATTTCCCTTTTTGGCTGGCTTCCCTCCATTTTGGCTTCCCACCATATTTGGTTAAATTAGGTTTTAGTTTTTTACCCTTTTACCCCTCATTTCATTTAATACAATGGACCAAACTGTCAACTTAAAAACTTGAGGGCAACTCCCACACATGTCTCATAAATCCTTAACCCTTAATTAAGTAATTGTCACCTACACCCAATTAAAATAACTTGTGTCACCACCATTTATATTTCAAAGTTGAATGTTACCCTTAATTCAAAGTCCCTTGAAAGTTCCCGATCTGGAATTTAAGTCATGAAAGAAGACTGAAAAATATTACTTTCTCGATTTTAATTTGATTGTTATGTTTTAAATTGATAAATATTTTTAAATATAATTTTATAAATCTTAATTTATTATTTAGCCTCATTTGATCTAATTAATTTGAGCCTATGTAATTTTTTAACGAATTTATGATTCATCTTATTTATAAATTTAATCCATTTTAATTTATACAAATTCAGTTATACCCGCCTATTTATAACCCTTTGTTGTAATGAGTATTTTGAAAAGCATTTTTGGGGCGAGTCTTAAAGCGGGGTGTATCATAAACGCTTAAGGACGCAAATAAAAGGTATAGATCCATAGAGCGCACAGTACCCTAAAATTTGAGGCGTAAGTTGTGGGAGTAAAAGAGTACGCCTCAGGCGTTAAATTTGATTTTTGTTATTTTAAAAATATTTTTACTATTAAATCATGTTTTTCTATGTAAACATATTTATACTTTATGATATTGTATTTTCATGTTATAGTGATTTTTCCTAAAAATATATAAAAATAGCAATTTCACAAAAAATGACATTGTCATAAATAGTATTCTTAGATAATTGTGTTTGAAATTGATAGAATGGAGATTTTCATAACACTATGTTTGTGAGACATTTTATATAATTTTTTGTCATTTGCTCTTATACATTTATCCTTCTCTTTCTTTGAAATATATATATATACTAGATAGGCATGGCACGGGCCCAACACTTTATATTTCATGTAGTGGATTCTTTGCATAGTAATTTAGTGACAAATGATAGCACCAAAGTAATTAAAAAAGAGCAAAAAAATAGCACATGACAAAACACAGTTAAAATTGCATAAGCTTATATGACGGTATAATTGGCGCGAGTGAAAATCATATATGTGAAATGTTAGGGAAGGGCAAATACAAATCTTCAAAAATTCTATGCACAAGTGGTACAAGCCAAATAATAGTGTCTTCTTGTGCTTCCCTGCAAATTTTACTATATAGGTTTTCCAAATCCTCAAGCTTCTTAGGTAGATCAACTCAGACTTCTTTCTCTAGAAAGCTGGTACATCAGTCTTTCTTGTACAATTTAACGACACTGTATAAAAACTGCACGACATAACATAGCAAACTAACTTTCACAGTCGATTACTTACCCCTTCGCTCATTTAATTGTGTGCATGACTTCAGCGAATGTTGATTTGGTGCTCGCAAGAGAACATGTTTTATGTTCTAAATTACACATATCATCACTCATTTTACTTGATAGGAATCCAGTTGAGTAAATAGAAGTAATGATATCACTGCTGATTTTATGCCAACAAAAAAATCATAATCATATCAAATGAGTTAAGCACAGCCTTGCCGTAACCATTTCTGTTGATCCTTCTACGTCTTCTTACTCTCTCCATTGTTTACTTGAAAGAGGAAATGACGGAGTGAGAAACTTCATAGCTGAAAATGTAGAATTAAGAGTGAATTCACCATCTTTAACTGAACCTTATACATCGTTTTTGAGAAAATTGAAAAATAATTGAGATGTATGCAGAAATTTCAGCAAAAGAATAAGCAACACAAAAAAATTGGCTATTACAAACAATAAAACAGTAGTAACATTGGATTTTTAAGATAACTAAACTTATGGAGCAACACATATTTGACATGTAATTGAAGAAGCCATTATAAGGGCCAAAAAATTACACACATATATTAGAATGTTAATGAACACGCCTTGCACATATGGAAGCAATCAGTTCCTTCATTTTCTTATTAAGTAGAACTTTTAAAATCTATCTCGCAAAATTTTCCTAAAAGTAGAGTACCATTCTTGTTATGTACTCTCCTGAACAATGACAAATTAGACAATGCATTCTCTAACTGATTCTCTTCCCCTGTCAAAAATGTGTGACATTTTCTTTCTGATAGGGTACATTGAGTACATAAGAGCTTAATGTCCTTCAAAACAAAGAAACATTCGATTAGATCCTACGTATTTTCAGAATACATGAAGCATTTTTTTGGAAGAATCACATTTACATGGCATTATAGATTCCAGTAAAAGGAACTACTTAAAATGATTTGCTTGGATAAACAAATGCTAAGTTCTTCACACCCTCATCATGGTCATGGCCACACATTTTCAAAAAGAAGAGCAGAGGCAACATTTCAAGTACAACTTCTCACCAATCAAATACACCACAACATACATATATAGACTTCTCAAAATGACAAAAAGAGAAGCTACCTCCACATGTTGCCACACATAATTTGTTTTGATGGTAGCATACAGGTAAAATCAAGTGGTTAGAGAATTTATGCATCACAAAAAATAATTAAATGATACATTCAAAGGAACATTCATCTATAGAATCAAAAGATAGTAGAGCACTTTGCAAGGTTTACCGGAAGTCGGATCTATGATGATCAATATGCAACTCCATCAAGTGCTCATTATCAGAACTGGAGTTTAGTGACTATTCCTCTGGCTTTGTTTTTCAAAACTTAAGTTAGTGATTAATACTGCTAAATACTGAGAAATACTACCCGAATTTCACAACTTATAGCTCAAGACTATAAACATCGAGTTGGCACCATTGCAAAATTATAATTGCAGTGAACATGCTCTAAAACCCGAAAGCTCCCGAAGTTGCATGATATCATCATATTAGTTCTCCTCAAAATAGCCCAATTCTGGTTCAAATTTCAGGTCAATATATGAAGATACACTAGCTGTTTTAGTTACCAATAAAAATGGTAGGGTGATTTTTTTGAAAGTTTTGTTTTTTCAGTTTATTTCAAGATTTGCATTTAGTTGGCTTTTGATCCCTGTCTATTTGAGATTTTGGTAAAGCTGTGAGCTTTGACATATAAAGAGCTGAGGGACTATCAGAAACAACCTCTCTACCCAACAAAGGTAGAGGTAAGGTTCGCGGATATGTTACATCCCCAGACCCCACGTGTGGGATTACATTGGGTGTGTTGTTGTATATAGCTATAGGTGATACATATTAGTTGAGATATTTATGGTGGAGCTAGGTTCATTAGAAACTTATACTGTATATTCAAGGTCAAGATTATTCTTATGTATATACAATAGATGTGGAATCCTCTTAGCTTCCTTCCCGTGTATTTACTTCTTTATATTTTGCATAGCATTATGTGAAAATCCTAGCTCCACCATTGGTCGTTTGCTTTTTAGGAGTAGTTTAGCCTTTCAGAGAGTATACATTTAGAAATTTAGAGAACTTCTAATACTTTCTACTTAATTTGCATTATATTGGAATGAGATGAGTTTAAATAGAGTAACATGGTCATTGAGGATTCATATAGCCGACAGCAACTTGTCTGAGACCCAAGCATATTTGTATTTCAAGTTTATTTGTTGCTGGCTTTTGGTACTTGTCTATTTGAGATTTTTGTAAATCTTCGTGCTTTAACAGCTTATGTAGGTATAGGTGTTACATATTAGTTGAGATTATATTTTAGATGTTATCACTTCTAGTGCAGGTCATATGTTTTCTAGGATTGGTTTAGACTTTGAGAGATTATACGTTTAGAAAATATAGAGAACTTCTTGTACGTCTTACTTTAATTACCATTATATTGGGATGAGATAAGTTTACATTGAGTAACGTGGTCAATGAGAATTCATATAGCCGACCCCAACTTTTTTGAAACTTGGGCATAACTGTTGTTCTTCGTTATTATTGTATTTCAAGATTATTTATTGTTGGCTTTTAGGTCCCTGCTTATTTGAGATTTTGGTAAAGCTCTGAGCTTTAGAGAAAGACTTGTAAATTCAGCCTATTTGTATTGCAACTGTCTTGATTAATTTTGTCAAGAGTGAAATTTCTATTCATTGTGTACTATGCCAGGCTTCATCTGTATTCCTTTTTTGTTTCTTTCGTCCTGAAATTTTGTTATTCTTAGGTGTATTAACAGTTTGCTTCAGAAACTGGAGTTTAGTGACTATTCCTCTGGTTTTGTTTTTCAAAACTTAAGTTAGTTATTAATACTGCTAAATACTGAGAAATATTACCCGAATTTCACAACTTATAGCTCAAGACTATAAACATCGAGTTGGCACCATTGCAAAATTATAATTGCAGTGAACATGCTCGAAAACCCGAAAGCTCCCGAAGTTACATGATATCATCATATTAGTTCTCCTCCAAATAGCCCAATTCTATCCTCCATTTTTCCCTTTTTAGTTGTAACAACACTTTATCGTCCTTAAAATAAGCACTTTAATATAATAGACTAATAACAAAACAAACAAACAAACAAAAACAAATTTGATTGCAATCAATGCATATAGCATCCTTCCAGAAGGATTGATAATTTCACCTATTAAACTTTTCCTTAAGACAAACCAATTTAAATGGGGAAACAACTAATTGAAGGACCAGACCAAGATAGAAAAATATAGCAACTTTAAAAATGTTCAACAGAGGAAGGAACTGATGAAATTTAGAGACCCACAAAAGGGGAAAAAAATTGAAATTTTGCGCGTGTGTGTGAGAGAGAGAGAGAGAAATAAGAATGAGAGTAACTTAAGAAAACAAAATGGGCATGACCAGAAGCTCCACGGTTGTTAATAGGTTTCAACCATGAAAGAGCGAGAAAAGGACTTAAAATTCTCATGTTACCGGTTCCAATCTGAATTAGGGGATTGGGACATATGCATCTTCATTCAAAGGGCCAACGTAAACGTTTATTATCAAATACGAACTAAGCAGCATTCTAGCCAATAACCAAGTTCAATAGTACAGCCAACTACCTTTAATTGTCACAAAACCATGCTCTAACCCAGCCCTCAGCTTTACATGTTATTAGTCACATTAGTGTCTAATATAGATTTAGTACTATTTCAGACTCAGGAGTCTTTTTTAAAAAAAAAATTAAAGATGTGAGGCTCGAAGGCCTCTTTCAGACTCAGGAGTCAGGATCAACATCACAAAATATTCAGATGAAGAGGGAAATGTAAGGTTATAAAACAAAATCATAAAAGCAAGATGATATGAAAACTACTTTTTTACTAACTGCAATAACCATATTAATAATATGAATCAAGAGATAAATTACAATACCAAAGTTTCTTTATTAGACTTTGTAAGAATTAGAGAGTCAAGTGCATCTTCAGGTATATCCCCTTCTTTTATCAAAACAACTAAAAATAAAGACGACACATTGCTTTACCTGTAAATCCAACAAATTGAGGTGGTCAAAAACTCTCAAAATCAGCATAACAATCCTTTTAACTCTTTAACAACCAAGGTAAAATGCCTTTGTACCTGCATCAAGTTATTGTTAAGAACAAAACACGTGCATAATCGATAAAAACAGTCAACCGAAACTACACTAAACAAGATATCAAAAGAGTCCTACATAATAAACCAATAAAGCAAGTCTCACTTTATTTCACATCATACTTTCCTTGCAATTATTCAAAACAACTTGCCATTTGACTCAACTTTCGCAATGTGTTTCTTCAAGAAAATTCCTAAATAAGACACCCTTCTCAATCCCCATAAACAGGAAATAGTCCACTGTATTGTCAATTTGTCGTAGATTTCCAACATGAAATGCTATTTCACCACTAAAACACATCAACCAAAATTTGGTGCCTCCTAGACTTCCAAATGAAACAAAAAGGCATGTATATAACATGCAATGAGATGAGGTAGCAGAAAGTACATTCTCAATTCCATAGGTAAAATTGCTCGATAAAGTAAAATAATACATGTTTGATGTTTTCCAACAATTCAGATCATAAACATGAAATGCACCCATTGAAAAGAGAACCCAATGTCCATTGAAATAATCCACCTCCAAAAAAAAGTAGAGATACATACCTATAAATTCCATATTTTTCAAAAGTAGAAGTGCGGAAAATGAGGCAATATTTTTCTAACAGAAATATACATGTCCCATAAATATTCTTTATCACTACTATCCAGTAGAAGTAAATAATGTACATGAATGACATATGAGTATGTTGTAAAATAAATTCAGTAGAAAGGCAAAAAAAAAAACTAAATAGATATAGTTGTTTCTGGCACAACAACAAACACTTGGTGTGCATCAAATATCTCAAACAATAAGATTTTAAAAGAGTGTAATTCATACTATTCTAGTTAAATGACTTGTACTCAAGTCGTTAAATGCCCGTAAGTCATTTATCTTTCAGATTTTACTTACTTTCCCCATACCTGCAATCTTGGAGCTTCAAATACATTTGGACAGTGGACAATTTATTTTAAGACCCAGCAAAGTTAATGTTTGTTAATAGAGAAAGAATAGTTGAAAACTCACGATTGAGATCAAAGAAGGCGGTAAGCACAAGAGACGTCGGTGAACTCTAAGAGAAAGCTCCGCAATGGAATTAAGGCAGAGTGGATTCAGAGAAAGTGGAGCTAAGCAAGTGTATGAGTAATCAAAGGAAAGAAACTGTGTTATACTTGGTACATGTGTCTTGAATAGCATCAAACTAAAATATAAACAGTACAACTCAGACAACATGTTGTACAATTAAGTAATGCAGTGTTAGTCTTTTTCTTGTTGACTCAAACCGTACAACTCAGACAACATGTTGTACAATTAAGTAATGCAGTGTTAGTCCTTTTCTTGTTGGCTTATATACAAGGGTAGTATATATATATATATATATTAATAAATAATACATTCAATTAAGATCACTCATGTGGATATATATCAATAAATAATACATTCAATTAAGATCACAAACGTTATGTGGTGATATATTTACCTTTTTAATTAGGAAATGTTAAACAAATCACATTTCAAATATTGTAGTGATTTGTATTGGATTTATTTAGTAACAAACAATTCTCTCTAAATAATTTGTAAGCGAATTTATTTAAATAAATTAACTAGTACAAATATAAAACATAAAATCAAGAAAATAAATAAAATAATTAAAATGATTTGAGGGATATTTTTTGACTTTACATAGACTTATCCCATGATATTATATCCTATGTATTACTAATACCTCCAAATGGAAGGTATTAGTAATACATCTCATAATACCATATAGGGTGTATAACTAATCCATGTATTAGTTATACATAGACCCAAAATCCTACCAAACATAGTACTAAATAATACCATACATAAAACATGTACTATTTCATCTAATACTTCCTACCAAACGACCCCTTGATGTATATCTTGAATATTGGAGGTATATTGATTGTATACAACCCTTGTTCCTGTATATTAGCTTCTATTGCTCTATGTATCAGCTTCAATTTTTCTAAACAAATACGAGGCCGACTCGATAAAGAAAATTGAGCCTCCGTGGCTCAAATCGGGAATGCAAAGAGGAAAGGAATCCACTAGGGACTCGGATAGACATCACATGCAAACAAGAGGATCTAAATTAACATATAATTCAACTAAAAGAAATGAAGGAGATAATAAAAGATATATTGGAAACAAATAATTTTAAAAGAGTAATTGAAAGGGAGCAATGATCATTCAACATGGCAACTAGTAACATGCATATACGTAGAAAAATAGAAGAAAAAGAGCAAAATTGATAATTATCATATATTCAAGTAACTAAAAGACTTGGAATTAACATATATATACTACACTAACTCAAATCATAAAACAGTAATTAAACTAAGAACTCTTAAGACAATCAAGCCACAAAAGTTCTAACACAACAGTAACTTAAACATATATTCTCGCTTTAAAGAGGTTTCAATGTTATTCAAGTTATGACAAAGAAAAACTTATCACATTCTTACGTACTTGAAACTAAAAAAAATAAAAAATCTATATACCAATTTCCTAATGAACAGAGAACCAATTAATAGAGATAGAGCAAACAAATAAGAAACCTTCACAGTGGCATTGTAATGAAGCTTGGGTGACTTAAGTTAATCATATAATTACAAAGAGAACAATCAAATGAACATAACGAGATATGGACAATCAAGAGATTGGGAGGGAACTGGAAAAGGACAAAGAAATAATATCAAATAAAAAAATTATTTTTTGGCTATTAAATTAATAAACCGCAATAGCCTAAAAAGTGTATTTTCACACCAAAATTTAGATAACAAACTAAAATGAGCATGCTCTTATTACTTTTAATATGGATAAAAACTTTACTAAGCTAAACATTGAATTTTAAACTAATAGCAACTTATTACTAAAGCATGAAAATTGAATAAGTAAGAGCAAATAATATTCATAACTATTTAATATACACCAAATAAATCATTTGATAATCATAAAGAAAGATAAAAAAGAACCGAGGAACAAAAAGAGTGAGTTTTAATTCTACATTGAGGATAAAAGATAGAAAGTATTAAATATCTATACTTTAGACGAAACAAATCAATATGCTGAAACTTAAATTTTCCAAATCCATAATTCTTAATAGAAAACTTAGAACAAATACGCTTAGCAGGAATCTTAATAAATTAGAACATAGTTATTCATTGTTACCACTATAAGGATCACTAGTGATAGGATAAAAAAAAGTGATAGAATCAACCTAAATAACCAACATGCTTAGATTTTTTGAAGGATGAAATCAAACAACATGGAGCTATCTGTGAATGTCTCATATCAAGTAAATCTCCCAACCAAACGAGACATTTTTTCCATTTCCGTTGATATTGATGTTAGTATAAGCCATACACAATCTTTGGTTTAAGCACTTCTGTTCACACTCCTTGGGGTACAACATTCCGAGTAAGTTGCATTATCAAGCATCTTCAGTCCAATATTCTTCACAAACACGTCTTTATCAACATAGTTAAGTGAGGTGTTTCTCCTACATTCTTTCGTAAAGTTCATCTTGTCCCATACATCTTGGGATGCAACTGTGAAACCATTAGGACACCCATAGGGGAGATCTCCATCATTACAAACTACATAAGTCCCACAAGTGCTATACTGGTCACATATGGCCATATACAGTGTCTTCACTTTATCCCAGGAATCGGTAGCATCATTCCATCTCAAGAATTGTAGTTTTCCATCTGGATTCAATGAAAGTATCAAACTCGAGTCGTTCTTGGCTTTGAATGTGAAATAAATCGCGTCTGTATCAGAATGAAATATTGGTCTGAATTCTTGGTTATCCATGAGGGCAGAACCGCCACTGAAATTTTGTCCATTCCAAGGACCCCATCTTGAAATGTATTCGCTGGTTTTTCTTAAGAACTAGTTGGGGTAACTGACCTGAGTCACCCTGAACAAATAATCACCTTGAGCTGGATCAAGACTTGTCCTCTAGGACCTCATGGATCGGTCGATGCCAATTTTCTTGTCCCAGCCGAGCTTCATTCCTAGTAAAAATGTGTGATCAGGGTGGTCAAAGCTTTCCCATAGATACTCTCCAGCCATCAAATTACCAGAATCTCCAAACACAAGATTACCTGAATCTAAGAGGTTCAGAACTTGCATCGTAACTCTCTTGTTTGGCTTATGAATCCATACCACTATAAGGATCACTTGTAATAGGCTAGAAACAGTGATGGAATCAACCTAAACAACCAACATGCTTAGATTTTTTGAAAGATGAAATTAAACAAACATGGAGCTATTATAGAAGTCTAGAACGACTTATTTCACATTCGAAGCCAAGAACGACTCGAGTTTGATACTTTCAAAAACTACAGTTCTTGAGATGGAATGATGCTACCAATTCCTAGGATGAAGTGAAGACACTGAATATGGCCGTATGTGACCAGTATAGCACTTGTGGGCCTTATGGAGTTTGTAATGATGGAGATCTCCCCTACGGGTATCCTAATGGTTTCTCAGCTGCATCACCAGATGAATGGGACAAGATGAATTTTACGGAAGGATGTAGGAGAAACACCTCACTTAACTATATTGATAAAGACGTGTTTGTGAAGAATACTGGACTGAAGTTTCCTGATAATGCAACTTACTGGGAATGTTGTACCCTAAGGAGTGTGAACAGAAGTGCTTAAGTCAAAGATTGTGTACGGCTTATACTAACATCAATATCAATGGAAATGGAAGAAAATGTCTCGTTTGGTTGGGAGATTTACTTGATATGAGACATTAACAGACTGCAATGTGAAGCACTCAAAGAAAGCAAAGCAAATCTAGAGAAACAAATAGAGATAAAGAGAGCACCTGGTCTGAAGCTCTAGAATTGTCTAAATTGAAGATTCAAAAATAAGATCAATGAACCCTAAACTAAGCATACATCAATTGTCAATCAAAATTAAACAAAATATAGAGCACCTTTGGACTGATCAAAAGTCTTAGAGGAAAGAAGATCAAGATTTCCTTCTACCATGGCCTTGTCGAGATGTGTAAGAAAGAGGATCGATACAAAAAAATGAATCGGAGAAAAAGGGAAGTGAGTGAAATGGAAGAGTCAAATGAGAGTGAATGTGGATTTGAGGAGCTAAGCACAAGCTAGAGAATTTTAGGGTTGCGAGATCTATTGATGAGAACTGTTGCAGAGAGAAAGAGAGAGAGAGAGATGCGGAGTTGGGGACAGGTGACGGAGAAGAAAAGGCTGAGGGTTTGGGTGGTCACTAGAGTCAAATCATCTTCTGGAAAATCAAAAATAAAAAATAAATTTTTAGACAAAATTATCCTTTTTATGTCTATTTTGGCCATTCAAATAAAATCTTAAGCATCTTTAATAAATTCTTTAAATTTACTTACCATAATAAAGTGAGATATGCTCATATGGTAAGAACTACATTCACTGTGTATTTTGGTGATGACTGACTCGAGTCTGATGTGAGCTTACAAGCGAACGGTTATATGTATTGAATCGGGTAACACACCAATACAATACATGAACACCTAGAAACCCCTGTAAGTAGACAAGATTAAAGATCCTTTATCATGTGTATACATATGACATTTGATGAATTACGTAGATTGTATAATAGCGAGATTAGTAGGGGATATGAACTCCCTGATCATGTGACTATTTGATTATTCAGAGTTGGCTACTATTATTGTATATGTTCTACGTGTATATGTGTTTGATGATCCTAAGTAAAGTTATTGTGAAACATTGGTATGTCGAAGGTAGAGCTGTTAATATGGGCTTGCCCACCCCATTCGGGCTAGTTCATACATGCTTTGGAATTTGATTTTTTTTGTGGGCTAGAAAACAACCAGCCCAACCCACCAATCTGTGGGTTGCGGGTTGTGTCGGGCCAGCCCACTTTTTAAAAAATATAGTTTTATAATTTTTTAAATTATAATTATAATTATAATTTTAAATATTAACATAAGTATCGACAAAACAATATTGTATGGTGCATTTTTAAAAATATATTTTTATAATTGTTTAATATATAATTATAATTTAAAAATATTAACATAAGTATTGACAAAAAAATATTATATGGTGTTAGAGTTACTACTTGTTAACCTAATCCACAAATAAAATAATGTTTATAATACTTATTAAGTTTGACTTCAACTAAAAATATAACTAGCTAAATAGAAATATTAACCTAATTGTTTTCCAATGATCACAATAAAACACGTAAAAAATATAACAATATTCAAACTATTAAAAAGTGAAAAATGAACACTTGAAAAAATATTCATGAAACTTATAGCGTATACAAAACCAACACATCATCTTCATCAAGCACATATGAATCAGCTTGTGGCTAACATCTTCATTTTCATCTACATTTTATATGCAATATCAATCAGTTAAGCATTAAAAAATATCTAAATTTAAGAACTACGTAATACTTAATTTATACGCAAAAAAATATTTTAAGTTTGAGAAATATCATGCAACTATTGTCGATTAACAACAAGTCTTTGGATATTTTCATGATGTATGTAACTTTTATGATTGGTGAGAACATGTTCACCAATGCTAAATGATTATTTTGATGATACAATAGTAATAAGAATACTAAGTACATCACGTTTGATGATTCTAAATTTTAGGCGAAATAACCTGGGAGACCCATGTACTTGGCTCCATTTGTAAGTTGGACCCTTATACTTACGACTTTGCCAACTGGACCCTTAAAACACTAAAGCACAATATTTTAAACCCCTTTCTCATCCTATATATGTGCGTGTAATACACCCATTTACACGTAGACTTCCACGTCATTTTTAATGGCACTTAATAAATTAAATGTTAAAAAAATAAAATAAAACATTATTTTCATATTCTAGAGAATTTTGAACATTAGTTTCTCCATATTTGCTCTCAAATTTCAAATTGAGCATTAAATTCATGTAAATTGGTGGAATTCTTGCCTATTTGACTTGAATTTCAGTTCATAAACACAAATCCAACAAATTTCCTTAACAATTTTGAATTTATTTCATAAATCCACAAAACCCATTTGTCATTCTTGAAGCTTTATCAAGCTTATCAATGAAGTTCTTCAATTCTTCAATACCCACTATCAACCTTCACATTAACTCATACAAAATTTAAAAAATACTCACGAAATTGATATTTTGGAGGTGAAAATATGGCAAAACAAAAAGGACTAAAGGTGGTGTTGGTTTGTAGCAAAAGAAGAAAATATTGAGAAAATATCTGGGGGTGGGGCAGTGATGCGGGGCGTTTAGAAGAAGAAGGAGATGGAAATGGTGGATGAATCAAAGAAGAAGGAAAAAAGTGGAATGTAAAAAAAATTTGGTTAGGTTGGGTTAGGGGGGGGGGGGCAGCGAGCTATGGGCTAAAAGGTTAAAGAAGACGATTTCTTATTTTTTGGGAGGGTTTTTCATTTTTTTTTAAATTTTAATTTTTTAATATAAAATATTATACTTACTTGCTTTAAAACGCGTGAAGTCACGCAATATTCCAAGTCAGCAATATACGTGCCACATGTGTTTGGTCAATGGTCAGAGGTGTTTAAAAAATAAAATATTGTGTTTCAGTGAGTTTAAGGGTTCAATTGGATAAGTTGGAAGTACAAGGGTCCAACTTACAAACGGAGCCAAGTACAAGAGCCTCTCAGGTCATTCCGCCTAAATTTTAATATTTAGAACTTTAAATTGACTTTGAGTTTGGACTTTTGTTATTTTTAATACTCTTTTCTATTTTTATTTTTTAATTATTTTTTTATTCAGCTCACGGGCCGGCCCAACCTATATTTCTCAAGCCTCACATACCAGCAAGCTTATTCAGGCCGGACTGAAATAGCTCTTTTCTTAATTGAGCTTAAAAAATCTTAGCCCAGCCTTGTTAAATCACGGGTTAGGCCAAGCTGGTCTATAACCCCCTAGATTTCGAGGAAAAAAGATTGCATATTTTAAGCTATTAGTTAGAATCTACGATACCATTCTATGGTTCGTAAAATGTTCTACGGTTTGTAGACCAGTCTCGTAGAAAATGGAAAAATAATTTTTGAAAATCAAGTTTCAGTATTTCATACTATGATTGACCTAGAAGGTTTGTTGTATGATCTAAGGGTCATATATAGATGGGTTCCGTTGAAGCAATCTGGAATTGGTGAAATTTTGGGGTTAAAGTTGAAGTTCTACGATTTGGGTCTACAGACTGTAGGTAGTCCTTCGGACTGTAGAAGGGTCTCGTCAAGTTGGGTAAATTTATAGGTCCCAATACTTGGTCTACGGTTGACCAATACGGATCGTAGAAACTTCTACAGTTGGTAGGTCGAACCCGTAGATCAGTTCCGGTAGTTATTTCTTAAGGGATTTTGGGTCTTTTCCTATATGTTTTATACCTAAACTATGTCGTTTCGACCCCTATTATAAGACCTATATAAAGACCTTAAGTCCTAAATCTACCCATTTAAAACTCAATCTCCTAATCCCACCCCCCACCGCCCCGAAAAAAAATAAAAAATTCTTCCTCCCAAATTCTCTCTCGAGCTCAGGAAGAAGAAGAAGCTAGGGTTTCACTCCAAGGTCTTCAATTCACCATTTTTCTTGGGCCTTGAGTATCAAGGTACGTGGGCATTCACCAATGGAGTCCATTCCACCATGGGGTCCCCAAGGTTTTCAATTTCTCAATTTGATTTCAATTGATCAAATTAGGGTTTTTCTTTATTCTCCATGAGTTCTATTTAATTATGATTCATTTGTTGTTTTTCAATCTTCAATTACATGATCTAACGTAATTACTTGATATTGAGTTGAAATCATATGAACCCATGCATGATCCATGATTTTAGACTATGAACTTGTGAAGAACTCATGAACCTATGAACTATTAATTTGAAAAGCTATGCATGTCCTATGAAAATTATGTTTATGATGATAGGGTGCTTTTAGATGAAAGTAACAATGTAGTTGTGAAAGGTTTTCTCACAAATGAATATGATCATGATTGTGAAAGGTATTTTTCACATATGGATTCACATTGGTGAAAGGTTTTCTCACCTATGCTTGAACTGTGTTTTAAAGAGCTATTCTATGTTTTGATTTTAATGATGTGGATTGGTATTGATGCTTGCCTTTCCTACGTTATGATGATAATTGATTTTTATCTATTTCGTTGGGATTTTGACTTAGCACCGAAAGGGCTTTGAGATGGACGCTCAAATAGAGTAGTCTCTAGTAGCAACCTCTAGTCTAAAACTACGTTCCCCTGTAGGATTGTCTTCAATGACCTAGCTAGTGGATCCACTTTAGCAAAAGATGATGTGTACGGATTCTACCTTGGCAAGTAGAATCCCCTTCTTTCGATATGAGGGATATACCGGATTCCATGATATAGCTCTCTTGGTCTTATTGTCGATTAAAGCTAACATCCCACAAAACGAATATGTTTTTTTTAAAACTTTCTTATGTCTCTTATTTTAAATGCATTGACCATATCTTATTATTCATACGATGTTGCTTCTTTAAGTTTTTAAATGTTCAAACATTGGCCATGCATTACATGTTTTGTACATTTCATGTACTAATGTAAACTTTCGCTTACGTCAAACTCTTTTATGATATGAAAGTTGTCTTTTAAATCTATTTTCTATTTATCTTGTATGATGTATGTTAGGTGACTTGTGTAAGGCCTCTCGGGGTCCTATACGCCATGTCACACCTAGGGAGTACTTTGGATCGTGACACAGCTCAACGGGCCTAACCAGTATTGATGGCTCTAGTCGAAGGTAACGGATAGTGATCTATGAAATTTCATTACTAGCGTGTTGAAATACTGATTTCATGTGATGCTCATGTCCATCTAATTTGACTGGGTGTATATTTCTCTTTCTTTGTGGGATGTCTCTTTACAAGTAATAAGGATTATGACCACAATGCTCCTGGTGGTCAAATGATTAGTACATTTGAGAATTAGACGGTGCGAAATAATAGTGTTTAGGAAAGAAAAAGTTGTTTTGAAAATTGATTTCAAACTTTAAGGTAAAAATATCTATTTTAAGGAGTTGCCACTTAATGTTTTAAAAGAAATTAAGAAAACTTCTAAAATTAATTTCAAAAGACTTAAAACAGAAAAATCTTTTTAAATTCCAAAGAAGGGGTACGGAGTTCTTATTTCCATTTCAAGAAGATTTTACGAACTTGAAATGTTCGCTAACACGCGGTTATCCAATGACTTGAAAACTTTATGACTAACTTTGGTAAATATTTAAACGAAAAGATATTTAAAGTTATTTGGAAAAGATAACAATTTAAGACACTTGAAATAATTTAAAGAGAAAGTTTTGTCAAAAATAACTAAGTAAAGAAAGACAATTAAATAAATCACTTAAATAGAATATTCATTATAACAAAAGATGGTTTGTCTTTAAGTGATTTAATTAAGTTAATATAAAAATATAAGTTAGAATTAAATACAATCAGATATATATATATATATATATAATAACAAGAGAGAGATAAATTTGGGCTCCTGCCCAAATTCAGAGTACTGGGCTAACAAGCCCATTCTTTCTTCCTGTCCTAATTTTTAAGTAATTCAGTCTTTTAAGACACTTCGTTTTGGGCCTAGCCCAATTTTGTTGTATCATTATGTGTATAACCACTATATACTTGATGTATATCTTGTATATTAGAGGTATATTGATTGGATACAACCCTTGTTCCTGAATATTAGCTTCTATTGCTCTGTGTATCAACGTCTATTTTTCTAAACAAATATGAGGCAGACTCGATAAAGAAGATTGAGCCTCCGTGGCTCATCTCGGGAATGCAAAGAGGAAAGTAAGTCCACAAGGGACTCGGATAGACATCACATGCAAACAAGAGAATCTAGATTAACATATAATTCAACTAAAATAAACAAAGGAGATAATAAAAGATATATTGGAAACAAATAATTTTAAAAGAGTAATTGAAAGGGAGCAATGATCATTCAAGCTATAATGAAGTAGCATGGCAACTAGTAACATCCATATACGTAGAAAAATAGAAGAAACAGAGAAAAATGGTCATTATCATATATTCAAGTAACTAAAAGACGTGGAATTAACATATATATACTACACAAACTCAAATCTTAAAACAGTAATTAAACCAAGAACTCTTAAGACAATCAAGCCACAAAAGTTCTAACATAAAAGTAACTTAAATATATATTCTTGCTTTAAAGAGGTTTCAATGTTATTCAAGTTATGACAAAGAAAAACTTATCACATTCTTACGTACTTGAAACTAAAAAAATAAACAAATCTATATACCAATTTCCTAATTAACAGGGAGCCAATTAATAGAGATAGAGCAAACAAAAAAGAAACCTTCACAGTGGCATTGTAATGAAGCTTGAGTGACTTAAATTAATCATATTATTACAAAGAGAACAATCAAAGGAACATAACGAGATATGGACAGTTGAGAGATGGAGAGAGAACTGGAAGAGGACAAAGAAAGGATATCAAAATAAAAAATTAATTTTTTGGCTATTTAATTTATAAACCACAATAGACTAAAAAGTGTATTTTCACACCAAAATTTAGATAACAAACTAAAATGAGCGTGCTCTTATTACTTTTAATATGGATAAAAACTTTACTAAGCTAAACATTTAATTTAAAACTAATAGCAACTTATCACTAAAGCATGAAAATTGAATCAGTGAGAGCAAATAATATTCATAACTATTTAATAAATCATTTGATAATAAAGAAAGATAAAAAAGAACCGAGGAACAAAAAGAGTGAGTTTTAATTCTAGATTGAGGATAAATGATAGAAAGTATTAAATATCTATACTTCAGACGAAACAAATCAATATGCTGAAACTTAAAATTTTCCAAATCCATAATTCTTAATAGAAAACTTAGAACAAATACGCTTAGCAGGAATCTTAATAAATTAGAACATAGTTATTCATTGTTACCACTATAAGGATCACTGGTGATAGGCTAAAAACAGTGATGGAATCAACCTAAATAACCAACATGCTTAAATTTTTTGAAAGATGAAATCAAACAAACATGGAGCTATCTGTGAATGTCTCATATCAAGAAAATCTCCCAACCAAACGAGACATTTTTTCCATTTCCGTTGATATTGATGTTAGTATAAGCCATACACAATCTTTGGTTTAAGTACTTTTGTTCACACTCCTTGGGGTACAACATTCCGAGTAAGTTGCATTATCATGCAACTTCAGTACAATATTCTTCACAAACACGTCTTTATCAGCATAGTTAAGTGAGGTGTTTCTCCTACATCCTTCCGTAAAATTCATCTTGTCCCATTCATCTTGTGAAGCAACTGTGAAACCATCAGGACACCCATAGGGGAGATCTCCATCATTACAAACTCCATAAGTCCCACAAGTGCTATACTGGTCACATATGGCCATATTCAGTTTCTTCACTTCATCCTAGGAATCAATAGCATCATTCCATCACAAGAATTGTAGTTTTCCATCTGGATTCAGTGAAAGTATCAAACTCGAGTCGTTCTTGGCATCGAATGTGAAATAAATCGCGTTTGTATCATAATGAAATATTGGTATGAATTCTTGGTTATCCATGAGGGCAGAACCGCCAGTAAATTTTTGTCCATTCCAAGGACCCCATCTTGAAATGTATTCGCTGGTTTTTCTTAAGAACTAGTTGGGGTAACTGACCTGAGTCACCTGAACAAATAATCACCTTGAGCTGGATCAAGACTTGTCCTCTAGGACCTCATGGATCGGTCGATGCCACTTTTGTTGTCCCAACCGAGCTTCATTCCTGGAAAAAATGTGTGATCAGGGTGGTCAATGCTTTGCCATAGATACTCTCCATCCTTCAAATTTCCAGAATCTCCAAACACAAGATTACCTGAATCCAAGAGGTTTAGAACTTGCATCGCAACTCTCTTGTTTGGCTTATGAATCCATACCACTATAAGGATCACTTGTAATAGGCTAGAAACAGTGATGTAATCAACCTAAACAACCAACATGCTTAGATTTTTTGAAAGATGAAATTAAACAAACATGGAGCTATTATAGAAGTCTAGAACGACTTATTTCACATTCGAAGCCAAGAACGACTCGAGTTTGATACTTTCAAAAACTACA
The DNA here is from genome assembly GCA_018342035.1 of Solanum appendiculatum. Lineage (NCBI taxonomy): Eukaryota > Viridiplantae > Streptophyta > Magnoliopsida > Solanales > Solanaceae > Solanum > Solanum appendiculatum. The sequence continues at coordinate 6,594 of JAGDQO010001929.1, read as the reverse complement.
GTTCTTGAGATGGAATGATGCTACCAATTCCTAGGATGAAGTGAAGACACTGAATAGGGCCGTATGTGACAAGTATAGCACTTGTGGGCCTTATGGAGTTTGTAATGATGGAGATCTCCCCTACGGGTATCCTAATGGTTTCACAGCTGCATCACTAGATGAATGGGACAAGATGAATTTTACGGAAGGATGTAGGAGAAACACCTCACTTAACTATACTGATAAAGACGTGTTTGTGAAGAATACTGGACTGAAGTTTCCTGATAATGCAACTTACTGGGAATGTTGTACCCTAAGTAGTGTGAACAGAAGTGCTTAAATCAAAGATTGTGTACGGCTTATACTAACATCAATATCAACAGAAATGGAAGAAAATGTCTCGTTTGGTTGGGAGATTTACTTTATATGAGACATTAACAGACTGAAATGTGAAGCACTCAAAGAAAGCAAAGCAAATCTAGAGAAACAAATAGAGATAAAGAGAGCACCTGTTCTGAAGCTCTAGAATTATCTAAATTGAAGATTAAAAAATAAGATCTATGAACCCTAAACTAAGCATACATCAATTGTCAATCAAAATTAAACAAAATATAGAGCACCTTTGGACTGATCGAAAGTCTTCGAGGAAAGAAGATCAAGATTTCCTTCTGCCATGGCCTTGTCGAGATGTGTAAGAAAGAGGATCGATACAAAAAAATGAATCAGAGAAAAAGGGAAGAGAGTGAAATTGAAGAGTCAAATGAGAGTGAATGCGGATTTGAGGAGCTAAGCACAAGCCAGAGAGTTTTAGTGTTCCGAGAGCTATTGATGAGAAGTGTTGCAGAGAGAAAGAGAGAGAGAGAGAGATGCGCGAGTTGGGGACATACGACGGAGAAGAAAAGATTGAGGGTTTATGTGGTCACTAGACCCAAATCATCTTCTGGAAAATAAAAAATAAAAAATGAAATTTTTAGACAAAATTATCCTTTTTAAGTCTATTTTGGCCATTCAAATAAAATCTTAAGCATCTTTAATAAATTGTTTAAATTTACTTACCATAATAAAGTGAGATATGCTCATATGGTAAGAAATACATTCACAGTGTATTTTGATGGTGACTGACTCGAGTCTGATGTGAGCTTACAGGCGAACGGTTATATGTATTGAATCGGGTAACACACCGATACAATACATAAACACCTAGAAACCCCTATAAGTAGACAAGATTAAAGATCCTTTATCATGTGTATACATATGACATTTAATTTCACGACCCAATCCTAGGGCCTAGATGTGACCGGCGAATGGGGAACCCGAAGGAACCCTAAACAAGCCTCATAGCGTATCATTACACATCCTTGGTCGCGGAAGCAATTAAATGACCATAAGCGATAAGCATAATCAAGGGGGAAATCGGGACTAAGGGAGCAAGAAAAAAGAAATGATACATAAATACCATAGATGAGTCAAGCTCAAGCATAATACACAACTTGTCCAACACCACCTCTAAACATGAGTACTTAGCGGGGGCCAAGACAAACTACCGGGCTCACCCTCATAGTCAAAACATAACTAGAAAGGAAAAGTTTTATACATAGCAAAAGATCATGAGCAACGTCCCCGAAATGGAGGACTCACCAATAACCACTATAGAAAATCGTACTAGCCACGCGGAGGAGGATGGTCAAGCGGTGCTCCGGTCCCTACATGGTGACATCATGTAGGCATAGAGTATGCGTTAGTACATTTGAATGTACTAAGTATATGGGATGCAATGCAATGCTACATTAGATGGACATCATAGGAAAAATGCGTAATCATACCCAATAGATAGCATATTAATGAAATGATATGTATAATGATGCTTACATAAAATCATATTTAGTGGGACGTAGTACATGTGTGGCGAGTGACCATCAATATAGTATTTCCAAGGCCTACCACCCCCTTGGAGAGGCGAAAGAGGTACAAACCCCTCAATATGGTTACACGGGCCTACCACCCCCCGAGCTAGGGACCAAGGTACAAACCCCTCGATATGGTTATACGGGCCTACTACCCCCCGTACTAGGCTTGGTCGACTCACAACACTTATATAGAGAAATCATATACATGTGTCCATTTCATCATCATTTCAGTAATTACATAACCATCCGACTCATAGGACGTACCTTGGACCTTCCCTTTCCTAAGAATTCTATAAATGGGCATTTTATCAAACACAAGGTGGGCAATTGTTCATGTAAATGAAATCATGTATTTCAAGAATACTAAGTCCAACCAATTCCAAAATCCATATAAATCAGCCCACCAACAACATACATATATATATCAACCTTCATAATTTGATCATGGAAGCATGTAAACCATAAACATCACATAATAATTCCATTTCATGATAATATGCAAAATGGACCATAATAGGGTGTGTAGTAGTAATTCCATAATTCAAGAGTTCATAAATAATCATAAGGACCCATAAACTTGAAGTAGAAATAGTGGATAAATGGTTGGACTTGTGGAAAAGAAGGTTTCCACAATCAAACCCACATACCTCAACTTTGGAGAATCCTTGATGAAGATTGGAATGGAGAATCGAAGCTTGAGTTTGAGTCTTGAATCCGGAATTAGAGCTTGAGATGTTGGAATTTGGTTGAAGATCTTGGTGGAATTTTTGGAGAGGGCTTAGAGAGTGTTTTTGGAATTAAGAAAAATGACTAAGTATGGGACATATCCCCTTTTTATAAAAAAAAAACGTCTCCAACCCGCCTAAAAAAAATAGCTCACTGGAAATTACAAATCTGCACAGACAGGTTTTACGAAAATGGTCATAACTCCCTCATCCTAACTCGGAATGAGGTGAAACCAAGTGCGTTGGAAAGCTAACTCAAAGAGCTTTAATTTGATAGTTGGCAGCCCTTCCAGTTCCTTGTGTGCTAAGAGATATGCCCCTTTAAAGTTGACCTCCAAATCGCAATTTTTGCGATTTTCGAATTTTGATACGGTTGCTCTAAAATTCGGGTTAGACCCATTTCCCACTCAATTTGACCCCACGAATAAGAATATGAAGTCGAATTTTCCGAAATCATGCACGGATTTTGAGATATAAGGAAATTACAATTATAGGTGTTTCCGAAGCACATTTTCGGGCATTTTTGGGGTCGTTTCAATATCTCCCCCTTGGGAACATTCGTCCCCGAATGTTAAAGAAACGTACATGAGAGACACAAACATGGAAATTTCAGCCCACATAAGGATGCAACAATGCACTTACACCTTATTTCAAAACCTCAACATAGTTGTAACACCACAATGAACTTGTCAACTTAAGCATGAATGTATGCAATGACATGGGGGCTGAACTTAAGACCTGAGATTTTATAAAGGGCTTAGATCAATACCTTGGGCTCGAGTGGAGTGGAAAAGATAAGGATATCGCCTTTGCATGTCCGCTTCGGCCTCCCAAGTAGCACTTTCAACTTGTTGATTTCTCCAAAGGACTTAATGGAAGCAACATCTTTGTTTCTCAACCTCTTCACTTGTCTATCTAAAATCTGAACCGGAACCTCTTCATAGGTCAAATTATCTTCAACAACACCACACATCAAGAGACCAATCGCATTTCGATCACCACTACACTTCCTCAAATGACACATGAAATAACCGGATGAACCAAATCCATCTCGCTAGGCAATTTCACCTAAATAAGCTAACTTGCCAATTCCCCTCATCACCTTATAAGGACCCACGTATCTTGGGCTCAACTTTCCCTTCTTACCAAAACGAACCATACCCTTCATGGGTGTCACCTTCAAATAAACCCAATCACCAACTCGAAATTCAAGAGCCCTTCTCCTCGCATCGGCATAGGACTTTTGGCGACTTTGGGCCATCTTCAAACTTTCTCTAATCATCCTAACCTTCTCAAGAGCCTCCATAACTAGGTCTGGTCCTAACAAGGCCACCTCACCAACCTCAAACCACCCAACCGGTGATCTACAACGCCTCCCATAGAGAGCCTCAAAAAGAGCCATACCAATGCTAGAATGATAGCTATTGTTATAGGAAAACTCAATCAATGGAAGATGATCATCCCAACTACCCTTAAGCTCCAATACACAAGCCCTAAGCATATCCTCAAGTGTTTGGATAGTCCTTTCGGCTTGTCCATCCGTTTGCGGGTGAAAGGCCGTAGAAAGCTTAACTCTCGTACCTAAACCCCTTTGAAAAGACTTCCAAAAGTGTGAAGTAAATTGAGTACCACGGTCCGATATGATGGATAGAGGAATCCCATGCAACCTTACCAAGTCATGAATATATAACCTTGCATAATCTTCCGCCCCATATGTTGTCTTTACCGGTAGAAAATGAGCCGATTTTGTCATCCTATCAACCACCACCCAAATAGAATCAAACCTTTTCTAGTCTTGGGTAAACCAACTACAAAATCCATATTAATTTCTTCCCACTTCCAAGTAGGAATCTCTATGTCTTGGGTTAGACAACCCGGCCTTTGATGTTCGGCCTTGACTTGTTGACAACTATGACAACCGGAGACGAATTTGGCAATGTCCTTCTTCATGCCTCCCCACCAATACACATCCCTCAAATCTCTATACATTTGGTGGAACCGGGGTGGATGGAGTAGGAAGAATTATGAGCCTCCTCAAGAATTTTCTCCCTCAAACCATCAACACAAGGCACACACAACCTACCTTGGTACCTAAGGGCACCATCTCCCCATTGGGAGAAAACTTCCACCTTGCTCTCTTTCACCAAGGCCTTCAATTCAAACAAGGAAGAATCAAGATCTTGTTTTGCTATCACCTCATCAACCAAGGAAGACCTAGCACCATCAACAACGACCACACCACCATTACTAACCTCTTCAAACCTAACCCCCAACCTAGCCAACCGATGTACCTCCCTAGCCATTTCCCTATACAATCAACATGAGCCTAGCACCATAGACACTACTAAAGCATCCGCCACCAATTAGCTTTTACGGGATGATAATGCACACTCATATCAATAATCTTTACAGAAATTCTAGCCACTTCTTTGTTCCTCAGTTGAGATCTTTTTGGGTGAAGACTATTGAGGCTCTTAGATCGGTGAACACATCGACATGTACCCCATAAAATAATGAGCCAAATTTTAAGCAAACACCACCGCGGCTAATTCAAGATCATGCGTTAGATAGTTCTTTTCATGCACTTTGAGTTGTCTAGAAGCAAGGCTATACCCTTACCATTTGCATTACGGCACAACCAAGCCAACTAGAGCATCACAATACACAACAATCCCTCAAGCCATCGGAAGTGACAATTAGGAGGCGGACACAAGTTATTTTCAGGTTTGAAAACTCCTTTCGCCTCGTCGTCCACTCAACTTAGCTTCCTTTTGTGTCAACTTAGTCATGGGAGAACAATAGAAAGAAAACCATTCACAATATCTCCGTAGTTAACCGCTAAGCCCAAGAGCTCCTAATATCGACGGGGTCAATGCCTAGGCCAATTTCTAATCACATCGTCTTCTTAGGGTCTACCTTAATACCATCCCCCGACACACATGACCCTAGGAAGGCAACCTCCTCAACCAAAATTCACACTTTTCATACTTGGCATATCCAACTTCTCCTCTCTTAATCTTTGCAACACAACCCTCAAGTGACCCATATGTTCTTCCTCACTATGCGAATAGATTAAAATATCATCAATGAAAACCACAACAAAGGAATCAAGGTAGGGTTTAAAGACCCTATTCATTAGGTCCATGAAGGTAGCCGGTGCATTGGTCAACCCAAAGGACATGAACACAAATTCATAATGTCCATACCTAGTCCGGAAGGCTGTCTTGGGAATGTCACCCTCCCTCACCTTCACTTGATGATACCCAGACCGAAGATCAATCTTAGAGAAGTGGCTAGCCCTTGCAATTGGTCGAACAAGTCATCAATCCTAGGAAGAGGATATTTATTCTTGACGGTGACCCTATTGAGTTGCCGATAATCAATACACATCCTAAAGGACCCATCTTTCTTCTTCACAAACAACACCGGTGCAACCCATGGTGATTGGCTAGGCCTAATAAAACCCTTCTCCAACAAGTCCCTCAATTGTTCTTTCAACTCCTTTAACTCCGCCGGGGCCATACGGTAAGGGGGAATGAAATGGGTTGGAGTATCGGGAGGAGGTCTATGCCAAAATTATTTCCTTTCGGGAGAACAACGGGACAGGTCATTAGGAAAGACATCAAGGAATTCATTTCGACGCGGAACGACTCTATAAGAAGGGTTTTGGACTCCACATCCCTAACCCTCACAAGGTGATAGAGACACCCCTTAGAGATCAACTTACGGGCTTTAATGCAAGAGATGAATCTACCCTTGACTACCACATTTTGGCTTTTCCACTCAAGAATGGGTTCACTTGGGAATTTGAACTTGACCCTACGGGTTCTACAATCAATAGAAGCATAGTATGCATGCAACCAATCCATCCCAAGAACAACATCAAATCGACCATGTTCAATTCAACAAGATCACAAGGCAATATTTTATGCAAGATGCAAATAGGACAATTTCTATAGACCTTCCTAGCAACAATATATGCA